>CM069860.1:97319348-97919348 GCA_036172795.1 Pelodytes ibericus
ACGCCCCAAACCAGGCACCCTGCAAATTCTTGGAGAAACTTATGCTTAGGGTGGACGAAATATCTGCAGGTCACTTGATCATGGCGGGTGACTTTAACTCCATCGTAGATGGCAATTTGGATAGAAACAATAATAGAAACAATAATAGAAGAGCGAACACAAAGCACCCACCAAATACACTCCAAAGAATATTACATACAAATCAGCTCTACTACTGCTGGAGGGTCAAGCACCCTGGGGAGCGAGACTACTCTTTCTTCTCGCATGTACATCAAACTTATACCAGGATTGACTACTTTTTTACCAAATCTAGTCTACTAGATGTAGTAGTCAGTTCTAAAATCGGTATAATATCTTGGTCAGATCATGCCCCAATCTATTTAACAGTAAAAAACAACACAGAGTATGTAATCAGAGATAAATGGCGACTAAATGAGAATCTTTTGAGCTCCAAGAGCAATGTGGAATATCTAGCTTCACAAATGGATGCCTTTTTGGAGGTAAATGATAATTCGGAGGTGTCTGATGCAATCTTCTGGTGTGCCCTAAAGTGTTTCGCCCGAGGACTGATGATAAAAATCGGAACAGCAGAAAAATAAAAAAAAGAGGGGCGGTCCTCTAAATACTCTATACATGAAACTAGCTAAGCTAGAGGGCCACCATAAGGAAACCTTAGACAGCTCCCTACTATCGCAAATTAACATACTTAGAGAAAGTATCAATGACAGACTACATGAAAAAACGAGCAAGGCTATTGAATTCCTAAAACAGAAATGGTATTACGGCGCAAACCGTACAGGTAAATTGCTTACCAATAAGCTTAAAGCAAAACAAAATAGGGAGATTATAAAAAAAATAGTGGTGAATAACAAACACTTACTATCCCCTAAATTGATAAGTAAAGCATTTGAAAATGATTACGGGGCCCTTTATGACATAGAAGAAACAAAACACTCCCCCCCCGGAAATCTTGTCATTTCTGGACACTTTAAATCTACCTAAAATTACACAGGACCAACTGAACACCCTTAACTGCCCAATAACCATAAAGGAGGTCAGGGATAACATCAATTCTCTAAAAGGAGGTAAATCCCCCGGGCCAGACGGGTTTTCCACCATATTTTATCAGAAATGCGAGAAACAAATAGCCCCAGTCCTCTTAAGAATGTTCCTCCACCTAACTAGCAAAAAACATATACCTGTAGAACTACTCTAAAAACTACTTCTAAATACCAAGAAAGACTCGACAATACTCGCAAATTACCGGCCAATCTCACTTATCAATTTAGATATTAAAATCTATTCAAAAATTATGGCAGAGAGACTGAAGTGGGTTATTCCGAACCTTATTCATAAAGATCAGTGTGGTTTTGTGCGGGGCAGGGGGTCGATTGACAACACCAGAAGGTTACTAAACATCATACACCATATAAACCAACGGGGCACCCCATCCGTCCTGATGGCCCTTGATGCCGAAAAAGCCTTTGACAGAGTCAGCTGGAAGTACTTAGAGGCTACTCTGGCGGCTTTCGGCATTGGGGGTCGGTTTAGGGACGGAGTGATGGCCCTGTATTCGCAGCCAACAGCTAGAGTCACTGGACACCTACTTCACTCACACTGGTTTAAAATAAAAAACGGGACTACGCAGGGGTGCCCGTTGGCTCCTATGCTGTATTTACTGGCGATGGAGCCTCTTGCCTGTATGATCAGACAAACACCTAACATACAGGGGTTACATATAAATACTATGTACAATAGAGTTGTATTATACGCAGATGACGTGCTCTTAACGCTGACTGACCCGGTCAACTCCATCACGAATCTGGTGGATCTAATCACAGACTTCAGTAAGTACTCTAATTATGAATTGAATCTGGGTAAGACTCAAATACTGTTGGCTCACATAGACTCACAGGACTTGACTGCCTTGAAATCTAGGTTTGACTTTGACTGGTCCCGCTCATATATTGATTACTTGGGCATTAAACTGACCTTTCATATGGATGACATAATCAAATTGAACTACACGACCAAGATCCAAGAAATTAAGACTAAATTAAGGGAGATCAAAGGGAGAGAAATATCCTGGTTAGGCAGAATCGAGGTAATGAGATCATATATAATCCCTAAAATATCCTACTTATTTAGGAACATCCCACTTAGGGTAGATAACTCCACCTTAACAGAAATTCAGAAGTTAGTGGCAGAATTCGTGTGGCAAGGCAAGAAGCTAAGAATCTCATTAGAACTGCTGCAACGAGATACATCAGCTGGTGGTATTTCTTACCCTAATATCCGTCATCTTCATAACTGTTGTATGATTAGCCACGTACTGGCCTGGTCCAATTCCCTGCTCACGGTCCCACGCTGGCTAGAAATAGAGAGATCAGATATGGGGCAACTGGAACCGCACAACCTCATGTGGAGTCAAAAAATATTCTTGAAGAAACCCCTCTTTAAAAACCCAATAATCAGCAGTCTCTGTACCACAATTGGATGGTTGAGAAGGCGACTCCCGGGAGACCATAACTTGGTTACTCTGGAGACACCGATCGCGGTCCTGGGGTTTGATATAGGGAATATGACTTTGTCAACCTGGAACCAGAACAACATATTGACAGTTGCAGATATGGCTCCCCATGGGGTTGTGTATTCTTTTGACACTTTGCAATCAACTTTTAACATCCCATCAAAGGAAATCTTTACATATTTGAGGGTGAAGAACTTTCTGCATAGAAGGACAACTATAAATAAGGGCCAACTTAGTGATTTACTAGCTATTGACTTAAAAACAAAGACAACTTCAAAAGTCTCTCGCTTTCTGCTAAACCTGCGACCACACGAGAAGGCCACTCCGTGGTTAAAATGGGAGCGGGACCTGGGGGTCGCATTCCCCTTTGAAGTCTGGAAGAACGCGATTACACAAGTTAAAAAGAACGTCCACTGTATAAATCTTGTGGAACTTCAACATAAATGAAATATGAGATGGTACATTACCCCCACCAGAATGCACAAAATAAATGCTGAAACTTCTAGCATCTGCTGGAGGTGGGACAGGGGCACAGACAAGGGCTGTTTTGACATTTCTGGGGTGTTTGTGTTTAGCTATAATTATCTTCTCTCACACATACTTTACCCACACAAATTATATATTGTTTTTATCACCATAAGAAGGGCTTTCATTAGATACCATTATGTTCATCATATTTTGTAATTTTGATAGGAGTTGTGATCCCCCTGCTGCATCAATAATACAGCAGGAGGATCACAACTCCCATGAAGATGAGGCAGCCCTCACCAGGGTGCTTACCTCTCTGTTGGCTCTTTATGTCCCCCCCGCCCCGTGTTACTTACCAGCGTTTTGAATCCAGCCACGGACACAGCGCATTCCCACACGGCTTGATAGCCGCGTGCATGCGCTGTGTACCGCCGTTGTCCGATCATCTGGTAAGAAGGGGTGTGCGGGGGGTGTGCGGGGGGCGGGATGTGGGTTGCGCAGCTGGCGCATGCGCAGTGGTCACAAAGTTACAGCTGAGTGATCAGCTGTAACTTTATGCGCATGCGCAGTGAGCAAATTCTCCTGCGATTGCGCAGGAGAATTTGCTCCAGTAATTTGTCAGAACACCGGCATCAAATTCACTGGAAAAAAAACTTGTGCACTATAGAAGCAGTAATCTTCATCTTGCCCCAAAGTGAGTTTGGGGACTAGACTGGCCCTTTAAACTTAACTGTCTGTTTGTGTGTGTAAGTATTAATCATAATGTTACAAAAAAGATAAACTTATAGAACATGCTTTAGGGGATGCTTTACTGGTCAGTTTGTTTTATTCCACTATGACCGCATTTCACTAATCTGCTGCATAGAATATATAAAGGCAGTGAATATCAATGCCAGTAAAGATTCCATAGTTTACAAAAAAAAGTATCATAAAAAAGGTACTCCAAGTGATAAAAAGCATACCTTTTAAATAAGCAATTATTCAGATAGCGTAAAATATGCAGCTAGCATAAATTTCATCAGCTGTCCCATATACCAGTATTTCACAACCCCATAACAAAAGTAATATTGACTAAGCAAACATTTCAATGGATTGAACGAGAAAACAAAAAGGCAATATATAAATGAATAAAATCTGTTACATGTGAAGCAAATCAGCACAAACCTTTCATTACTCAATTTTTAGCGCTGTGTCTCAATATCGCTCTTTATACATAGCCAGCTATGTATACCAGAAATATTACAGTAACTATAAAGTAAAATTTTAAGATTAAAAAGCACAAAATCTATAGATAATGGCCAAAAACCCCCACAAAACACATGAAAACACTTGGGTGTATACTACAAAGCAGAATCTGAACATTGTGATGGTTTGTAGCGTGTGCGAAGTAAAACAGGCAAGATACAGCTGATCAGTTGTGCATCAGGATGTATGGTGAGATCTCCATAAGCCAGTCATCATACTGGACAACATTGCCATGTTCAGTAGTACAGTAAACTCAAGTTTTGGACTCTCAGACAGTGAAGGAATCAGATGGCTCATCCTTCACATGGCAAATAGACAAGCATGTGTGGAGGAAACATATATCCTCTTTTTTCTAAAGGGATCTGGCAGTCTTGGTGTGGTCTGTGATGTCATTGCATGCTATGGTTTGGTTACACTACACAACAACATTTAAAACACATCAGGTCCTGAAGTATCTCCTGCCCCCTCATAACCATGCCATCTGGCACAAATCACAGGTTGAGAAACAGCCATATGTATACCTACAATAAAGATATATTAAGGGCTGCAATTAGCATCAGTTAACAGATTGGCAGCTTGACTTTTTTTTTGATAAACATAATGGCAGTTTGATCCATATGGGCGCATAATACACTTTATATACATTGTACTTTTAGTTGGCGGTTTGATACATATTCATTTTTATGGGACTACTGGACCTATATAAACACTATTTTTGTGTATACCTTATGAATTTATGCTATACGTTGATTTTTCCCTAAATAAAATGTATTTATTGAGTAATTAAGCACGGTCTCGTGTTTTCATTTTTTTTCCTGGCTCCCACTTTTTAAGCAGGGATGAATTCAATAACACTAGTTGATTTTTGATTTTCAGTAAGACATTTTGAGAGGGTCACAGAGGTGTTATTCATCAATTAGCGCTGTACTCTTTTTCTTTGTTCTGTCAGAATACCAGCCAAACTTACAAAATCCTAAAATAAAACCACATGGAGATTTAAATAATAATAAAAAGGCTAGATAAACATTATAGGGTCTACACAATATATCCTTAACATCGGACCTGGGGGGCATTGGAGTCATTTTTTAGCTCAACAGTCGGATTCTATAAGTCTAGATGTGACCCCTAAATAGGCTCGCAATTCGGCCATCATGACTGAATACATGAAAATGTGGTCGAAAAGCAGACCGTAATACACAGCCAAAAATAGTGTATCATCCTCATGGACTTTGGGATTATTTTGAGACTAATTCTGCTATTATGGATATAATTGAATTCCCCCAGAAATGAAGAAATAAAAATAAATTAAAACATAATTTGGTCCTAGCCCTTCTATTACACATATGTGGGGTCATTCCAAATAGCCCTGACCCCCCCTCTATAGAACACAGGGCTGGGAGCTGAGCAAATACTTCCAGCCCCCTAAAAAAGTACCAGAGCACAGTGCATGGACACTTAAAACGTATTAACCATAAATTTGCCCTTATTGTGACACATTTAAATAAATATTATAAGTGACTGTTAGGTTCTGTGTTTACCCCTTCACGAAAATGGACATGTTAGGCACATCCAGCCGGCAACTCTGTTACTCCTGCGGTGCTCTGGTGGTGCTGCTTTATTGCCTTGATGTCGAGGCATTAGGCAGCACTGAAATGTTTAATCTGGGGCAGCCAGCGTGGGCGCCATAACACCCCCCACCCCAATATTTTTGGGTTTTGCCCTATTACTCGGAGAAAAAAAAAAAAAAACAGTAAAACATGGAAACAAGCATATTTCTGAACTCGGTACAAAAATAAGAAACTATTTAGATGGGGTCTTTTTTAATGATTGTATTTGTGTAAATTACTTTTTTGGGTGAAAGTTAGAAAAAGTGTTTTTTTTCATCATATATTATTATTTTTTTGTAGTAAATGATAAGATATGATGAACTTAATGGAATCTAATGAAGACCCTTCTTATGACGATAAAACAACATATCATTTGTGTGGGTACAGTATGTGAGTTAGAAGAAAATTACAGCTAAACACAAACACCCCAGAAATGTAAAAACAGCCCTTTTCAACAAGGGAAAGTCAAGGTCAAAATGTCTTGTCACTAAGTGGTTAATGGGAGCCGCCAGGGATTCCCGCTGTCCCCATTGCTGTATCTGCTGACAATAGAGCCTTCAGCAAATGCAATAAGGGAAAATAAAAATATTAAAGGCATAGAGGCAGATAAGGGAAACATGGCACTTAACATGTATGCTGATGACATACCAATAACAATTGAAGACCCAATGGAATTAATCAAGCAAGTTATAGAGGAGATTAAGAGATATAGTGAAGTCTCCAACTATAAATTAAATCTGGACAAATCCATGTTAATGGCTAGATATGTAGATGAGAGGGGAAAAAAACTATTATTAAGATCATAGAATCTAACTTCCTACCACTAATGAAACAATCTAATAAAAACTTAAATGAATGGAAAAACATTGAAATGTCATGGTGGGGGAGGATAAAGGTCTTATGTAGTCCCCAAATGGACCTATTTTTTTAGGATGATCCCCATGAATATTCCAAAAGTATATTCCAAAAGTATGGTTAAGCATGGTGCAGGAATCTTTCTCCATATATATATCTGGCTGAGCAAAGAAAAACAACACACATAAACAAAAGGGTGATTTCATTACAACCTAAGGGGGTTTGGGTGGCCTAATCTCCAACATCATCATGAAGTGAGTATGTTAGCCCATGCGTTAATGACGACAATAACAAAAAAAAATGCCAGCCAAGAAAAATGGTACCAAAGGGAAAGGGCTTTAACAGGGTGTGAACAGAACTTCCCGATATTTTGCAATTTTAGTAGAAAAATCTCTGATCTTCGACCATATATTGAATTTTTGGTTAAAATGTAAAAAGGAAACTGAAGATAAACAGAAAGATTATGAAAGGCCTCCCCAAACAATTATGGAATATAATATAAGGGTTATTAAATTGACCAAAAGGATAAGGCAGGGAATTGTAAACAGACTTATTGGAGGAAGGAACAGTGGCCCCTTTTCAGGTATTACAGACAAAATTCCAGTTAAAAAAGTGATATTTTCCTGTATTTAAGAGTAAAACACTATTTGGCAAATGCAATCTCCACTGAGACCCCAGGAATAAGCAAAAACCTGACAAATTTAATACAAAATGAGACTACAAAACATTTTAGCTAAATGTAATCGAATAATCAGGGAGATGAATCAAATACCAGAGTTAGCGGTCATAGGTAAATGGGAATCAGACCTGAAAAGGAATATCACTAGGGAAGAATGGAATGGTTTGTTTGAACAAGTGTATAGGGGAACACACGGTTTAAATATAAGAGAAATGTTCTTTAAGTTACTTAACAGATGGCATTGTGCCAAGTCAACTGACAAAGATTTACAGGGGTCAAAATAACTGTTGGCAATGCGATAGAGGCGGAGGGGATATAATGCATACATTTTGGAATTGCCATATCCTGGAGGATTTTTGGAAAAGTATTTTCTAAAATAAACAGAATTTGTGTAAGGGCCAATATAGCCGTATATGGAGTAGGTTCAAGTGAGAACGTAAGATAGTACGAACGAGCAAAGTCGGTTGTGGTGTGCCGATACCGACGATACGGTAGGCCTGTAAATAAAGAGGGCAAAAATAGAATAATCAAAGATTTAATACAGTCAACAATTCATACAATTATCCAGACATTTCTTTAAACGCCTTTCTTAATTCTTGGGTAGGTTTAGGTATGTAGGCTGTGTAGGCGGATGACTTCCACCGTCCTAATGACTTAATGATATGCACCGGTATGTTTGCGCTGGAAGCTGTGGAAGCCGCCCCTATGCGGAAGGAGTGACCTGAGTAGAGTGAAGGGTCAAGACCTAGCCTGGTTAACAGTGATCTAACGTAGCGCATGAAAGTAGTAGTAGTGAGTACAGAGCCTTTGAGTGAAAATAGGTATAACAATGGTGTTGATGAGATAAGTGAAAGGTAGGAATCCAGCGTTGTTACTGGACACCATTTGGTGTGGGTAGGAAAATAGGTGATCTCCACAGGAGGTGCGTGTTGGCTTGTTTTGGACTGAGGTAAAGACAGTATGTAGTGATCCATGTGTTTACGTAGGTGTGTGCGTAGCAGACATCTGTCGTTTTGAGTGGTGGTGACAGTAGTGAATTCCCGTGGCCTGAGGAACCCGTAGAAAGCTATGTACATAGCTGCTTTGATGGTTGCGTTGGTGGTAGAGTGGAAAGGGTTGGAGTCTAACAGGTCGGATAATAATTGGAAGAGGGTGTTATCTATAGGTAATCTCTGTGGAAGCGGTGGAGGAACGGATTTCTGAATACCTCTAAGTATATTCTTTACCTGATAAGATGACATGAAACTATGTGTATTGGGTTGTAGAGTGAGCATATGATGTTGAATGCCTGTCAGATATAATTTGATTGTGTTGTAAGATAAGTGTAATGTAAGGTGGCAAAAAGAAGCAAAGGCTATAATAGATGTCATGACAAAAGGATGCGTTATGTCGTGGTCGGATAGGAATCTAGTGAAGAGTGTGAAGGCTCTGTTGTATGCTTTGTGAGTGTTGGATGATAGTGCAAGTTTGGACAGAACCCTGCTATGATGCATAATTCTCTCTAGTCCATGGTTAGCTGCTGGAACGGAGGGGCGGCTGTGGCTGAAATAGCAGCTGACGGGAGTGCTTGCTGAAAAGCCTGAAAATCGAAACGAGACAGACTGTCAGCTGCTACATTAGAAATGCCTGGTATATAAAAGCAGACCAAGTAAAAATTGTGACTTGCAGCCAACCACGTGAGCTTCCTGAGAAATCTCATAATTGTTAGGGACGATGAGCGGCCTTTGTTAATGATGTGACATGTTGCTTGGTTGTCTGTGTGGCAACGGACCGATAAGCCAGACCATGAATGTCCCCACGCCACGGCAGCTGCTACAATGGGATAGATCTCAAAAAGAGCTGAGGTCGTAAAAAAACCTTCCAAGTCATAGACTTCTTCAGGCCACTTACCCCAAAGCCATTCGGTCCCAAAGATTGCTGCGAAACCCGTGGTAGACGCCGCGTCAGACCATATTGTTGGAGATGTGTCAGTCAACTCTGGTAGGAACAAGCTTTTACCATTCCAGTTGGTCAAGAATTCTCTCCACATATATAGGTCTGCCGTGGCATGTTCATCCAAGGATAGTCTATGGTTGTCGTGTTTGAAACGTGGAAAAAGACAGAGAAGTCTGGATATGAAAGCCCGCCCCTGAGGAATGATGCGCATGGCAAAGTTCAATGAACCCATGAGCGATTGTAGTTCCTTGCGGTCGCAATTACCCAGCAATATGTAACGGTTAATACTGTTAAGGATATTTGTAATTTTCTCTTGTGGTAAACTAGCTTGCATGGCGGCAGAGTCAAGTTGTATACCCAGGAATGTAATAATCCTATCGGGGCCTTCAGTTTTCTTGGTGGATACAGGGACTCCAAGGTGGTCAAACAAACCAATAGTTGCTTTGAGACTCCTGGGGGGAAGGGAGTTTGCTTCAATAAGCAAGAAATCATCCAGATAATGGATGACTATGGGGCATCTAGACACATTAAGCAATAACCAGCAAAGTGTTTCGGCAAAAATGTCGAAGATTTTGGGGCTACTTTTGGACCCAAAAGTTAAGCGGGAGAAAAAGTAATAGTTATCTGCCCATATAATGCCATGTAAGTGCCATAGTGTGGGATGGATAGGTAGTAGTTTGAAGGCATTGGTAATGTCTGTCTTACTTAGCCATGCACCGATCCCCGCTCGCATAATGGCTGTAATAGCATGGTCCACAGTGGCATATTGTAGGGAAAATTCTTCGGAGGGAATAAGAGAGTTCAGACTCGGTGTAAATGAGGTATGAGGGGCCGACAGATCTATAATGAGTCTTTGTTTAAGAGAAGTTTTCCCTGTGACTATCCCTATGGGATTTGTGCGCCATGCCGTGAAAGGAGGGGTTTTGAAAGGTCCGAACAAGAACCCTTCCGCCAGTTCTTGGGCTAGGAGTTTGTCTACGGCTGCTGGGTTTTGTAGTGCTGATTGTAAATTAGGGCATTCCAGTTGGCCCGTGGGCATATGTATGATGCCTGTATGAAACCCTTCAGAGAAACCAGAAATGAGAAAATGTACCATATGTCTGGAAGGGTGATTGGTTAAAAGTGCTGCCAAGGCATGGATGTTAACAGACGTAAGGTATGGTTTAGGGAACATTTTATTCGGACACATTATATGCGCATGTGCCCTGAAACAATGTGAACAAATATGCAACAACCTACATGCACTAAAGCTACATGTGCCCACATTGAAATTATTGCACACTTGTGATTTACCAAAGTAAATGATAGGACGACCTAGTTTGTCTCTGGTGCTTCTCTCCGTCCTACCCGCGTAACTTGTGCTAGGGGACTGATGGGGGTCGGCTGCCGCGTGAGAACAAAAATTGGTGGTGTGAGTGGTAGAAGAGCAGGATGCACAAGCCGGCGTTTTGAGACCAGCGAAGTGTCTACAGAACAGCTCTGTATCAAGTCTGCTCCAGTTGATACGGGTACCATACTGAGAGAGAGCTCCAGACACTTTGGAGGAAAAAGACCTATGGTAATCATAAAAAGCAGATCCACCATATTTGTTCCCCAGGTCCACCAGCTTGTGCATATAGCGATCAAATTCCTCCCTTCTGTTAGGGTATACTTCACAAATTACGTCTCTAAAAATACCAAAGGCTAACACAAATTCTGGAATGGTCAGTTTACGGTTCAATCTAACGTCTTTAGATCTGACCACTACAGAAACGTCATCGTACATATAGGTTTTATTCTCCACCACATCGTGGGAGGCAATCAGCAGGGAAGCCAGGTTGACGTCTTTGCCTTCCAAGATGTCTCTCTTAATGTGAGCTGGGATAGTGTATGCAGGGTCAACGTCCTGATAATCTGAGGAGATAACCATACCCGCGGCCCGTGGTTCAGATGGAGCCTGTTGAGCAGCATCGGGAAGACCAGCCTTGGAGAGGGCTGTGGTGACCGCCTCGAGATTAGCCAGTCTGTCATTGACCTTGCCCATAGAGGTCATGAGTGAGGCCAGCATAGCCTGGATGTCACCTGAACTGGTGTTGCTGGGGCCTTCCCCAGCTTCCGTGTTGTCAATTGAATTGTTAAGGAGTTTGAATAGCTCAGCTTTCCTTGCTGTGGCAGGGTAAGGGATTTGTCGTCTCCTTAATTCCGTGGTGATACGCGGGATCGTCCAGGATCTAATTGATGCTGGACTGGCAATGTCCCCTCTACGAGAGGGTGTCTCGACCCTAGTTGGGGTGGCATGAAGAAATAGCTCTTCATCACCTTCAAGAGACATACTTAAATGAAGGAAAGATAGAATTATTAAATGAACCTATTAGGATAGTACTGGCTACTAGCTATGCCGTGAGGCGAAACGATTATGCTTATTGTTTATTGGTGACAGGTGAGGCCCTGCTAGTTGCCAAGCGGCTTGAGAGGCTCTATCTATGGTTGGCGCGAGGGGATTGTCGTGGCCACCGAACGTTGTGGCAGGATGTCGGCCTCTCGGTGATTGTAACCAGAAGAATAGGAAAGGGAGTGACAGGTGAGGCCCTCTCTATGCAACGTGCGAGGCGGCTAGCTCACGTGTGGCCCGAGGGGTGTTTTGCTTCCGAGTTTGAAGCGGGGTGTTGGCCTCGCGGGACCACTAATCCTAAGCATAAATGCAGAAACCGGGGGAATTAACTGTTGGCCCCTATAACCCTATGAGCCAGTACTTCTCTGTCTTGTTGGGGAGTTTAATGAATCTACTGTGAGCAGGTGTACGTACCTGGTAGTATAGGTTATCGACACTGGTAATCCGTATAGGTAATAGGAGTACCTGCAACCGAAGACGAACCGTATGGAAAAATTGTATAAGTGACACAAATTTTTAATTAACTTTTTTTTTTTTTTTTTTTTTATGTTGGAATATGCCTGTAAAGGCCGTGAAATGGAATTGGAGGATCATTTTTTTTTTTTTTTTTTTATTATTTTAACAGTTGGGTAAGATTGTATAGGTGTACAGGAAAGTAATATGACATTTTAATGATGCAATATCTTTTCTGACCAGAAGGTGGCAGCATGGAATCGTAAACCATGTGAAATCTCGTATCAGTAAACAGGGAGCTATTCGTAACCCATTCACCCGAGAGAACAACCGAAGAGTGCCTGAACGTTTTTGAAGGCATGAACATGGACAATGTTTAACCGAAAATAGCTGTGGAAACGAACAGCTGAACCCGGACGGACATAATACAACGAGTAGCCGAAATAGCTGAACGCGCACAGTAAGTGAGGACCTGAACCGGATTTGATGCCGTGGGCCCTGTCGCCTGGCGTGACGGTTAGGTCTACTTACAGTTTAGTAGTCCCTAGGACGCGATCCGCGGCGATAGTAGGCAGGCAGAAGATCCCAAGAAGCTGCAGAAGGATCCCTGGACACCGGTCAGCAAGGAAAACCTCGTGGGACCCAGAAGTATTCAAAAATGGCGACTGGATGAACCGGAACTCATTCAGACGCTGACCTGACCGGTGTGAAGACAGGTAAGGTGTACCTTATATAGGGGAGTGGATTAATTCCAGCCCCTTCCACAAATACAGGCCAAACGGCCTTAACACATGTGGGTTAAATTTAGACAAAGCCCTGGAAACAGCATTGCTCCATTTGAATTTAAATGGCATAAATAGAGAAACAAAGTCGATCACCTCTCAGATTTTGCTTGCAGTAAAACAAATAATTAGGAGAGATTGGAAAAAATACCACCACCAAATTGGGAAATTGTTAAAACGCAAGTAATATTTCAACTGAGAATGGAAAGAGGAATAACTCAACATAATCTGTCTGTAGTGAAGACTGAAATGTGGTCAAAATGGATTGATCAATTGACTTGTTAGCAACTCAAAATGAGGAGGAATGTAGGGATACACTCTTCGACTGTCGTCGTACATCTTTTTAATGTTTGTTCAGTATGTCCAGTCTGGGAACTCTCATCCTGAGGGACATGGGGACGTCTTAGAAATAGAGGTATAATAGAGTATGGAACATGAATTAGAGAATAATTGCAGTTAAATGATATGCAACGTATTTATTTACCTTTTTGTAATAAAAAAAACCACATTGAAATAAACAAAAAAACAACACACTTTTAGATAATCATATGCATTTGATTGCAGTCCAGCCAACACAAGATCATTTTTATTCTCTAAATTCACATTATATAGGTGACAGAGTGCCTTTAGGAGGAAGTAAAACCGTTTTAATCCGGTACCTCATTAACCTGCACACATTGTGCACCATTCAAAAGATATTGTCAACTAGTCTTTGCAAAAACAAAAACTAGGAAGCTGCAATTTTATTGTAATGTCTGTTCTTGTTCATCTAACTTAGCATGTTGTCCATTAGGCTGGACATCTAGCATTACATACATTGTGGGTGGTATATAAAGATTCATATAAAATTGTTCAAAATAAGAACTTTTAATCCAACAGAAGTGTGCTGTCTGGTTTCAAGTGCTGACTGGAATTCTGTTAAGCATAATGCAGTATGCCTAGATGCTTAGAAGATAAATAGTACTTAAATAAATATATACATAATTTTTTACTGCTGTACAGTTGCTGTATTTTATGAAAATTAACACTGTTTTGAAAATGAAACCATGCAATACTTTTAAAGACTTTTAATACAAGACACTAGTAAAAGGAATCATTACAGTGGGACTTCATCTTTAAAGTGAGCTTGTCATTCACATACAGGTAGGTAATGTAATTTAATGTGTATATTTGCTGATAAACTCCCCATTAAATAATTCGATTAAGTTCACGTCCCAGTTGTCTTCATCGTGGCAAGTGTTTCTGCAACTCTCAGCACACCATGCCTAAATTCCTGACATGCACTGAATTTGACGGATTGTGAGACCAGGAACGTGTGTACACAAATCTATGTACAGCTCCGATTTAAAAAAAAAAAAAAAAAAAAAAAAAAAAAAAGATTTACCTGCAAGCCTTTGGCTTACACAGTATAAAACATAACAAGAGTCAACATTGATGATTTATACATCATGTGCTGATGAATGTACAGATTGTTCTTTAAAGTGCCACCATGAATTTTCTGGTAAGGTAACGGGATGTAAGTGGGAGAAGCCCACATTCATGTTATATAACACTGGTTTCCCCTTTGTAAAATATGCAGACTGTTTACAAATATGCAAGGAAATCAAAATAAGTTTTCCTTTTGTTGGAGGTAGTCAATCCCATTTATTGTCAGGTCTAGCCTATAAAATTATGAAAAAAAAAGTGTTGCTAGACAACACGAATTGTTGTAAGTGTCTGCTGTTCCCCCTGCGAAATGCACACTATTTGGATCTATGAGTGCCGGTGTTTCTTTTTATGTCTTAATAAAATTAAATGCCAATTTTTTGGCAAAATCAGTAGGCTAAGAAGAAATCTACAACTAAGACTTAAATCTTACAATCTAATCGTTTAACAGGTAATTTATGCCAGTCATTTCTTCAATGCAATATGGCACTGACATGTTTTAACAAAAAAAAAAAAAATCGAAAATAAATTAATACAATGAATAATGTGGGGAGTGTAAACCATTAAACTAGGTCATTTTACAGATGTGTTAGAATCATGGAATTGTAGGTCAACAATCACTGCAGATATTACATCATGAAAGTGACTAAAGCAGACATGTTTCTTTGAATCAACGTACGCATTTCTTTTAAAATGTGCTATCAAATATAAAATCGCTCAAAAAAGTATGTATACTATGGCCCTTCCATGAAGATATGAGAGCTATACATCTTTTATCGATTTCTTATCGATGAGCAAACTCTGGCAACGTCAGATGTTGGTGTCTGACACAAATCATGCTTGTTACGCATGTCAAAACGATGGACTTTTGGTGAAATCTCATTAGCAAAGGCATTTTTATGCAGCACTCAGATGGTTCAAGAAGAACAAAGACCTTGCAATAGTTTTGCGCTACCATTAAAAAAAAACATTGAATCCATCAAAATGGAAAAAGAGCAATGCACTTATTGCTTTTCTTTTTTCTTTTTAAAGACTCACACAAAGAGATAGTTTTGAATTTCCTCATCTAGTTTCTCATTGATAGCATCAAGATGTGTACAACTGTTCAACACAAAAAAACAACCCAAACATTTTAAAAGCTTTTTGAAAAACAAACCCCCAAGAGCAAAAATAAAACCAATATAAAGTTAAATTTTATTTTTCGACGAATGTGTGGTTCCTTTAAATACCAGATACATACACATTTAACATTATCCATTGGCACTATATTTGCATCAGCATTGCATCCAACCATTAACAAAAAAAAAAAACAAAAAAAAAAAAAAACACACCCATCAAAATTGTGTAAGCAAGTTTTAAAGAAATCATATCATATTGAAAGAAATAAAAACAAAAATGCAAAATGGTACTGAAAGGGTCACATATTAAAAAGGAAAAAAAAACCAAACAGTTTAACATGCAACTTTATTTTGTTACATTTAACGTACTACGTAAGCATGCAAAGAAAAAAAAAAGAAAAAAAAAAAAAGAACTGTCAGTGTTTTTTTCTTCTTTGTATTTCTCTTTTTAAAAGGGTATTACATGGTAGCCTGACATCACACACACAGAATACAATTCTATAGCCGGTAAATGAAAGGCCATTTGTTTACACAGAAATAGAGCTTGTAATGGCAAGCTATGTGAAATAGTTGGTTGGACAGTAAGATCACACTCTCACCAGAACCCAACATGTATTAAAAGGGTAAACACAAGTTCTGCATGCATATCTAAAACATGAGCCTTAATAAAGCCCAAAGGAATGCAATTGGGAAATTCTGCCCCACCGTTCTACAACAGGTGTGTATAATGGGATTAAATATATAACGCTAGAAGAAAATAAAAAAACATTTTACAAAATTATACATGTGTAAAGGCTTGACGACAAAGTAAGTAGAGGGAAAAACGTAACATGTAACCATAAAATTGCTGTCGTTATAGTCTAAGTTTTAGAACAACAACAAATACCCATAAAAGCAAAAGAAAAATATATAAATAAAAAAAGAAAATATACATATATTGCAGCCCAATTTATCATATTGGGGGTGTACTTCAGACACACACACACCTAATGTGTGTGTCCTAAACAAAAATTTGGGCTCACGGAGCCAGGCTCTGCTTTGAGATTTACATGCAGGACTCTTCAGAGTCAATAAAAATCACTTTAGAGATCTGCAGAATAGGAACGCTGTTGCAAATCTGCTCACTTTAATCAAAACACGAAAAACATATATGCCTAGTAGTGTGTAAAAAAAATAAAATAATTAAGCTATTTACTACACAATAGCCTGCCTTTGGTTGTCCTTAAAAAAACTCAGTATACTGCAAAAGCAGCAAAGGACAATTACCGTAATGCAATTATTAGTGAACATTAGTAACAATTGAACAACAATATGGAGGCACTAGCCTTAAGGTTAAAAACATGAAATGTTGCAGGAATTTGAACAAAATGGTACTTAATGGAGGCCAAAGTTTAGCACTCGTGTGTACAATGACAGATATGATTTGACAAGCCTCAGCAAAGGGCACATTCACACATATAAGCAACTCACAACCCTTTTATCGAAAATATGTTATCACATATGATTGAAACTGGTTAGGTACTACTTTCGTACATCCAGTGCAAAAAGGCATCATGAGTTTTATTTACATCCCACGTGGCAACTATGTAAGCTGTTAATTACTTTTTGTACCATTTTAAGAACCCATGTCTTAAGTTAAATGCCATGAAATGGTATTTCATTGTAAAAGGAGAGTCGTGCTGTCTTGAAGGTCCGGGACAGCACAGAACGTCATTGATGGTCTTGTTTCTGGCTTAGAATTAGCTGTGCTGGTTTCAATTACAGCAAAGTGAAACCATCATACTCCATGCCGCCAATGAGGTGTTGCAGGAGTATATACAAGCAATCAACAATAAATATAAACATACACGCACATATCAGAACAATACTCCATAAAAAGATGCCAATTTGTCTCATACCAACACACTGGTCCAAACTGTGGTGGTGGGTGCTGTTTGGAAAAACATTTCATAAATATGTTTTGGCAGAAATGCTGGTGCACAAATCCCTTCTATTTTTTAGTATACATTTTTTAAGTTTTGTTTTTCATTATATCAGTTTCTAGCCACTGAATTTATTTAACCATTATTTCATGTAACATTTAATACATTATTGTAGGTATCAAGTTCACATTAACAGCATAACTACAGGGTGCATGCCTTCACACCGCATTTCAAGACTTAAATGATACAGAGGAGGATAATGGTTTCATAGTTTGTAGAGAAACTGAAATAAGTTTACTAATAAAAGCAACACATATTTGGTAATAATTCTTTAACTATCCTTTTGATAGGAAATTCTCCTACCCACTGAGGGTTCAAACAGGTAAGCAACGTTTCCACTTTACTTACCCCTCTGGAGCTCAAAAGGACCATTTGGATAAGTTAGACTTAAAACAATGATGGGTTATGAGAAAAAGTTTAATTTAAAAAAAAAAAAAAAAAAATAGCAGGCTTGTTTCCACATGAAGTGTTTATAGATGCATCTCCAACGCATAACAAATACTTGGCTACGCTCAACCACTCACATTTTATTTCAACAGTCATTTTTAGATTTGTGAATAATAATTAAAAAAAAAAAAAGTAACCAGCTGTCTGTGATATTACTTGCAACACTTTTCTTTTTTACAAACCAACAGATACACAAAATAAAAATGTACAAGTCAGGCAGTTGTAACAAAGTAAAAAAAACAAAATAGAACAGACTAGGTTAATGGGCAGCTTGATGACTATCTGCAGCACACACTCTCAACAATTAAGACAGAAGTAACACTGGAAAAAAATACTTTTCAAAGAGTCTGATCTGGTGCACAACTGCTCTGCAAAGACATCAAGCCAAATAGTAGGCCAAGTTAGTAAGCCACTGCCATACATAATTATCCTTATGATTATACCTGCGTTTACACCAAGGTATTAGGTCTCAGATGCTGTGGTTAACAGCAAGGTAGAAACTAGTTGACCAACCATTTACATTTCAATTAATTGTGCTTGATAATTCACAAAACGGCAGGAGAATCTCTTGGCAAGGGTGGCATATTCACACAATGCAATGACTAGTTGGGCCTCTCGTCCCAAAGGGACAGTGCACGATAAGTGCCTTTAACAATAATGTTGGAATACAAAATAATGTATTTTTAGGTTGGGGAAGTTCGATATTTTAAACTAATATCATGAATGAGGAATGAGCGCTGAAGAAACACAACAATAACATTTGTATAATTTTAGTTTTGAAAATTTACAAAACTGGTCTCTTGTAGCCTCTCAGTTTGCTTGAATTCACCTCCTGCTTCCTTCAATGAAGATTAATGTCCCTATATGCAAAATGTCATCCACAGATAGTGGTTTGTTCCTTTACTTATGGGAGAGAAAGGTCATGTGTGTATCTTTCACAACAAAATGTTTGTGGTGTTTTCATTTCACTTTTTTTCCAGAAAGGGATTGTGGGACCGCAGGAATATTGGAGCTTTCATGTAAATCAGAAAAATGATGAAAGATTTGTCTACAATTCTTTACATTTAATAGATCCATAAGTTTGGCAATAGGTTCATCTCACATCTATGATGTTTTCACCAAATCGTAGACATAAATATGGAAATCGTCATCAAATTTTATGAAATAAACAGAGGGTTTGGCTTCCACTTGATGAATAACCATGCCAGTCCTTTTCGAGCCATCTTCTTTGGCATACTCCACTTGCTTTCCTACTAGGCTGTCCACCACCTCTCCAGGCTCTCTTTCAGCTGGAGGAGAATCATCTGTGTTGCACAAGAAGGGGGAGAAGTATTTTTTTTAGTAATAATTTCAGAACAGCACACTGCTCCTGGTACAAAATGTGTATTATGCTCTCCACACAATGCGATCGTTTTACAGGATGGATCTTGTTTAGAGTGAGAAGAGAATACTATGCTCCTGATTAAAGTTGGCATTCTGTTTAGTATTTCATCCACATGATGAGGAAAATTGCCATCTAGGAGTACTCCAAAAAAACAAAAAAAAACAAAATGCTATATAAAAAGGTCATAATAATTACCGTATTTGCTCAAATATAAGACTAGGTTTTTTACCCCCAGAGCAAATGCTCTGGAAAAACGCCCTCTTATTGTCGAGGTCCTCTTATAAAAATCAGACCTCAAGTCTAACTAGTCTATAAGACTAGGAACCAGGTTACCTGCAAAGCTGCAGCCCGGCACTTCCACTTGGACATCTATGATGGATGACCAGGGTCACGTGACCTGTAGCATTCCATCATAGATGCCATGGCGGAAGTGTCAGGAAGCATCTGAGTATGTCTGCATGCATCTGGCTGCCCCCACTAGTCACCAGTGAGTGAAAGCTTGGCGAAAGAAGAGTGGATGCATTGGCTGGGGAGCAGGTCACTGTCTGGGGGGCAAGGAGAGGTTGCATTGGCTTGGGGCAGCGGGCTGTGAGGGTATGCATTCACCAAGTCTGGGGGCAAATTTTTATTAAATATGAAAAACATGTAAATTAATATTTACAAGTAAGACTTTTTTCATATAGGGTATTCTTATACCTCAGGCTTTCTTTTTTCCTAAAGGAATATCCAGGAAAAAAGATTGCAACCCCAGAAAGTTTCCAGTTTTAACCGTATATGTGGAGGGGCAAAAATTTTTTTGGAATATGTAGGAGACTGAAAGGCTAAAAACTTAAGGGTGCCCTCTAGTCTCCACTGTAAAAATCCGTAAAGTAGAGCACTGTTGAAAATATCACATACCAGACACATTGATAAATGGGCAAAAGACAGCTACTGCCGAACTTATTTGTGCATCTCAACCCAAATTTCATTGCAGTGCTTTGACGGCAGTATACTGGGGCCAACAATGTGTTCTGTGCTTCCATTAAAGAAGCAAATTATTCACAGACTGTTTTTATATACGCATTAAAATAAAGCACTGAAAAATATTCATATTTGCATACAAACTGTGTAATATTGTATTCGAATGTGGAATTAAATATACTTAATTGTGATCATTTGCCACCCATTAAAAGATTGTGAGTGAATATTTTTACTAGTGCTTTAGAAATGCATAATGCTTCTGATTTCTGACGCATAATGCTTCTGATTTCTGACGCAGAAGAGTAAGTTTCTGGTTTACCACCTTTTATCTTCTCCTCAAAATTGCTTCTAATCTTTTTAAATGGATTTTGTAAAAAACTGAATTTACACACCACACACACACACACACACACACACACACACACAATTGCTTATTTCCAATAATAAAAGTAAAAGCTTACTTGAGTCTGGCATGATGCGGAGATCTCCCTCTTTGTAATCATCTAAAAGTTGGTACATGTATAAGACAGGGTCCTTTTCATAGGTTATGTAAAACCAAGTATTCATAATGGGAGCTCGTGCTAAAACCATTCCTCGCCACTCATCCTTGGAGCCATCTTCTGTTTCAAACATGTGTTCCACCGCTTTACCAATCATTGTGTCTGCCAAGTGAGCATCACTGATTCGGGATGAAGCTAAAAAACAGAAAAATCAAAGAATTTACATTGACTATAACAATGGAAAATAAAAAAAACATTCAAAACTCAAGTTCAGTTGAATTGAAGAAAAATCAGGTGTCCAGTATGTTAAGATAACTGCTAATACATTTAATCAGGTTGGGTAGCTGAGCTCTCTCAGAAGCTTATTTATGGATTATTCTCAAATGCAACAGTTCTGCTAGCACAATATTGGTGTATATACCAACAATATCTTTATAGCGTTCTACATAATAGGAGTTATTATTTTGTACTCACCAACTCTGTCTGGAAGAACTTCAAGAGCAGACACTCTTTCATCCTTATGAAGTTCCAGTCCGTAAACACAATCAAACCCATCATATTTTATAAGATATAGAGAGGGGTTGACTGGAACTTGATCCAAAACAGTTCCTTTCCACTGAGTTATCGGACCACTGCCTTCTTTCCACCCATGTTGTATTCTGCAGCCAACAATATTTCTTCGGGGCTGCGAAATAGGTTTACTTGGTCCCATGTTGCTTCGATGTTTCCTGAAAGCAAGGTACATAAAATCAAAAAAATCAACCACACACACACACAATGTGTTTCTATAGTTTGCGTGATAAAATATTTACAAACATTCATATTTGCCACACGTTATAAATTTTGGAATTCCAATAAGTACATGATGGATAAAGTTAGGTAAGCTACACAAATGAGTATATGAAGTTTCTATTCTAACAAATTATTATAAAAACATAAAAAAATGTAAATAATGAAAAACATACACAATTGCAATGGGTAAACAAAATGTACAATAATTGGTTATATTCTTTAAAATACAATTTGTTTTTATTATGGATTGATCCATAACCAAATCAAAAGGATTTCCATAACTTGATAATTCACCCTTTGATTTCTCCACCAGGTTTCTGATTTGACAATTCAGTCCAAACATATATTAGTTTTTATGTATGGTAATCTTCCTGTTAGGATATCAGTTCTCCTGAGCGACCTGCTTACCATTTTCACCAATGCGGACAACACACCACTAAACAAGTTTGATAAAGTTGTTTTAAGCGGACCAGTTTTTGTTTCAGCACACCAATCAACCATAAAATTATGACTACTGACAGGTGGCAAGCCAGCGGAGGCAGTGTGATGTTTTGGGTAATGTTCTGCCGGGCAAACATTGGGTCCTAGCATTCATGTAGAGGCTACTTTGACACGTACTAACTACCTAAGTATTGTTGCAGACCATGTACACCCTTTCATGGAAACTGTATTCCCTGATGACATTGACCCCCTTAAGCAGGGTAATGCACCCTGCCACAAAGCAAAAATGGTTTTTGGAACACAACAATTCAACAATGACTTGGCCTCCAAATTCCCCAGATCTGAATCCAATAGAGCATCTGTAGGATGTGCTGGACACGTTCGATCCATGGAGACCCCACCTCGCAACTTTCAGGACCTAAAGGATGTGCTGCTAACTTCTTGGTGCCCGATACCACAGCACACCTTCAGTGGTCTAGTGGAGACCATGCCTCGATGGGTCAGGGCTGTTTATGGATCAAAAGGGGACCTACACAATATTAGGCGGGTGGTCATAATGTTATGGTTGATTGGTATAGATGTTTTTTTGTATTATTCCCACAATCTTACAAAAGATTCTGCATAGCCTAAATGAATATTACTTTCAACTATAAAATGTTTTTAAAATCACTGTGTACAACGTCAAAACGTTGTTAGAATGCCTTGCTGCTCTATTTAGGGATGCAACCTGATCCAGCTAGTATATGGATGGTGCAATTAATCTTTCCCATTATAAACTTGACCTTGCTTAACTGAAATTGCAAACAATTCTATTGCATTTGGTGTATCACGTTTTAAATCAAAATCCATGTAGGACCTCTTTAAAGGGTTCCCCTTTAAAGTTTTTTTTTTTTACTCAAGCCTCCTTGTAAACATCAGAGGATGCAGGATCATCCATATATATCGGTTGTCGTATGAGTGAAATTTTGTGTGCTCACTGAGCACAGAGTGACCCAGGTATGTTTTATGACTATTCAGATAAGTAATAAGCGGCCAAGCATTTGCGCCGATAGCAACCTAAAGGAATATGAATTTAGAATATGTAAACGTATGTTCCTGCACATTCAAGTGAAAAGGACAGATTAAAAAGAAATTTAATTGACATCTCAAGCTGCAACCTTCTGAAAAACTAAAAATCTATAAGCCCTTGTAAGTTGCTCAATTTTGAACCACCGGAATGCTTTTATTTTCTATAATTATGACTGATAAAAAGATGTTATTTTCTTCCACCTTTTAATTGGTTTGCTAGCTATAGATCTACATTTTATAGTGAATGTTGTTGATTCCCTGTTCTAGCCTTGAAAAATCCAGACATTCAGGCGCCTGTGCGTTTAAGACAATATTTTGAGTAATAAGACCTTGAATCGGTAACCAGACCAAACCAAAGAAGCAACATGCAAAATGTTCCTCTTGTGAGGAATGATTAAATACATGTACGTATTACGGAAATCGTTTATGTTAAAAGGCACTCTGTTCTACATTCAATATATAATGTGATCTAGTGGACAAAGGATTAGAGGTGAACCAGGTGCCGTGCAGATCATAAGGAACACGAAAAATTGTTGAAAAAATAAGCAAATTGTTTTTGTAATTATAGTTTAGGTTCCAGTGATTTTTATAGCCATAAACATAATAAAAAAAAAAAAAAATGTATTGTATACTTAGGATAGCATTATAATTTCAAAAGCTTTTTTTGACCGTAAACGCTTTAAACAAATAAGTTCCTGCATAAATGTAAACTTACTTATGGGAGGTCCTTTTCTTCATCATGCTCGCTGAAACACCTGCATGTGCTGAAAAGGCAAGAAAAATAAATTTACCAAGCTTTGCCAATTATTACCACTTGATTTAAATAAATGCTTTAAGTATGTGTTTCCTATGCCCATATAAAAATTACAGAGCACTTATTCAAAATTACCCATTTAAAGCAAGGTTTATATTAACCCCTTGGTGACAGATTGTTTTAACACTTATAAGGTGCTTATTTTTAGCTGTCATTTTCCTTTACTGTATGTTTTTAGGGATAAGAAAGTCTTTCTTCAAATATTTTGATCAAATCTTATAATTTACGCAAAAAAAAAAAATGGAAAAAATTGAGAGAACACACACTTTCCTAACCATTAATTAAAAAATCTTTTACACATCTACAAATGCTAATAAAAAAAACCCTGCTATATAGATTCTAATATTTGGCCTTCCGAAACGTTTGCCCACAGCAGGGCAGCGCGGTCTTGGAAAGGCACTGTGCCTTAAATGACGGAAAATGTGATCGCTCCAGAGAGCAAACACCTGAGCACCTGGTGCCTGATTTCAGTGTTGCATGACATCACTGATCACTTCAGAAAGCTCATTTAAAAACACAGGATGTACACTTGTGTTCTGTGGCGTTAATGGGTTAAAAAAAAATTTCTTAAAGGTTCAACCAAATATTTATACTGTGAATGTAGGGAAAAAACCAAAAATCTACTGAACTGGGCATTTGCAAATTTGCTAAGAAAAAAATGTGTTTATGATGCCGCCTGTGGCTTGATATGCAAATAAGAGACTGTTTAATGGAAAATATGCAATTCGCATTTTATGCCACAAGATGATGCCATCAACATGATTAGGAGGGCATAATCATTTAAAGAACTAATTTTGCTGAATGGGGGTGTTTGGTTTTTTTATTTTTTATTTTATAATTGTTAGACAAATCTGGTAACACTACATTCAGTTAATAATGCTGCCTGGCAGCTCTCATCTGGATTGTGAAAAAGCAGTGCAAACTGGGGGAAAATTTTTTTTTTAAATAATGGTGGGCAGCAATGGCCGTGTACCATGAATAAACTTTTACAGCGTTTGGAGGTGAAAAGGTTATTTGGGGAAGAAAAAAAAAAAATATATCCAATGTAAAAACAGCCTTGGTTGTCTACTCTCGAAAAATAAAGAAACATGTACTAGGTTCTGCAACTTAAGTCACATGGATTCTTAAAAAAAAAAAAAAAAAAAAAAGAAATTACAAGCTCAAAGCATGGAGCACTGCAATGTGCTTTTACTTTGTAAAATTTGCCCTCAAAATGCTCACAATTACATCTTTACCGAAGGCTGGGAGGGAGGAAAGTATCTGTGAATGGGAATGAGATTGTGTAGAAGAATGCAAAGGAGAATAATTGTGAAGGAGTGCATGTTAATATGAACAGTTATGAAGAGAGACCGTGAAGTAGGAAGGAACAGTACAATGGTAAGAACAGGGAAGATGAGGGGCAGCCACAGGAAAGTGGTATGTTTCAGAATATTAGAAGAGAACAAAAATGTACTTACTGGGGGAATCCTACAATTTGGATTTTTTTCCCCCCTTTTACGTTTAAAAAAAAGTTTTCATTTCGCTTTAAAGTGGACTTTAACTTTTTTGGGATTTAAATCATTGTGATTAAAAAATAGGACAAAAAAGTGTGTATATATTGTGAGAAGGTCCAATCTAAATATATATATTTGAGGCCACTCAAAATGGACGAGTTGTTAAACAAAGGGGGTTTTATGCAGTCTTAGCAGCATTTGAGTGCTGTAATTTAGTATGGCATTGGATGTCCTAACGTCACAAAGGGGTCAAAGGCACTGTAATCTAAAGATTGTTTGTTTATGTGGTGAATTTATAGAAATAAACTAAAAAAACACAGGATATGTATATTGAAAGCAAATAATGAAGATAAAACAGGTTGTAAATGTATTGGATATAATCATATAATAACCGTGTGCCTATATAATCTGACTAATTTCTGCCTAATAAATTATTTTTTTTAAACCCTGAATACTTTCATTAGTTTATAGTCTTATTTTATATCTAGGATAGCTCTGAGCCCATACCATGCATGCTTTAACTAATTTACTGCATTAACCTATACCACTAAACGGCTTATCAATGGGAAAATGTAAAATTTGCACATCAAGCCATGGGTGGTGGCACAAAGAGGAGACAACATAGAAACACAAAAAAAATTAAAAAAATGCATAAATTAAGATAACATTCTAAAACAAATATTTTAAATATCTTTTTATTG
Source organism: Pelodytes ibericus (assembly GCA_036172795.1). Lineage (NCBI taxonomy): Eukaryota > Metazoa > Chordata > Amphibia > Anura > Pelodytidae > Pelodytes > Pelodytes ibericus. The sequence continues at coordinate 97,345,399 of CM069860.1, forward strand.
TCTACACTTAAGTTATAAATAATGTTTGGCCGACTATAGAATTTAATGAATAGTAATAAACCATTCCATCTTCTCCAGCAGCGCTGGTGAACCAGTGTCACGCGTATCACACCAGGTTCAGCTCTCACCGATAAGCAGGCGCATGGTCTGTAGAAGCGTTCAAGTCGGAAGACAATTAACGGTTTGCTTTCCGACTTATCACTATTATCGGGAGAAGGAGCAAATGATTGGCGGCGCCAGTCTTTTACCCACTGATGACTGCTCCTCTCGGATGGAGCAGACAAGCAGTGAGGGGTGAACCTGGATGTGTGTGAGAGAGAGAGTGTGAGAGAGAGAGTGTGTGAGAGAGAGTGTGAGAGAGAGTGAGTGTGAGTGAGTGAGTGTGAGTGAGTGAGTGTGAGTGTGAGTGAGTGTGAGTGTGAGTGAGTGTGAGTGAGTGAGTGTGAGTGAGTGAGTGAGTGAGTGAGTGAGTGAGTGAGTGTGAGTGAGTGAGTGAGTGAGTGTGAGTGAGTGAGTGAGTGTGAGTGAGTGAGTGGTGTTGGCACTTAGCGGTCTGCAAATCTGTTTCGGACAAAAATTGGGCACTCGGGCCCAAAAACATTCACCATCACTGTTCTACAATATGAACAGAACATATCTTATGAAACATATTAGTTTATACTCCACTAGGTCTCTCAGCAGAGGCCAAGCTTTGCTGGCTGCAGACACATGCTAGCTCAGCTGATCACAAGGGTGAATTGCCATTAGTGTCTGTTGGGTGCCCCAGGTTAACCCTTTCAGACTAGAGCAAAATGGAAAAGTCTAACACTGCATGGTACCTAGAGATTCCCAACAAATATTTATTTAGGCCTATTATTACTAGATACATCTGGGGCCCCTAAAAATATGAAATTAGGTACATAAAGTAGTGTTGTGATATTAGGTACGTGTGATAATAAAATGAACCAAAGGTCAAACCAATCTCCTAGTTAATACTAGGACAAGTAAAGAGATTCTAGTCTTATGAACAGTCCTTCCTTTTTAGTATATTTGGGAAAGATTTAGAAGGACAAAGGGAAAATCCAAGAAGGGCCTTATAATGTTAGCTTGTTTTATGATGGGAAGACAAATAGAAACCAAGCCAGACTTATTGAAATTCCCATAAACGTTAAGCCATCCAGGTGTATCAAGTAAACACTAGCTAGCAGGTTCAAAGTTAAATTTGAGTGAAGAAATACAAAAAAAATTAGTGTGTGTGTAATTATATATATATATATATATTTTTTATATATATGTACACACACATACATACATATACACATACATACACACACATTCCACCTTTACCTCTGATAAGTGTTTAATTGTAACCACTGTGCATTATGTCTTAATGCGGTATCTAGATATCTTAGTTTTTTTTTTTTAAACTGAATATATTCGCTAAATGCACAATATAGCAAGCCTGGTATAGTCTAACTTAAATAGATTAAGTCAGGAATGTGTTAAGATTTATTTCAAATCACAAAGTGCTATCCGCTATATATTTTTTATGTCAGCTTATCGGTTACCATTTGGGCGTCTCTCATGATAGGGAATTTCACTTTCAGACTGAAATATTAGAAGACATTATATACATACACAAACCATTTTTTATTCATTTGTGATTAAGGAATTTGCGATTTAAATCAGTTAAATTTCTGGGTCAAGGACACCATCTACTGGACATTATTGTGAACAAAGGTATTCTGAATTGAGCAATAGTAACCTTTATTGTGAGCTACATACATTTTTCTGTACCTTTTTTTTTTTTTTTCTTCGAAGAGCACTCGGCGTGCTGTGAGAATACTTCTCACAGCACGCCAAGTGCTCTTTGAAGGGGGAAACAAAAAAGGTTCAGAAAAATTTGGAAGGGGTAGAATGGAGTTATTACACCTACAGAATTAGGCTTGAGGGCAAATGATTGTATTTGGATTGGAAACTGGCTAGAGTACAGTGCAGAGAAAATTCTCAAACTAAACAAAAAGTATTCTGTGGAGTACCTCAGGGGCATATCCTGGGGCCCTCTTTCATTTGTTGACGCAATGGAGCTATGGCAAGCATAGCACTATTTGCTAGCAGGGAGCACTACAGCGAGAGGAGACTGCACAAGCAGTTCATTTAAGATTCTGGGTCAAGAGATGGATTCCAGCGACAGGAAACAAAACAACTTGGTCTGTTAGGAGTGCCGTGGACCATGACATGATCATCAGACAAGTGGGACTGAGTCAGCACCTCACTCAAGTATTCCCCAGTAAGGTACAACTATATCATTGCCAACGTACTAAATCACAACTGCCATCAACTAGTTACCAGCGCTGCGCTGCATTTTGCATCACACAGTAAAACTGGTGTTGCAATTTCTGTTTGCTTTCTGCTTTGAGAACTTTGCGGTTTCTAGGATTGCTCCAGCAAAGAACTCCTCTTGGCTCCTATGCCAACTACAGCGCTTATACAGTGGATTCATACTATACTGACCAACCACACCTAATCAGGTCTAGCAGGACCAGTTACCAATCATTCACTCCATCCAATTCAGCTCTTACTTTTGGCTTTCACTGTATAGGTCTATATTTTTACTACTACTAATAGGCTTATATCTACTGGACAGTACTATAGTCTATTTAAACTTCCATGGTACTCTGGAGCAGTGGAAAAAATGTTCTGTAGAGTCTCCACAGTTTGGCAATCTGATGGCGAGTCTGGGTTTGGTGGATGCCAGGAGTACGTTACCTTCCTGACTGCATTGTGCCAACTGTAAAGTTTGGTGGAGGAGAGATAGTATGGGGCTGGGCTAGATCCCTTACTTCCAGTGAAGGAAAATCATAAAGCTTCAGCATACCAAGACATTAAGGGTAATGCAATGCTTCCAACTTTGTGGAAACAGTTTGGGGAATGTTTTTTTTTTCTATTTCAGCATGACTGTGCCCCAGTGCACAAAGCAATGTCCATAAAGACATGATTGGATGAATTTAAGAATGTAAGAACTTGACAGGCCCGCATTCAGCCACAACTTAAGTACCAGTTAACAACTTTGGGATGACTGTAACGAAGATCGTGAGCCAGGCCTTCTCGTCCAACATCACTGCCTGACCTCACAAATGCTCTAATGGATGAATGGGCAAAAAAAATCCCACAGAAACATTCCAAAATGTTGTGTAAAACCTTCCCAGAATAATGGAAATGGTTATAGTTTCAAAGGACCAACTACATATTAATGTCCATGTAGTTATAATGCAATGTAATAAAAGTTCCTGTTGGTGTAATGGTCAGTTGTCCCAGTGGGGAGACAAAGGCTTGGTCTCCAGTAACACTTGTTGTCCAACACTCTGTTGAGCGTGAAAAAGAGCCTGCAGTTACTTGTACACAAAGTTAGTTATAAAAGTTTTTACCAGGATTAATGCAATGTGTAAATATGTCAGTTTTAAGTTCGTTCTGAGGAGCCCATCCTCTTTATGACACATGGTATATACACAGGTGGTTTACCTGAGGGAAGGTGAACACCATTTTTCCATCCTTGCTTCCTCCAAGCAATGGAGCAATGTATGGTTTGATGACTATGATGGGGCAGTTGTGAATACAGACCAGTACCCCCTTTGCTCTCAGCTTCCCTCCTGATGCTTACATTAAACTCAATTTCCTGTGTCATGCTATCTGCCAACAACTACAAGATATTCAACTGTATCCACGTTACAGGATGAGGTACTGCTAAATATACAGTTACCATTCAATGTAGTACAATTCTAATGATGTCACAAAGGGTGATGCAACAGTTTTATTGTGCGAAAATGTAAAAGATGACTGAATATTTTATGAAAACCTCATTTGGTCCATGTTTCAAAAGCAATCTTCAACAGTGTACATATACTTAAAAGGGACACTCCACCAAAAAAATGAAGTTTATTTTTTTTTTCATTGTTGATTTCAGATAGGTTTTTGTTTTTGTTATGTGACTATATTTGATAACATATGTAACTAAACAAGTGTGATGTCATTTGTGAAATATTGTTTTTGGGTGCCATCCCCTAGTGACTTTACTGCACAAAAGTCTCACTTTGGGGCTGTGGACACAGAATGCAGTCTATATGTCATAATTCTGATCATAGACTTGCATAAATGGGAGGCTAATGTAACTGACAAAAAGGGGGCGGAGCTATGATCCTGTTTGATCAGGTTGATCTATATATGCATATGAGCTGTGAATTGGAAACATACAATGATAAATTAGATGGTGGCTTTCAATGGGTTATAAATCGGCTACAAAGAAACCAGAGTTGATAGTGGATAATAAGAAGTGTATAGAAGAAAAATAATTTAAAAAAATGATTAAAGCGAAAATGAAAAGCAAATCCACTTTCCAGTTGCTCCCTATTCCAGTAACCAAACAACGAATATTAGGAGGTACATCTTAAAAAATTAAAGTACGCAGCTTTAAGAATTTTCCTACCTAATGCAAGGTCACAACACCACATTATGTCTGATCATTATTTGCATACATTGCATTTTCCCAGTAGGAGTCTGATTTTCAAAAATCCACAAAATCAGAGATGGATAAAATTAAAATACAAACATTTGTACTTTGAATTTGGACCTACTCAAACAGTACAGTAATCAAAAACACAAATGAAGGGCTCGCTTAAATGGATAGAAAGTCAATACATTTATAATATGTACCCAAACAGATCAACTTCCTAACTTTTTCTAATGAATTATAAGTTAGTATTAGTATAATATGTGTGTATACCAACCAATGCCCTTTTCTTTTAAACAAGTGCAATTACAAATCATGACCTTTGGATGGAGGTAAAAAAAAATAAAAAGAAGTTTAGTTGTCCATTAAATGCTTTTCTAGTTACTCTAAAATGTGTGTATGTATGTTTTTAATATAAATAATAAAGTGGCAGATGTTCTAAAGTATTGGGTTTGGTGCACTTTATCTCAGGTTCTTTCCAATTATACTCCAATGTCAATTTAATGATGGCCCTGCGAGTTGTGATTTACTGCTAACCAAATCCACAGGGAATGTTTTAAGAACAATGGGGAAATATGCATAGAACGAAAGATTGACTATACATCAAGTCACAATGATATGCACCTTCTGAGAGGGTGTTAGTCCCAGAAAACTCTGCTCTATGCAGCAGATTGTCCAGCCCACTTTCACTTCATAGGAGACTGTACAGTTTCGGTGCTGGATTTCTGTGAGTGCTAAATTGTTACCCTATCGAAATTATTTGACATTGCAATTTGCACTATCGTCTTTTCCATACAACTGAATGTTTTTGGAAGATTGCTAAACCTTGAAATATGGCTATGCAATAAAACGCTTGAAATCTTTGAGGTGCGTGTGTGAGAAATATATAATTCGTATTCAAGTGGCGCACATGTCTTTTCTGATGTTGTAGAGGAAAAAAAACAAAAAACACATCACAACCGAGTACACAATTCCCGAAAAAATACAGCTACAATAAGATTTAAAAAAACTTCAGTTAACTACAAAACTACCACATTTCAGAGCCTTAAAAATAAAAGAAACTTAACTTAATAGAATGAAAACTCTTTAGTAACATCTCAGCTTTTCTTAACGTTACTAATTGAATATTACCATATACAACTGCTCTTGATGCAGTTTCATACACATCATTTTGCAGACACTAGGATTTCCTAGTCTGCAAAGGTTCCAATTGCAATTTTATGCCTGAGGCACAGAGAGATTGTGAAGAGAAGTCTAACTTCACACATTTGAAATGATGAAATCTACTGGGTGACACTGAGCCAAAACTATATCTTCTGTGTAAACCCAAACATCTGTGCAGCAATAATAATTAAGGAATGCTACCAATTATATAACCTGTACCAGAGTTTTGCTATTAAATCAATGCATACCACAAAACACAGGCAGGGGCTGGGGCATTCTCCACTCTTTGGTTTGCTGTGTTCCTCGTGTAGAGGGTACTAGCCATGCATTTTGGATCTGGACTGCCCTTATGGGTGGGATCAGTCTGATATGCTAATGGAGTGGTTCCTTTGCAATGGTGTAAGCAGGCAAAAAATGGAGTTGCTCTCCCGAGTAGGTATTATCCTACAGGACAGACTATTGCAGTACTGTTTGTTCTCGGGCATTGTAGCACCCACCCCCCTCTTTGTCGCCATTCTCCACTCTTTGCAGAGCTGTGGAAAAGCCTCTGAAAAACTTTAGTACCCTTCCTGTAATTTCTCAATGAGTTTAAGTCAAAATGTTCACTAAATTGCTTAACATCCACAAAAGGGTCTGTCTTCGATTATAACATTTACTGGGTCCTTAATGATTTATGGTGACATTGCAGGCACATCTTGAGTGCCATCTCAAAGGTCTCAGAGTGCCACTTGTGGCACCTGTGCCATATGTTGTTCATCATTGAGCTAGGGAGAAAGTCTGGAAACAAGATAAGAATTGTAGCAACTAAAAGACATTAAAAACTATTGGTGTTTATTTTAATGTTGGATTTAATATGCATTATTTTACTATTCGGGTGGAAACACAGAGCTATCCTTTAATATTGATGGGGTCCTGGGCAAGCAACTGGTTTGGAGGAGTTACCTAGCTTGTGACATCAAGAATTCTCTTTTCACAGGGAAGGCACACAATCGTGTCTGTAACAATGTTAAGAAACATTTGTCTCTTCTAGATTCCAATCTCAAAACAAGACAGTGTGTTCTAAAACCCACCACCGTACACTGCCCAGTGCAAACCCTAGTTACAAACTAGTGCTTTTAGCCTCCAGGCGTTTGTCAAACTCTGCATACAAATACAGATAAACTCATGTACACAAACCCAAAGCTAGATACCTGCATCAGCTCTGGATCGCTGAGCTGCGGCCTTTCCAAATGGGGTCTTCATTCATCTGTGTATAGGTGGGCAGCAAAGCTGCCTTACTAGGGTGAAAATTCTATTCTCTCCAATGTTGCTGTGGTTGCTCCAATCTATACGAAGAAACCGACTACTTTCTGTCCACCATCCAAACAAGATCTCCTGTGACTCCACCTTCCACTGTTCTACTCCTGGGCTGTTCTGACCTGCAAGGCAAAATCAGCATTTGTAAGATAAAATAACTGTATGCACCACCAATGAACAAACACATTGTTACACGTTATTAATAGAATTGTCATTTGTTGTGGAAAACTACTTACTTACTAAATACAGGCAAAACATAAGTATTACAAAAATCAGAGTGACGTTAAAAAATAAATACAAGCTTGTTGAATGCATGTTGTGCCTTTAGACAAATAAAATGCGTTTTGTGTGTTCATTTGTACAGTAGGTCACTCAACTACTAAAATGGTAATAGAACTTGAAAAAGTGAAAACATAAGCCATGTATTTCTACAAACCATTTGTGAATTTTTGGTGAACGAACATACCAACTAAATACATATGGTGGTATAAAAGACAGGTTTACTTAATGAGATCAAACACAGACAAAGTGTTGTACAAAAGCTAATTTTGACTTCTTTTGGAGGTTTTTGGTTTTCCATGCTACCATGTCACAAACAGGTAGAACAGTCTGAGACACCGAACATCCCTCCAGCTGGGGAGAACATTCTCCATCCCTATTATTGGCTGTGTGGTGTGTGATTAATGTGTGCACACACACACACACCTATCCCAAATCGACTGTCTCCCTATCCCAAATCTTTGCAAAGACTCGGTAGACCATCTTCCGAATGGTGCACAGTTAGTGCACCATTTAAGTTACACTTTTAACAAGGCCTCATAAAAGGAACTTTTTTGGGTTTCCACCCTTGAAGATCAGAGATCCTATAAAAATATAGAGATCTGGTTAAGATAATGGATAAGTCTGGAAAGAACAAACATTTAGGAAGCTCAAATGTGTCCTACTTGATTTTTATTTTAATAAGATAATCCATACCAGAGCAATTATTCAAACAAATCGAGACTTTGCAGGGGGGGGGGAAAAAACCCACAAAAAAAACCCACACAAAATGTACAAGTTAAGCACCTATATGGAATTTTATGTATTGCAGTGGAGATCGGAAAAGAAGTTAAAATACCTTTGTCCCTCTCTACCCTATAAAGACTGATAATGCAGCAATATATTTAGAATATTTGTATTATCAATTTACATAACCTAACAAATATTATTTGGATTTAGGAGCCACAAACACCGATTCAGGAGGCAGTCTGTAGGTCCATGGTGTTTTAGGAGCGATGACTCACTGTCACTGTCCAAAGATTATCTATAGCTAGCCTAAGAAAATATGCCAAGCCAAAATAAGAAAGAGTTTAGTTGCTTCTTTAACCCCTTAGTGATCGAGTGCTATGTTGCATTTGATGTGACTTGCAGACCAGAATTCCATTATTTTTGTCATACGTTTACTGAACTGTGAATTTCTTTCTTTGTGTTCAGTCCACCCACACAAATTCTATATCATTTTTTAAAGGACGGATAGGGCTTTCATTTGATACTATTATTTTCATCATATAATATCATTTACTATAAAAAAAATATATAAAATATGCCATAAAACAGGGATTGACAAACCCCGGGCGCCAATTGAGCCTGGCGCCCGGGTGCCGTTACCCTAATGTTCCCCTTGCCGCTGCTATCCGTTTTTTTGCAGCGCGAGGGGGGAAGTCTGTGCGTATTGCACAGACTGCAAGCTCCGCCCCCTCGCGCAACGCGTGTGAGTGCTGGAGTCGTCACTTGACAACACAGCACTCAGCCGAAAGAGTAATGAGGATCGGCTGCAGCACATTTGCTCTTTCGGCTAAGTGCTGGGTTGGCACGTGACAACACCCAGCACTCACAAGTTAAGAAAGTGGAAAAAAAAAAACTTGTGTATGTGTGAGGTGTATATGTGAAGTGTGGGGGAGGGGTGTATATGTGAAGTGTGGGGGAGGGGTGTATATGTGAAGTGTGGGGGAGGGGTGTATATGTGAAGTGTGGGGGAGGGGTGTATATGTGAAGTGTGGGGGAGGGGTGTATATGTGAAGTGTGGGGGGGGGTGTATATGTGAAGGGGGGGTTGGTGTGTGGGGGGTGTATATGTGAAGTGGGTTGGTGTGTGTGGGGTGTATATGTGAAGTGGGTTGGTGTGTGTGGGGTGTATATGTGAAGTGGGGTGGTGTGTGTGGGGTGTATATGTGAAGTGGGGTGGTGTGTGTGGGGTGTATATGTGAAGTGGGTTGGTGTGTGTGGGGTGTATATGTGAAGTGGGGTGTATATGTGAAGTGGGGTGTATATGTGAAGTGGGGTGTATATGTGAAGTGGGGTGTATATGTGAAGTGGGGTGTATATGTGCCGTGGGTTGGTGTGTGTGGTGTATATGTGACGTGGGTTGGTGTGTGTGTGTGTGCTTATGAATTGCGTGTATGTTTGCGTGATTGTCTGGCTCCTAAAAAAATTTGCTGGCTTCTAGAATCAAATATAATTTGTCAAGCCCCGACATAAAAAACACTTCTTCTAACTTTGACCTAAATTTTTTTTCTAATATCTCTATACATTTCTAATATTTGTCCTGAGTTTATTAATACCAATGTTTCCTTGTTTGACTATGTTTTATTTCAAGTAATAGGGAAATAAACTATATTAGTGTTTTTTTTTGTTTTCTAACCATTTTCTTCTACAGTGACTTTTTTACCCCAACCCTAAATTTACCCCAACTCTAAATTTACCCTAACCCTAAATTTACCCCCACCCCTTAATCTAACCCTTGTAATCATCCGAACCCACCTGTAACCCTAATTATGACCATAATTATGACCCTAACCCTAGATCTAGGTTTAGTAGATCTAGGGTTAGCTTTTTCCATTTATTTATTTAATTTATTTATTTAATTCATTTTTTCTTACAGACTGTAATATACTTAATTGCCTGTAGGGGCAGTCAAGTAGCGGTTTCAGAGCGACGGCAGAGATTTTTTTTTTTCTCTCTTCCGTCGCTCTCCTCTGGGCACGCTGTATTGGAGGAGCATGCTCCTCCGATACAGCACACACCAGCGATCACTGGGTGATCGCGGTGCCCAGGGGGGCTCAGAAGGTGTTGCATGATGCCTCTATCAGCTTTCACTGCCTATGTGTGTAACGCGCATACGATCACATTCGCGGTGACCGTATGCGCATGGGGGGGCTGAAAGCCCTCGCAGAGGCTGCTTCGGATCCGAAGCAGCCTCTGAGCGTAGCTGCAGGAATGTAGTGTTGCGCTAAGGAGCGCAACACTACATGTAAACGGAGGATGTATATATATACACATGTCCTCAGGACCATGCTTTTTAGGACGTATATATACACGTCCAAATGCGTTATGGGGTTTAAAAAAAAAAAAAGAATGCAGTTGTCAGGAGTACAGTGTTACTTGGGTAAATTTCGTAGTTCTGTCCACAATTGTAACATGAGATTATTGTACAGTACAGATAAAATATCTTCTGAATAATTAACAGAAGTTGTTTAGTACTTGTATTGGGGAGCAGTGAAACCTAAGAAAGTTACTATAAACCTCTTAGCACTTACAGGCTGAATTCCTCTGATTACAAAATTGATCTTTCTTGTTAAAAATTGTTTCCATCATAAAATAACTGAATTATAATAAATACCATGCAACAAAAAAAAAAAACATGTATAAAAAGAAAAAAGGTATGGATGCTTCAGAACATACTCAACGTGCAAGTACAGTTCTAAGCATCATTTTTTCCCACAACTAGACTAATAACTGTATGAAATGTGGATAATATTGTGTTTTAGGAAACTGGATCCATTCTATTTAAATTTCAAGTTTTGGAACAAAAATGCCACAACCACATCCTACCACTTCCAATCCATGCGATAACTACCAATTCCAATCAATCTAAACCAAAACAAAAAAACCTCGACATATTATTAATATTCCTATATACCACCACGTGGCCCTTTCTAGTGAACTATCAAAGCCCTGTTTTGTCATATGGGTTATGTTTAATTAGAAGATGAATTCTAACAAGGAAATGTAGATACAGATTGATTACCCCTTATGCATAATGCTTTCAGCATTCATGAAATCACAGTAGAAATAATATTTATCATGTCAGAATACCTGCCTCTCGGACTTCGTAATGCATGGCCAGACTTGCCAATCTTTGTGAGATTTTGTAACAATCCAAAACTTGTATTTGATGTATTTTTGTCCCCAGATTTATTGATAAGGCATACTCAACCTGATATATTAAAAAACAAAAAACAAAAGCCATAATGGAGAATGCCCCTTTTGCTCTTATTATAGTTACAATTTAACTCATGCAAAAACAAGAAGATACAACTCTTCAGGAAAGAAAAATCAATATTATAAAACATTGGGCAACAACAAATATTTGTAGATTTTAGGAGCCAAAAGGACCACATTTTTTTAATTTTTTTTTTTTTTTTTTTTAGGAACTAGGGAAATGGTACTTCTAAAGAGTTCTATGGAGCCAGGAAAAGTTAGGAGCAAGCAGCAGTGATTTCAGAAGCCAGACTCCTGCGATTTGCAAATTTATTTATTTATAAAGTATTTAACCAGGAAGGATGCATGAAGATTTATCATTTTCAATTATGTCTGGGGTTCACGAACATTTCATTGTTACAGTAAGTTGTAAATAATATATTAAAAAAAAAATAGAATATGAACAAGAAAGCCAACAAGTAAAATACAAATCAAATCATGATTATATGTAAATTCTATATAGAGGTATATTGACAAAGAATATATAGTGGCTCTCAATGAGAGATAGTGGATCTGTATCCCAAAAATCAGGGAGATGGTGTGGGTCCCCCTCGAGGGGATACACTTACAAACTCTTTGAAAAGAGACAGCACTTCAGGTATGTCCTGTAGAGATCTGGCTTCAGAGTAGTAATTCTCATGGAAACACAGCAAAGGACATCAATTAGTGATAGGACAGGTAGACTTTAATAAAAAAAATAGTAGCTGCTTACATGGGGATTCTGGTAGTCACATGAAGTGGGCGCCACACATAATGACAGGAATCCTTACAGCATGCAAGTAGTGTTTGGAGTATCAAATACACTTTAAATATAAAAAACAATAAAAGTACAATGGTAAGAGTAATAGCAGGTTGAGTCCAGAACGCTACGCGTTTCGCTCTTCATGAGCTTCGACCAACGCGTAGCGTTGTAACCAGCCACTTTAGTTCTTTTAACATGTAACAATGGTGGGTCTTGTAATTACATTGTAACACAAAGCCGCAGAATGAGTTTAAACAACTTAGTATGTAAGTCTATGAAGGTGGGTTTGCAATACATTTTCCATGATGCTCAGCAAGCCAAGAATTGGCTAATTCCAACGGCAAATGTAATCCACAGTATTTAGAATGTAAAATGTTGGTTATGAATAACCATCCTAGAAGGAACATGGTGAGCAGCACTTTGCAGCTTTGAGCTTCCCTCCAGGTAGTGGATTCCTTGGTGACTGAGGAAGAAGTGGCAGGGCTCAGTTGGAAAGGGAGAAAAAAAAAAAAACTCTGCATTTGCATAGGGAAGGATAAAATAAAGGAAAATAGCTCCAGTTAGGTCTCCTTGATTCATGCCAGTCTGGATGTCATTGCGTAATTTAAGAGGGCAATTGTAGTCAAGTGATTGGAGCAGTAACCTGGAGAAAGCTGGGATTAAATATAAAACTCACATAATTCTGTGAACATTTTTCCAAGATTTTGGACAATACAGGGAGCATTGATATCAGGCGGCAGTTCGAGTATTGTCACCACTTTTATGGCTATGTTCTACTCTTCCACAGTTTGGGTATGTAGCCAGTGACTAAAGTTTAATTGATTAGGATTTCAACAGGTTAAGTAACTGCCAGCACATAGAGTTTGCTCAGCAACATTTCTGGGATTTGATCAGGTTCAGATGGGCATTTCATCTTTGTAGGACACAGGCCAGAAATTTATATTTCTATGCATTGTGGGGTCTTGGTGGAGTCTGATATACATTTGTGGTTTCAGAATGCGTGTAGTTAGGTAACTTGGTAAACAGGGTGGAAGATCCAACAAAATAATTAAAAAAGCATTTGCTACCTGCTAGGGGCTATTTGCAGGGTTTCACTGTCCAATTTTGACAATGGTGGTTGGGAGTGATTTAGTATGCTTTCTGTGTTCCTTATGAGATTCAAAAAATTCTTGGGTTTGGTATGTTCTTCTTGAAATATTGTGCCTTTGTTTGTTCTGTGCATGTATTTGACCAGTGAGTAAGCACAGCGATCGTTCATGAGCCCAGTATGCCTGAACGTTGACCACAATGAATCTCTAAACTGGTAAATTTGAGTGAGGTTAGCTGTACCCATGGGAGAAATGTCCCTTTTACTTGCACTTTAAAATCAGTGGGACATGCATATCCAAAACTTGCAAAAACTTCTTTCAGTCTGGATCTAGGATTAAGCTAAATCTGTGCAAATTTTTAATACATGTTGAGTATCCCTTATCCGTAGATAAAAAAAAAAAATAAAAATAAAAAAGAATTCTGATGTGGGTCATTTCGAATAAGGGATACTCACCTTTCTGGCATCCGGCAGTGAAGCTCCTTTGCTTCACCCTCTAAGGTGCCGTAAATGAGGAGCCAGCGCCATGGGAAATTTGGTTCCCAGAGTGCTTCAACGCGACGGAGAGACTACATGCGACAGACAGATCATCTTGGCAACACCATGGAGCAGGTAAGTTCACCAGCAACACTGCTGGAAATGATATTACCTAATTTCAATGTGAGCAAGTTGCTTTCTTTAGATACTATAACGGAATGGCTACCCAAGGCTGGTAGCACCTCTGCCCATTGTTGGAAATCACCTCCTTAGCCCCATATTAAAGCTCAGCATCCACCCAGCAAGTCTTTCTGGAACCTTGCTTTTGTACCCAAACAGCAGACAGAACCACTAGCAGTTAGGTACAGCAAGAATGAACAACAACTTTATTTGTGAAAACAGCGCAGACATACGCACACACACACACAACCATGACATCAACTAGGGGATAGGCACAGGGAACTAATAATATGGTAAGTCTCAAACAATAGAAGACCTTATTTAAACAGGTAATTAAAATACAGTAAGACAATCTAATTAACCATGGCACCTTAAGATACAGACTACAAGAGACCATAAACACAGGACAGTAAAACTCTAGATTAATACACATTTCAATACTAATCAATAACATTTAATAACTTTTCACACACTACTTGGAAAGCTCTGCCTGGAAAGAAAGTCTTGCTACACTGAATGGGTGACTCTGTACAGGGCAAAGGCACTGGGTAGTGACAGACTTTGGGAACAACATGGGGCCCAATAGAGCGAACCATTAATAAATCCAGGGCACAGGTAACAATAAGGAACAAGCGGGGAAGTGATTTGTCTTTTGAGAATGCTATATTCCCTTCCAGTGCCAGTGGAGCCTAGGGCACACAGGCTTCCATGCCAAATAGCTCCTTCAGGAGGGGGAAGGGGGGTTCTTGACCCACAGATGGTCCAGTCAGCAGGAGTCTTCTGGCCCCAAGGGCCCTCCAAGAACCCCAGTCACAGTGGCTCTCAACATTCACTTTGAGACAGATACTATTACATTTTCAATATAATTTACTACAAAAACAAATAAATAAAGATGGAGGGGGGGGGGGGGGGGAGAAAGAAAAAAAAACAACTCAATACTTTCTTTACAATTCGTCAAAATCGGGAACCAGTGGGTACCAGAGGTAAATACAATTCTCTTCAAGTATGGGTTTATGCCAGATTTCCTTGTGTCCCTCTCTCGTGATGTTAAAATAGAAACCAGAGAGACAGGACCAAGGGATATTCTCAGGCACAACCCTAAATAATTAAACAAATAAAAAAAATCTGCTGACACGCATCTTCTGTATCACATATAAATTGTACCTATATATGTTAGATAAAGCTTTTGCATTGGTTAATATGTTCCACTGATTGCGACTTAAATATTCGCTGCAAGTAATGCTTAAAAATTAAACAATAAAGAAAAATAAAAAAAATAAAAAAGGAAAGAAAGGGAAAAAAGAAAATAGAAATTTTCTTTTCTTTTCCTTTTTTTTTTTTCAACATACCCAAACTTTCCAACTGACTTTTTTTTTTTTTTTTTACACAATTACAAAACTGTAACAAAAAAAAAATAATTGAAACTGACTTTTTAGAATGTTCCAGTAGAGGTGAAACGTGAAAACATCAGATTCCAAAGTGTAAGGTATTATACTGTTATTTATACACATTGTATTTACATCATGGGGAGGGGGAGGGGGACAGAAGTCCAGATCCATCACTGGAAACCACCTCCATACTTGATCACTACATAGCTTGATCACTTTACTCAAATTTTGTGGAGGAATTGTGAGTGAAAAATTTGGAATCATACCACATATTTCCTGCTTAATTTAACATATTGTACCATATTAATTTTCTGTTTTTCTCTTCTCTGTATATATAAAAGGTCTAAGGAATTAAAGGATGTCCCCCTGGATTAATATCAGGTTACATTGATTACATTTTTTTCTGCACTTTAGCACACTTTATTATAGTTATTAGGATTTATTCATTCCCAACGAAATGTGTAAATTACATCTTGGAAGGTCTAATAGTGCCCAGACTAATTGTTCCATTATTTTATATATTGCACAGACACATACCTTTTGAGTTAAGGTTGAAATTTTACAATACACACAGATTAATGTTCACCTGCTGGACTTCTACACAGTGGTGTATCTTGATTTTGTGCTGCCCTAGGCAGACAAAATCCGGGCACCCCCCTACCCAAGCTGCACACCTAAGACATGCCCCATCACCTCCATTACATGACCCCACATCACACACACACACAGCCTCCCATCACACACAGTCACACACTGCCTCGCGGTAGATACACTACTGCATATCTCATTCCACTGGCCGTGCATCATGGGAAATACAGTCATAAACATCAGGAGTGGAATGGTTAGCCATCACTGTTCTACAATAATTTAATCTTATTTGAGATTCCCAACATATGTATTGTATTTACTAGAACTATAGCGTTTATATTTCTGAATTATGACACTGCAGTTTTTATAATGACTGGTATTATTAGAACCTATGTGATGGCTGGCTGCTATATGTAGAAAACTGCAATCAGTCTCTGGTACATTTCATCACACTCAGTCATACACAGCCTCACATCACACACACTCTGTCACACACACTGTCTCCCATCACACACAGTCACACATAGACTCCCATCACACACAGACTCACAACCACCGTTTTCATTTTTCCATTTGAAGCAGCTTACCTTCTGCTGTACTCTGACAGGCAGGGGGCGGAGACTTTACACTGGCACGTGTGACAGGGAACTAAGGGAGGCGGAAGTGAGGGAGCCCGAGCATGACAAGCAGCACCGGGTGAGGGGAAGAACGAAAGGAGCGGTGGGAGTGGGAAGGGGAGGGGGTAGGAAGAGAGAGGGAGGGGAGGGGGTGGGAAGGGGAGGGGGTAGGAAGGTAAGAGAGAGGGAGGGAGGGGAGGGGGTGGTAAGAGAGAGGGAGGGGAGGGGAAGGGGTGGTAAGAGAGAGGGAGGGGAAGGGGTGGTAAGAGAGAGGGAGGGGAGGGGAAGGGGTGGTAAGAGAGAGGGAGGGGAGGGGAAGGGAAAAGAGAGGGAGGGAACAACTTTTAACAAAACGGAGAAGAATCTAAAAATCTTCGCCGCACCAGAAGTGTTTAAAGCACCAGTGTGCTTTAACAACCTCTGGGAAAGTGCCGCCCTAGGTGAGCGCCTTGTTTGCCTCGCGGTAGATACACTACTGCTTCTATACGCATAATTTAACCCCACATGAATTGTTTACTTTGGTTTAATGCAGGGCTCGACAAACCCCAGGCGCCAGGTCGCCATGGCGACCAGGAAATTAGACCTGGCGCCTGGGTGCTGTCAGCCTCCTGGTCCCCTTGCCGCTGCCATCCGATTTTTCCGCAGCGCGAGGGGGTAAAGTCTGTGCCGATGGCCGATGGCACAGACTGCAAGCTCCGCCCCCTCGCGCAACGCGTGTCTGAGTGCCGGGTGTCGTCACGTGACATCCTGGCACTCAGCACGCCGACCAACGGAGTTAAGCTGCAGCGTGAATGTCCCCCTCCCCTGCAGTGAGGTAAAGCAGCTGGGAGGGGGACACATCAAGGAGAAACCCCAAGAAAAGACTGTGTTAGGTGGGTGTGTGTTTGTATGTATTGTAAAGTAGGTGTGTGTGAGGGGTTTGTATATATGGGTGTGTGAGGTGTTTATATATATATATGGGTGTGTGAGGTGTTTATATATATGGGTGTGTGTGAGGTGTTTGTATATATGTGTATATGTAAAGTATGTGTGTTTGTATATATGGGTGTGTGAGGTGTTTGTATATATGTGTGTGTGAGGTGTTTGTATATATGGGTGTGTGAGGTGTTTGTATATATGTGTGTGTGTGAGGTGTTTGTATATTTGTGTGTGTGTGAGGTGTTTGTATATTTGTGTGTGTGTGAGGTGTTTGTATATTTGTGTGTGTGTGAGGTGTTTGTATATTTGTGTGTGTGTGAGGTGTTTGTATATTTGTGTGTGTGTGAGGTGTTTGTATATTTGTGTGTGTGTGAGGTGTTTGTATATTTGTGTGTGTGTGAGGTGTTTGTATATTTGTGTGTGTGTGAGGTGTTTGTATATTTGTGTGTGTGTGAGGTGTTTGTATATTTGTGTGTGTGTGAGGTGTTTGTATATTTGTGTGTGTGTGAGGTGTTTGTATATTTGTGTGTGTGTGAGGTGTTTGTATATTTGTGTGTGTGTGAGGTGTTTGTATATTTGTGTGTGTGTGAGGTGTTTGTATATTTGTGTGTGTGTGAGGTGTTTGTATATTTGTGTGTGTGTGAGGTGTTTGTATATTTGTGTGTGTGTGAGGTGTTTGTATATTTGTGTGTGTGTGAGGTGTTTGTGTATATATGTGTGTGTGAGGTGTTTGTGTATATATGTGTGTGTGAGGTGTTTGTATATATGTGTATATGTAAAGTATGTATGTTTGTATATATGTGAAGTAGGCGTGTGTGTTTATGAATTGTGTTTATGTTTGCGTGATTGTCTGGCTCCTAAAAAAAATGTCTGGCTCCTAAAATCAAAATAAATTTGTCAAGCCCTGGTTTAATGTCGCTCGCAGGGTTTTCCAGTTAAGTGTTTGTACCATCACAGCAGATTCCTGCGATATATATCTTGGAATTAGAGGCGATATTATTGAACGAATATAGAAAAGGTACACTGAATATAAGAACACAATATCAAAATTTGGAGAGTATACTTTTTTGCTATATGTATTTTCAATTCATATAAAACATTTTCATTTCTAACTTCAAACATCAGTCTAAAAATATTTTTAGACAGGTACTGCATCATCTAAAGCAAGGTTCGACAAACACCGGGCGCCAGGTCGCCATGGAGACTAGAATCTGGCTCCGTGCGCCCATGCAGCTACCTTGTCCACCGATCAGATAACAAGCAGAGTGTGGAAGAACCAGCTTAGAGCAGCTGGCAGATAACGCCTCCCCCCGGCTTCCTGTTCCTGCTGCTCACCGGGCAGCGTGTGAGGAGTCATGGGAGCTCTGTACAGCTACTGCTGCCTCAGCTTTAGGAGGAGGAGCCTCCGTGACCCCACCAAATCCAGGATCTAAATGGGAAAACCTCCTGCTTGTCTGTCCTCTGCCTGCAACTTGGATTTACAGCAGTAAATAGCGGGAGTGTGTTAGCATGTATGTCTGGGTTCAGCACCTGCTTTTATGAATGTGTCTATCAGAATCTGTGTGTCAGCATGTGTTAGTGAATGGATCAGCAAATTAATGGGTATGTATGTATTTGTGCCAGCATATTAGTGTGTATGCATGTGGCAGCATGTGTTAGTGTATGTATCAGCAGATTAATATGTATGTATTTATGTCAGGGCTTGACAAATTTAATTAGATTTTAGAAGCCAGCAAAAAAATGTAGGAGCCAGACAATCACGCAAGCATACATGCAATTCATAAACACAAACGCCTACTTTACATATACCCATATATACAAACACCTCACACACACCTACTTCACATATATACACAAACACCTCACACACACCTACTTCACATATATACAAACACCTCACACACACACACACACACACACACACACACACACACACACACACACCTACTTTACATATACCCATATATACAAACACACACCCACCTCACACAGTCTTTTCTTTTCTTCTTAACGTGTCGTCCCCCTCCCTGCTGCTTTACCTCACTGCAGGGGAGGGGGACATTCGTGTTGCAGCCGATCTGCCTGCTGAGTGCCAGGACGACACCCGGCACTTACACGTGTTGCGCGAGGGGCGGGGCTTGCAGTCTGTGCGGATGGCACAGACTTTACACCCTCGCGCTCCGCAAAAATTAAAAAAAAAAAAAAAAAAAAAAAATCGGATGGCAGCGGCGAGGGGACCATGAGGCTGACAGCACCCAGGTCTAATTTCCTGGTCGCCATGGCGACCGGGGTTTGTCGAGCCCTGATTTATGTGTTTGTGCATGTAGGTAAGAGTGAAATAATGTGCAGGTGTGTGTCAGCATATAAGTGCGTGCTAGGATTTAAGTGTGTGTGTGTCTGTAATTATGTGTCAGCATATATGTGTATGTGTCAACATATTGGTGTGTTAACATGTGTATTATTTGTGGGTGAGCATGTGTGTGTATGTCAGGGCTCGACAAACCCCAGGCGCCAGGTCGCCATAAATTAGACCTGGCGTCTGGGTGCAGTCAGCCTCATGGTCCCCTTGCCGCTGCCATCCAATTTATTTTAAAAAATTCGGAGCGCGAGGGGGGGGGGGGGGGGGTAAAGTCTGTGCGCACTCGCACAACACATGTCTGAGTGCCAGGTGTCGTCACGTGACATCCTGGCACTCAGCAGGCCGACCAACGGAGATCAGCTGCAGCCCGAATGTCCCCCTCCCCTGCAGTGAGGTAAAGCAGCATGGAGGGGGGACACGTTAAGAAGAAACGACTGTGTGAGGTGGTTGTGCGTTTGTATATATGTGTATGTGTAAAGTAGGTGTGTATGTCAGGTGTTTGAATGTGTGTGTATATGTAAAGTAAGTGTGTGTGAGGTGTTTTTATATTTGTGTATATGTAAAGTAGGTGTGTGAGGTGTTTGTATGTATGTGTATATGTAATGTATGTGTAAAGGTAAAGTAGGTGTATGTGAGGTGTTTGTATGTATGTATGTGTATATGTAAAGTAGGTGTGTGTGAGGTGTTTGAATGTGTGTATATGTAAAGTGGGTGTATGTGTGTATATATGTGTGTATATGTAAAGTGGGTGTATATGTGTGTATATGTAAAGTGGGTGTATGTGTGTATATATGTGTGTATATGTAAAGTGGGTGTGTGTGTGTATATATGTGTGTATATGTAAAGTGGGTGTGTGTGTGTGTATATATGTGTGTATATGTAAAGTGGGTGTGTGTGTTTGTATATATGTGTGTATATGTAAAGTGGGTGTGTGTGTGTTTGTATATATGTGAAGTAGGCGTGTGTGTTTATTAATTGTGTGTATGTTTGCGTGATTGTCTGGCTCCTACATTTTTTTGCTGGCTCCTATAAATCAAATTATATTTGTCAAGCCCTGGTGTATGTCATATAAACACATTGTCACGAAACGGATTTGAAGATCCACTGTAACGGGGGTTCTTGGAGGAGCCTGGCAGCCAGAAGACTCCCTGTTGACTATGGACCCTGTCTATCAATATATTAGGTTGATGGTACACACTTTGAGGGTGCCAGTGGACCCCTGTTTTCAACTGGACTTCAAATACAGGCTCATTCAGGATGTGAGCCAAGATGTGTACTCTAGGATTCAAGCCTTTGTCCCATTCACTGTGTTTTCCCCAGGTTAAGATTGTATCCTATCCTGTAAACCCCTGTAATTATGTCACCTTACCCATTGTCTTCATTTAAGGACATTGTATGTCCTTTTGTTAAACTGATTATATTGTGGTCATTATGTGTCTTACTGTGTGTATTGTAATTAGGTTTACTCATGGTAATTCCTATCTGGTTTGCAGCCTGGAAGTAGAATGTATTACTAGCCCCAGTTAGTTGGAGTATTATGCTTTGTTCCATCCCCCCATTGTATACTAATGTCTGTGATGTCATGTTTATGTGTATATAAGTCTGTGCTGTTGCACAAATAAAGGGGTTGTTCATTCTTGATGTACCTAACTGCTAGTAGTCTCCTGTCTGCTATTTGGGTACAAAGAGCAAGGGTCCAGGAAAGGCTTGCTGGGTGAATGCTGAGCTTTAAATCGGGGGCTAAGGAGGTGATTTCACACAACGGACAGAGGGTCTACTACGTCCGGTAGACTGTCCGTTACACGCATGTTTATGTACCTCGACCCAAACATTTTTTTTTCATTTCTGACAACGTTTGGCACTGGCTCCTAGATTTAAATCACAATTTGTCAAGCTCTGATGTAAAGAATAAGAAATCTATTTTAGCAGTGTTTCCACATATCTTCCTATCTCCTAAAAACAGCAAATAAAGCAGTGTGGATTAACCCCTTCATGACGCTAGGTGCTTGTGTCCCAAACGACGCAAGCACCAAAACGTCACAAATTGTTCCTGGCCACCGATCACAAGGTGATCGGTAGCCAGGAACACTCTGGCAGAGACCCGATCAGTGTCTTAATAGACCCTGTGGGTCCCTGCCAAAAGATCGCGAGACCTCCGGACGTCACGGAGGCGTGCCCGAACCCGGAAGTTCGGGCACGGTGCGATTTAGAGAATTGTAGGCAGGGTGGCTACATTTTCCCTGTCGGACTGAGGCCACTCAAAGTGGCCGCGATGAGCTGTTTAACAAAGGACGTTCTATGCCGTCCTAACGACTTTAAGGCACTTAAAGTCAGGACGGCATAGAACGTCCTAACGTCACGAAGGGGTTAATATCAATGCTCTAAAATATAGAAATAGAGCAGAGTTATGTAGCACGAGGCTGTATGTATGAAATATTTACATTTTTGATAAAATAATTGAATTATCCAAGCTCAGCTAGCATGCACTTTTTCACCGTATTAAATGGTATAAAATAAAATGTCAGGAAAATACCTTAATCCTTTTGCTGCAAATCTATGGACAAACAAAGAATACATTCCATACACACATTACCACTTCAGTCAATAAACACTGATGTTTAAGCAAATGCAAGAATATATTTGCAATATAATGTGACCGTTTTAGTTAAATTTAAGTAGTTCTCCAAATATGACTTCATATCTTAGTAAATTGAATCGGTTCGGATATATAAATTTTACTAATTGGACAGGTTATTCTGACTATTATAACTACCAGCAAGCATGAGCCTTTACATTTAAAAATCATGATTTAAATTAGTCTGACTAGTGATTTAAATAAGGAGTTAAATAGACTTGATTCAAAAACACCCTGAAATAAAAAGTTAAAGTTTTATTGCTGTTGTGATGGAAACAGTACAGCCCATTTCTCCAAGCCCTCTGTGTTGAAGGTCATTGTAAAAACCACAGAGGAACTGTAAAATAGGTTTAGAAGTAAAGAGCATTTCACTTGTAGTCACACTCAACAGGATTGGCAACATACACTCCAGGCTTAAAATGTATGCAAGTAATGAATAGTGACATTAAATTTAGTAGTACCTATGTTTTAGAAAGTTCACACAACAGATGGGCTGAATTTAAGCCACTTTTATGCACACACTTCAAGCTCACCTGTCCTGCTCACAGGATGAGCAGAGTTGAGTGTGCATCAAAGACTCCATGGCAATAAAAAAAAAAACCTCACACTACACATTACTGTATAACAATACACAATAAAACTCACAGAAAAACAAAAAAAAAAAAAACACAAATTACAAACAGTCACACATACACACCCCCTCACACACTGCTTTTTGCATGTGCCATTTGTCCCCTTCCCTGCTCACTCACCTTTTGCAGGAAGGGGGATACTCCAGGCACCAGTTACTCTGATCTTCTGCGCTCCGAAGTACATCCGGTGCCCCGCCAAGTATCGGAGCGCAAGAGGGGGGAGCATGCACTCCTCGCACTGCGCTCAGGCACTCTTCGTGTGAGGAGCTCCAGAATGCATCCGGAGCTCCAACCAGCATCAGAACGCGAGGGGGCTAAGCATGCACCCCTCATTAATTTGCCGGATGCAGGCATGCCATGGAGGTGCGGTTACCACATCAATCTCAGGCGGGTCGCATGTTGGACGCCTCTGCTCTAATAGAATATAATACTGCTCGTTTATGGTTCTTCCATAAAGAGTTTCAGGCAGCTACAGATACAAAATCGTTTCTATACACAATGCAACCGCAGTGACCTCACAGAGCCAGCATTATAACCTTCCTAAAGCCATAACTCATGCTTTGTACATGAATGTATTTCATATGCACATACACAATTTTGTTTATGCACCATTTACTTCAATAACAGACTAATTTCAGCTTTAGTTAGGTTCTAAAAAATAAAAAAGTGACAGTCAGCAATTAAAATGGTAAAAAATAAAAAAAAACACTTGAACAAATATCATTAACCATCATTCACCAATAACGCTCCATGATTTCCCATTTCTAAAAATGCCAAATCAACAAAATTACATGGTCCCTTATGAATCTCCCAAACCTATATATTACTTCATTACTAAAGTAAACCTAAAGCCTTATTATGCAATTATCAACCCAGTATCAAATGACATTCTAATGAGAACTTGACACCAACAACAACAAAAAAAAAAAAAACACACAATTGTGGCCAACATATTCTATAGAGATTATTTAAAAAAAAAAAAAAAAAAAGTAAAATCATAAATAGACATCAGCTTTGCCTATTTTTCTGTAAAGAACACTTATATTTTTGAGATTTATTTGTTTGTGGGCAGGGTGGGTCATGTACAAGTAAAAATTTCCTATGAATATAATCTTTAAAATCATCAAATTTCATATTCCTTTTAAACACTAATGATAAGTAATTCCAATAATTCTAAAAATGCATGTATTATGTATTAGTATTCTGAATGTTTTACTTGCATACAAATATAATGTTTGCAGTTTCTATTGAAATGTCCACGCTATAACTGATAAAGAACAGTGTCATGTTACAATGCACACCCACCAATTATGAAGGAACCGGGCGGATGTGAAAGAGCAGCCATATAGGTTTTGGGACAAGAGATTTGCTGTGTGGCGGTTATCTATATATGTATTCCAATCTGTATGTATAGATTTTTTTTTTCTTTTCTTTTTTTTTTTTTTATTAAAAAGCTCATTATCGAAATAAAAAAAAAGTCCACAAAATTGGCACATCCACTTCATGCTGCACACTCCACATGGGTGTACCTAGGGTATTTGGAACCAGGAGCGAACCTATATTTGCCCCATTTCCCTATTTAAATTTTTTTTTTTTTTTTTAAAAAGTGTCATGTAACACATACACACACACAAATATACACACAAACATGGATATAGGTAACTTTATATAACTAGTATATTCAACTTTTCGGCCGAGCTGAGACAGGTCCCTCTGGGGAGCTAAATGGAGATAGAGGTTCCTCTGGGGAGCAGATTGTGCCTCCTCTAAATTTACTTTCCGGCTGGAAGGTTCCTCCAATGTCCCCTGTGCAGAAAGACAGCTCGCCATGACTAGCATAGGGTCACATGACAACGTGCGTCAGACAACATGCATCAGCCTGGCTTCCCCTAACAGCATTGGATGATGTCTCCACAGTGCACAACTCAGTTTCTGCCCCCACAAGACACCAGAGAGATAGAGTGAGGGGTGCTGATCTTGACATTTCAATATACAAACACTGGAACAGGCAAACAAATTGTGCCTATTTGATGTAGCATGCGCCAATTGCCATAGGGAGAATGAGGCTCATGTTGAACAGGGATTGACAAATATCAGGAGCCATGACTCCTAAAATCTGTCTCATGATTTGGATTTTTTTTCTTCCATTGAACTACCATGTGCCCTACCATATCCCCCTGTCCTAAATACATTCAGGATGGCTCCTAAATTGTTATTTTTGGCTCCTCAACAATACAAATATTTGTCAAACTTTTACAGAGCATTTGAACTTTCTGGCATACAGATTTTGCTGGAATATCTATAAAAAACAAAATCTACATTCTGAATCTAACAAGTTATCCGCAGCAACAACATTGCCACATCCACCACCCCCATGTAAACTGAATAAAAATGTACCTATAAGACACACTGCCGTCAATCATTTGCAGGCAACATTATGACAAAGCGGCTTGTTTTCCTCTGCTCTTACCCAGAGTGCTTCCTAATCATCATACCCATTTGAGCTAGTCAACTGACTTATCAAGCAATATTGGTTTTCAATATGTATGCCGTTATCTTAACTTTACCCCCACTGTTTTATGAACTTGAAGGAAAACTCTACACTTCCTAATGTACAGCCAATAAAAGTGATGTACTGGTATCTCAAAATAAGGTTCTGTTTTTATATTTACTAGCAATACCAATGTCAAGACTGTTTGAATTTTGAATGAAAACAACATTAAGCAGCCTTCAAGCTTGTACATTTAAATAAACTTTTTAAACCAAAAGAAGCTACTAAATACATGTTTCACTGCAATACTCTGGATTCATTCACCAATACAATCCTAACTTCAGAGTGACTTTATTAATGTAAAATCTTTGTAAACCCATAAGTGTTCGAAATGTGGTAGAACCTCGTGGTTCCCTCTAGGAAAAAAGAAAAAAAAAAAACCAAAAAAAATAAAAATAAACTTACACACACCAGCCCCCCCCCCCCCCCCCCCCCCCCCCAAGAAAAAGTCACTTAAAACACTAAATCACATGTGGTGTTTTGCATTTAGGGGCAAACAAATTATATTATTAACTACAGTAAACTAAAGTGTAAATTGATTGACCCTCAAAACCAAAACAGAAAATAGTACAAAGGCTCATCCTCACGAAGAAAACAGTCATGATAAAACTAGCGACTTTAAAATTCACAAATACTTACGAACATCTCTATACAAAATGAGAACACCGAACAACCCCCTCTGCTACAGGTTATATATCATCTTATTCTCTTCCTGTACTCAAAATAAAATCACACACACAAACCTGTTTTCCTTTGCAGTATCAAATTTCTCACAATTACTGTGAAAAAACAAACTATGGCACCAAAGGGCTGTAGATCTTTACCCATAGGGATGTTCAGATGAGTAAATGAGCTTCTCAAAGATTTTGTGCATTTCTGCAAATAGATTACCCTTCTGTGACAAATCCCAGAGGAATGTAATATTTGAAGACCAACATTAAAAGTAATATTTTGCAAAACTTAGATTTTCTACTAACAGGTTTGTGTACATAAACAGCAGTTTAACGCAATTCAAAAAGTCTGCAGGAAAACTACTCATTTACATGGTCATTGCTCCACTTTTAGACTTTTGCAAAACAAAATTGTTTTTATAAAAAATATATACATGCATAAACATAGTAAATATGTACCGTAATTTACTTGAATATAAGACGACCCCCTAAACTTTGAATATTCCTTTAGGAAAAAAAAACTAAAAGCCTGAATGTAAGACTACCCCCATAGGAAAAAGCTTACCTTGTATATATTCACATGTAAATTGCTATTTCATATTTAACCCCTTAGTGACAAGACATTTTTACCTTGACTTTCCCTTGGTGACAATGGCTGTTTTGACATTTCTGGGGTGTTTGTGTTTTGCTGTAATTTCCTTCTTTCTCATACTGTACCCACACAAATTATATGTTGTTTTTATCGTCATAAGAAGTGCTTTCATTAGATAACATTATGTTCATCATATCTTATTTACTACAAAAAATAAAATATGAAAATGTTTTTAAAAACCCACTTTTTCTAACTTTCACCTAAAATATAATTTACACAAATACTATCATTAAAAAAGACCCCGTCTATATAGTTTCTAAATGTTGTCCCAAATTCAGAAATATGAATATTTCCATATTTTTTGCGAGTTATGGGGGCAAAAACCAAAAATAGTGTTTTTTGGTTCTCCAATATAGACCTTTTGACCCCAACCCGAACCCTAAATTTAACCCTAACACTAAATATAACCCCAACTCTAACCCTTATGCTATCCCTTAATATATTTTAATTTAATTTTAACCCTATAGGCTAATCTAACTATATTACCAGTTTTAAGCTTTTTTTTTTTACATTGCTATGTTGGTTGCTGCCTCTAGGGGCAGTCAAGCAGCATATTCAGAGCGACGGAAGTGAATGTACTTTCACTTCCGAAGCTCAGACCACAAGAGGGCATAGCCATATTGACGGAGCATGCTGCTCTACAGTCAAGATGTCTATTTCTAGAATGCTTTATGTGAATTCACTGTCTAAGCTCTTTTGAAGATGTCCAAAGAAATGGGAAAAGTTGAATAAAAGATGCAGTGGTAGGCAAAGAAAACGTATTGCAGCAGAAGCTTTCTTCCCTTCACAAAGGGAAAATGTCCAGCTGTGCCATCAGTTCAGAATTGGCAGAAATCAGTGAGACACCCATCTACAGAAGATTGGTCAGAAGAGGTCTTCATGGAAGACTTGGGGCCAAAATGCCATACCTGAAACAAGGCCAAGCAACTCAACTATGCACAGAAACTCAAGAACTGAGAAGCAGAAGAATTGTAGCAGGTGCTCTGGACTGGCAAGAAATGATATCCTGCCCTTAGTTTATTACCTTACATCTATCTGTCCTCTTCAAGACCGTCAATAAACACAATAAGAATAGAACTTTAACCCCTTAAAGCATTTGGACGTATATATACGTCCTGAAAAGCGAGGACGTATATATACGTCCTCCGTTTACATGTAGTATTGCGCTTCTTAGCGCAACACTACATGCCTGCAGCTACTCTGAGAGGCTGTGAAAGTGATCGTATGCGCGTTAACACACATAGGCAGTGAAAGCTGATCAATGCCTATGTGTGTTAAAGTGTTGCAATGATGCCTCAATAGAGGCATCTTGCAACACCTTCTGTGCCCCCCTGGGCACCGCGATCGCCCGGTGATCGTGTGTGTGTGCTGTATCGGAGGAGCATGCTCATCCAATACAGCGTGCCCAGAGGAGAACGACGGAAGAGAGAAAAATAAAATCTCTTCCGTCGCTCTGAAACCGCTACTTGACTGCCCCTACAGGCAGTTAGAAAGTATTAACGTTATAAATAGAAAAATAAATAAAATAAAATAAAAATAAATGGAAAAAGCTAACCCTTGATCTACTAAACCTAGATCTAGGGTTAGGGTCATAAATAGGGTTATAATTAAGGTTACAGGGGGGTTCGGGTGAGTACAAGGGTTAGATTAAGGGGTGGGGGTAGATTTAGGGTTAGGGTGAATTTAGAGTTGGGGTAAATTTAGGGTTGGGGTTAAAAGGTTACTGTAGAAGAAAAAGGTTAGGAAAAAAAAAAAAAAAAAAACACTAATATTGTTTATTGCCCTATTAGTTGAAATAAAACATAGGCAAACAAGGAAACATTGGTATTTCTAAACTCAGGACAAATAGTAGAAATATATAGACGGGGTCTTTTTTACCATTTGTAATTGTTTAAAAAAAATTAAAAAAAAATCAGGTCAAAGTTAGAAGTGTTTTTTTATGGCATATTTCCATCATATTTTATATTTTGTTTAATAGTAAATTATATCATATGATGAAAATAATAGTATCAAATGAAAGCCCTATCCGTCCTTTAAAAAATTATATAGAATTTGTGTGGGTGAACTGAACACAAAGAAAGAAATTCACAGTTTAGTAAACATATGACAAAAATAATGGAATTCTGGTCTTCAAGGTACATCAAACGCAGTTGGTCACTAAGGGGTTAAGATATTCTATATGGAGCATGTGACATTTACAGGTATCCTCTTTAATATGAACCATTTCCATATCCAGATACACTTCATCCAATTATACTAATTTTAATAAAATATAAAAAAGAAGAAGAAGATCAACTGAAATGTTCTAAAAGTGAGGCAGCCAAAAATTGTGTTGCTCAGTGCTCCACTTTTGGAACTTTGTCCTACAAATATGCTTTTAAAAAAAAAAGTAACTCCCTGGGCAATTTACATAGCTAGCTACTTAGTGGCAAAACTTTAGTATTAAAACTTTAGCAAAACAGAAGGAATGTCACATCCACTCCATCTTATAGGTCATATGGCCAGTCTTTATGAACAAAACAAAAAAAAACCTTTTTGGCTCCTTTCAACTTTTGTACACACACGGGTCATTTCAGTCAGGAGGGTGAAGAAAAAAAAAAAAAGAAAAAAACCTGAAGACAGTGCAAGCATCAAACGGATACCTCTGGTAAGTACTAACCTGTATATTTTTATAGTATTGTTTCCATTTTGTTGTTTTTTTTTTTTTGTTGTTTTTTATACAAATCCATACAAGGCGTTCTCAATAAGGTCTTTCATACATTCCTCTTCTGGCATTCATTTGGTTACATTTGTTTCTATTTACACTGAAATAATAGTTTAGATGAACTGGGTCCTCTTGCAATGAACATGAGCAGCAACAACTTCATCAAAACTAGTAACTCAAATATGATGGAAATTGGACAAAATTGGAACACCTTTTCTAACTTTACTTGAAAAAAAAAAATTCTTTTTTCTTTTACACATCTACAAAAACTAAATGAAGAAAAAAAACTGCTAAATAGAATCTGTCCTGAGTTTAGAAATACTCACTAGTTTTAGGCCAATAAGTGCAAGTAATGTATTGCTTTTACCTACCTTTATTCTAGAATATCTATAGTGACACTGCCACCTTAACTCTTAAAAGGCAGTGCAAACAACACACTCAGATCACTTCCTAAGCTCTTGCCAGCAGAAGGGTGGCGCAAAGTTGTAAAGGTATGCTGCTTTTCAAGAAATTAGATTACGCCAGAATACCTTGATAGTAAGGCACTAAGGCAACACCAGCTTAGTGAAGAATGTGATCATTGATTACTTTCTAAGCTCATTGCCACAGGACATGGCAGGTTCTGTGATGTACCTGGTACATCCACAGTCACAAAGGGGTTAAAAAAGGTAAATCATTTTCCTACATGTGTTTATTATATGCGAAATTAACTTATAATTACAAAAATAGTCCTCCTGCAAGTTTACACTGGGAAAAAAAAAAAAAATTGTTAAAACTTAGCACACAAGAGGCAGGCTATCTCCCTCTGCAGCAGCTTCTATACTTACTTCTAAGTATGGTTAGCAGCCTTTACTAATGTACTTAACTATAATAAGAATTTACACGAGTTGGGTTGAACTGGTCCAGTTCAACCAAACATATCTTCAGTACATAAATGGTTTATATTTCTTTTGCAATATGCACTTATTTTAATAAAACTTTTTTTTTTTTTTTTTTAGTTATCTTGTGGTTTACACTGAAAATAATTTGAGAGGCACCAGGAATTCAGCAACAGTACAAAGAAAGGCTAGTTTAGTCTGTAGCAGTTTCCATGCTTCCCTAGGAAATTGCAGTCCTTGCCATTTCAGATGCTTTGAACAAGGGGGTGGATTCAGCAGGTTTTGTGTGCTATGATCTAACACAGAAAGGAGGACTTATGATTAGGCAGGACTGCTATAGAAAGAGCAATAGTTCAATTGCACTTTATCTTCCACAAATTGCATATAGATTATTAAGGGGAAAATAATGTGGACATCTTTTTCCTTACATGATACACCACTTGTTTAACCCCATTGTGACTGATGAAGGTCCTGGACTGTCATGGCAAACATTACCTTGGTGAACAATGGACAGTTCTGGAGATTTGATTATGGTGAGCATACACGGACATTCCACAGTCTCACTAAAATGGACATGGCCATTATCTACTGAGGCCCTGTGGAAAAATCTGATTGGTATGCCAAGCACAGCGATCGGATGTTTATAGCCATCAAAGCAAGTGCCTGCTGAGACAACTATAGTCTCCCCCGGCTTGACAGAGCACGTGGGGCAGTGAGAGACGGTGACCTGCCGACACATGTCTATGATGATACAGTCATTTATACGAGAGGAAACTGTTCAACGGGTACAAGGTTGAAAGATGGATAGCTACCAACAAACTATTCCTCAACACTGGGGGAAAATATAAGAGAGTGTCCATTTTGTTTTGGGGGAAAAGTTAAACTACTTAAAGGGGGACTCCCACCAAAAAATGGTTTGTTTGTTTTTTGTATTGTTGATTTTAGACATGTCTTGTTTTTGTTATGCAACTGTATTTAATAAAATATGTAACTAAACTAGTGTATTTGGGTGCAACCCCCTAGTGACTTTACAGCAGGGCTTGACAAATTGATCTGAGTTTTAGGAGCCAGCTAAAAAATCTAGGAGCCAGACAACGCCACATAAACACAAACACACGCAGTCACACACAGACACATATACATACAAAATAAAGGATCCTTTATTCTGATTTGGAGGACTAGGGTGAAAGTCCTCTCCGTGCACCCTCCACTTCTGAACGCGAACCCTGTTACACCTTGTTTTTCTACATATACATACAAAACACCCCCCCACACACACATCCAGTCACACATACATACGCACAAACAAACACATCCAGTCAGACACATACATACGCACAAACAAACACATCCAGTCAGACACATACATACGCACAAACAAACACATCCAGTCAGACACATACATACGCACAAACAAACACATCCAGTCAGACACATACATACGCACAAACAAACACATCCAGTCAGACACATACATACGCACAAACAAACACATCCAGTCAGACACATACATACGCACAGACAAACACATCCAGTCAGACACATACATACGCACAAACAAACACATCCAGTCAGACACATACATACGCACAAACACATCCAGTCAGACACATACATACGCACAAACAAACACATCCAGTCAGACACATACATACGCACAAACAAACACATCCAGTCAGACACATACATACACACACACATCCAGTCAGACACATACATACACACACACATCCAGTCAGACACATACATACACACACACACACATATAGGCACACACATATATACACACAAATACATCCACGCAGACATACACAAGACAGCAGGGGTTTTTTTTGGTTGTCTTTTTTTTTAAAGAAAAAAAAAAAAAGTTCACCCATCAGTGTCCCCCCTCCCTGCGATTACACCTCAATGCAGAGAGGGGGGGCGGTATCCGTTGCAGCCGGGTGGCACAGAGCAGCTTCCATGCTATGCTCCCCAGTGATCAGCGCTAGAACGCGGTGCGCGAGGGGGCGGGGCAGGAAGTCTGTGCAGCCGGTGCACTCACTCTGCTCCCTCGCGCACAGCTGCAGGAATAAAGAAAAAAAACCTGATCCCATTGCCGAGGGCACATCGCGGGGCTCACGATACCCGGGTGCCAGGTCTGATTTCCTGGTCGCCATGGCGACCTGGCGCCCGGGGTTTGTCGAGCCCTGCTTTACAGCACAGATTTCTCACTTTTGGGCTGACGACACACAATGCAGTCTATAAGTCTGAATTCTGACCATAAACTAGCATTGAATGGGAGGGTAATGCAACTATTAGATCACAAGGGGGTGGAGTTATGATCCTGTTTTATCAGGTTAATCTCCTCTCTGTGTTGGAAGGCAGTAAATAAAAGTTGTACACAGCCACCAGTAAGAGAGCAGGGGAGTATCTTATGACATCACCAGGCAGGCTTTGGCAACAGTTGTAAAGTGCGACTGGCTGGAAGATTTTGGATGATGATGAGAGAGGGGGAGAGAGAGAGATAAAAAGTGGCATATCTAGTTACATCTTTTGTAAGTGGTAGTCCTTTTAAATTAAACAATACTCAAAATATGCATCAAGACCAAAAAAGTTTTAGAACAGTACCCAAACAAATGCCTATACGTATCTCGATATGTGGCTACATCCCAACTTGTCTTTTGGTCTCCAGATTGACAAGCTCTCAAGGATGTCTCTATACACCAACAAATCTCCACAGTAAGGAAACTTATTGTGCAGCAAACATGAATTACGATCTTAGTCTAAGATTCAGGACCGCAGACCCATCTCAGTAAACTCAATACAATGCTCGGTGCAGAGTTGTCCTCCAATGTGATAACACGTATCACTGCAAAATGTTAAAAGAGCTAATCAAGATTAAACTTGCCTCTAGGCGCACTTCTCTGGAAAGATCCACCTCTACCCGACTAGCATGCTCACTCTTAGTGCCCGCACATCCTACAATCTCAAATACAGCATCAGTCCCTTATTAGCCATCTCTCACTTCAAAAAAAGGAATGAGATCAAAGTGCAATAGACTCCCAGATTCACCCAAAATGAGTGTCTCCCAACTCCTAAATTCAGAGATGAGAGGCATCTCTGAATTACATATTGTTTTATTGTCTTGATGTTAATGTGCGATGTTTACAGAGGTTCCCTGAGACAGTCCGTTTATTTCTCATCTGTTGCCGACTCAAATCTTGAAGCCGACTAACGCAACATCACATGACACAGCACTTTGACGTTTATTGCGAACCCTGCACACCTGAGCTTATTTTGCAAGAGAGCAGGGCTCTCCTGCAATCCTGTTATAGAATTCAAATAAGTTGTTTTTTTACACTTCTATTTTACGCACTCATTTCTCTCCTCCATTGGTCCCTGCATAACCTTAAGTCTTATGGTTTTGCCTTTTGGGTGCTATGTTAGTAATTTCCGTCTCCATTTTCTTATTCTATAAATACTGTACGTTTGTTATAATTTCTTTAAAATTTTCAGTATCAAGAATCATTTACCCTGTATGTTCTCTCTACAACTTCTCTGTATAAATATGTTGGTTATTTTTTATCTGCTGTTAAAATGTGAAACAATGTAATACAGTTTTGGCCTTGGCCCCCAGAACCTACTGACAACGAGAGAAAGCTCGATGTACTTTTCCTGGTAAAAACACTTTCTAAATAAATAAGATAAACCTCTGAGATGACCGGTTTCTTTAACCCCTTGCCGACAAAGGACGTGCCAGGCACGTCCTGGGAGAATCTCCCTTAATGACAAAGGACGTGCCTGGCACGTCCTGCAGTGAATGAAACGGTTTTCGCGATCAACGATCGCGAAAACCGCTTTAAACAGTGCTGGTCTATAGCCTTGACATCGAGGCAATAGCCAGCACCGATATTTCTATTTTGGGACCCCCACGATCGCCCCACGGAGCGATCGTGGGGAGCCATATTGACGGAGCATGCTGCTCCGTCAATATGGCTAAGTCCTCTGCCGGTCTGAGCTTCGGAAGTGAAAGTAACTTCACTTCCGTCGCTCTGAATATGCTACTTGACTACCCCTAGTGGTAGTTTAGTAGCATTGCAATGGAAAATAATTAAAATACATATTTAATTAAATAAAAACAGGTTATTTAGCTATATTAGCCTATAGGGTTAAAATTAAATATTTTTTAGCATAAGGGATAGGGTTAAAATTAAATTAAAGTTAAAAAATATTAAGGGATATAATAAGGATTAGAGTTGGGGTTAAATTTAGTGTTGGTTACATTTTGGGTTCGGATTGGGGTCAAAAGATCAATATAGGAAAAAAACAAAAAACACTATTTTTGGTTCTTGCCCCATAACTCGCAAAAAAATACCGAAAAATATGGAAACATGCATATTTTTGAACTCGGGACAACATTTAGAAACTATTTAGACGG
The DNA here is from genome assembly GCA_036172795.1 of Pelodytes ibericus. Classification (NCBI taxonomy): domain Eukaryota; kingdom Metazoa; phylum Chordata; class Amphibia; order Anura; family Pelodytidae; genus Pelodytes; species Pelodytes ibericus. Next base: position 97,380,142 of record CM069860.1, read on the forward strand.
GGTCTTTTTTAATTATTTTATTTGTGTAAATTATATTTTAGTTCAAAGTTAGAAAAAGTGGTTTTTTTTAAATTTTTCATCATATTTTATGATTTTTTTTGTAGTAAATTATAAGATATGATGAACATAATGGTATCTAATGAAAGCCCTTCTTATGACGATAAAAACATATAATTTGTGTGGGTACTGTATGAGAAAGAAAAACATTACAGCTAAACACAAACACCCTAGAAATGTCAAAACAGACATTGTCACCAAGTGAAAGTCAAGGTGAAAATGTCTTGTCACTAAGGGGTTAAAGAGCAAAAAACCCTACAAATCTACTGGCATTAATTTAAAGGTCCACTATGTCTGATATGCAACATATACTTTGTTTTATTTTTGCATATGAATGGATGCAAAACACCTAAAGGAATCCACTTCAAAGTTTCCTGCTCTATACATCCTCCCTGCTTCTGCTTACATTGCAAGAGGACAGTTCATGCAAGTTGTAGAAACATATGCATAGACTACTACCGTATTTCCCTGAAAATAAGACCCAATCATAAAATAAGCAGGGATTTTTTAGGATGCTCGGAATATAAGCCCTACCCCAAATATAAGCCATAGTTAATATTGTCAGCTTCAAGAAGCAGCAGGTGGCCCCATCCACTGTGAGATGTGGAGAGGTCCACATATCGAAAGTTGCTTTGCCAGATATGACATTAAGTCATATCCAGCACCAGGAAATCCTGGTAGAGTGCTGGGAGCCTGAGGTAAGTCCTGTGCATGCAATCTAAGTGCCGAGAAAAAACAAAAAAACACAGCCCCTAAAAATAAGCCCCAATGATCCTTTTGGAGGAAAATAATGTAAGTGTCTTATTTTCGAGGAAAACCACTAGCTCATTCAGACGTTCATTAAAAAAAAAACAAAAAAAAAACAAACACACACACCATATAACAGTGTTTGAGGAAATGGGACTGATGGGATATCACAGACCTCTTGTTCATGTGCAACTGTATGGCAGTCCTCCAACTACCTACCAAGGACATGCTGAAGAAGCATTATTTTGTAAAAATGCCAGGAGAAATCCTAGTTAGAATCCTTTCTACTGGGGAAAAATGAATGGTACAAAAAAATAAACTCATGGGCTCTGCGATGTAATAGAGGAGAACCAAATACCAAGTATGGGTGCACACCAGCTCTGCAAATCTTCAGCGCAATAGTAGTTATCAAAAAATAATTTTCTCTGCGGCACTCCAATGTTCAAGATGATAAATTTATTGTAATAGAAAAACAGCAAATGGGGAATAAGTGACTTATGAATAAGCGGTAGTAGAACACGAAACGCGTCAAATGTGTTTGTTTTTTATCTTCCCCATTTGCCGTTTTTCTATTACAATAAATGTATCATTTTCAACATTGGAGTGCAGCAGAGAAATTTATTTTTTTATGACTAAAAGTGAGTGGTAACCAGACCAGCCTGCATGTTTCACAGTGAAGATTAGTGGTTCTTTAAGCGTGCTAAATTATGCAAAGGTTTTGCAGAATTGAGCATGTAACAAAATAAACACACTCTGCCTCAGGCGCAATTTAGTGACCTTCTGCCCAATTAAAATATAATTGTACAAGTTAGTCCGTCTTTAAGCTACATATTTAGCTGGCAAAAACTTAAAGGGAGTGTCTGGTGCCCAAAATGCATAATAATGTGCTATCAAAGTACTTTAAAATAAATGTTTTAAATTTTTTACAACAAATGTTAAATACTTACAGCTAGATGAAATTGTGATATTACAGCAGTTTGAAAGAAACCAGGACTCGCTGAGTAAAAGTCAATTTCCTTTTTGCTGCAGGAACCAATGAGAATAATGCCATTCAAATGAATGGAATTTTCTGACAATGTGTTACACGGTTAAGAGGTGTAGAAGAACAAGTGCATCACAGTCCACACAATGTATTGTATTCCAGCATCACGGGAAGGGACTAAATGAAACAAAAATTATATCCTCAATGTCTACATGGAGGAGGGCTTGAGTCAAATATTAAAAATGTGATTGATGCAGAATGTCTGCATCAAATCACACTGTAAAAAAGCCTGTGCACTATAGAACCAGTAGTCTTCAACTTGCACCACAGCAAGTTTTGGGACCTGACTGTCCCTTTAAGTCAGCATCTTGGACATTATATAAAAGTTGGAGGCTGGTGGGTTTTTTTTTTAAATATGAAAAGGTACTGAAAGAAAAAAAAAAAAAAAAAAACTTATTTATAGAAAAGCCTTGTAACAAATAACAAGTAAAGGATACAAACAAGTAAAGGATACATTTCAGGAAGCTGTTACTATACAACAACTTTTGTAAACTACATCTACATGAAATTGGAAATTACAGAAAACCTGTAAGCACCGTAAAAAGAAAAAACAAATACCTGCATCTTACTTTTCACTTAAAAAAAGGTCAAAAATACATTTTAAAATTATAACCTACAGTTTTAATTGGTTTCAATAATGTTGAAATGGAAGTGTTGAGACAGTTGCTTTCATCATGAAAGGGGGAAATAAGGGGGGGGGGGGGGGGGACTGAACTTAAAAGGAACATTAAACATTGTTTAACCCTTGCTTCCGCTAATCTCTTTATTGATTATGTCTTGATGTGTACAAATACAATAAAAAAAACTCAGCATACTTCAGTAACTGATGCTTTAAAATTTAAAGAACAAATGCATCACTACAGCAGGTAAAATGTTTAGTAGCCTTTGGCTCCTTAGAATAAAGTCAGCCTTCCTCAGACTGATATACAGCGATTAGCCATAACATTATGACAACCTGCCTAATATTGTGTAGGTCCCCTTTTAACACCAAGACAGCCCTGACCAATTGAGGCACGGACTCCACTAGACCTCTGAAGTTGTGCTGTTTTATCTGGCACCAAGATGTTACCAGCAGATCCTTTAAGCCCTGTAGGTTGCAAGGTGGGGCCTCCATGGTTCGGACTGGTTTGTCCAGCGCATCTCACAGATGCATGACTGGATTTAGATTCTGGGGAATTTTGAGGCAAAGACAACACCTTGACTTCATTGAGTTTCTCAAACGATTCCTGAACCATTTTGCTATGTGGCAGGGTGCATTATCCTGCTTAAAGAGGCCAAGGCTATCAGTGACTAGTTTCCATGAAAGGGTGTACCATTGTGTGTAACAATGCGTAGGTAGGTGGTACATGTGAAAGTAACATCCACATGTATGTTAGGACCCAAGGTTTCCCAGCACAACATTGCCCAAAGCATCACACTGCCTCTGCCGAATTGCCACCTGCCAGTGGTCATAAGGATATTGCCGGTTGGTGTATATGCTATTTATCATGCATGAAAGGTAGAATTATTTTTATCTACTTACAATATTATGAATAAATGTCCCATTTCTGAATTATGCATAGAAATATACATACAGAACAATGCAAATTTGGCAGTCCCATTACAAAAAACATATCGACCAAGTTCTTGGGTCTGAAAAGCAATACACCAAATACACCACAGGTGTCCCTCAAGCTTATCGATAGGGCATCCAATCCATACACTCACATTAGGTATATGTAAGAATTATTTTTGTACAGTTCTATTCAACACTCTAAACAACGTGCACAGTTAGTTAGAGTAAATATGCTCTAAAAATGGTGCAATTCCCAATGGAATCTGGTGGAATGTGCCTGCTGATTGAGCTACTTTTACAACTTTGTTTATAAAGCACAACTGTGGTACGAACTGCCAGCGTACACCTCTGAATAGTGCCAAGGTAGATTAAATATTACACACACACACACACACATTTTTTTACTCACCCTTAAGATTATGACAAAGCTTTTCCACTTGTTATTAACATACTGATGAACACAGGTGTAACTTAAAAAAGTTAATTGTGATATTAAAACAACTTGTCAAATTCTAAAGTGAGGCTTGGTATTGCTTCATCAGTGAAGGTTAAAAATGAATGTTACTTTTGTTCACTTTTCTTCCCAAGGATGATTCATAGTCATCATATCAAATGGTCTAAAAGCATTCATATTATAGAAGATAATGACGACACCATATTGTTAGAAGAAACAGTGACAAGGTCAAAGCCACAAAGAGCTGCCACCAAATACACAGAGTTCATAAGCAGCTCACCCCTTTTTATGAAGAGAAATATTGATCACCAAAACCAGAGTTCAAAAGGTGCTGGAGGAATAATTCCAATGCAGACCATGAAAACAGCAGTTATATACATGCATTTACTTCAGAAGCCACACACCTGTGATGAATCTACAAACAATTGACATAGAATCAGGAGAAAATGATTATACTAATTACATCCACTAAGCATAACCAAACATGCTAGTTTATAGCCTCCGTTAGAACTGAAATACTGCAGTGCACTGAACATTAGCGAATAGAGTGGCGTTATGTGCATAAAAAGCATAATATAACTGGAAAAGACGGGCTCTGCCAACATTTTTTGGTGCATCACTCCCCTCCCCCGAATGGCATAACATTACTGCGAACACAAATCTATAAATCTTTGGCTCAGCACCAAGGCCTGGTAGAGTTCACACCCCAAAACTTTTGATATTTCTTTCTTTCCATCGATTGCAGATAGGTAAATGTATTTTCTTAAAAAATGCCACAGAAGTGAAGGTGTGTGTGGTACGGCGGTGTTCTTACCCTTGAATTGCCACCCTATGAGGAGTGCTGCGTCCGAGAGGCTTGGGAAATGAGGGAATCTGGGTAGACATTTAGGGGAATGGACAGGCGGTATCGAATGATGAGGTGCAGCCGGGAAAAATTGGAGCCTAGCAGGCACGGATAGTGTCAGCCATGTTGTGTGTTGGTCCAGTATTTACAAACCTGCAACAGCAAGCGATTGAGTCTCAGAGAAAGAGACGAGAGGGGGAGGGGACGGAAAGCTGCAGACAAAGGAACCAAAGCTGGAGACACAGACAAGACAGACTGCAAAAAATATGCTGCTCCAGCCTACTGTATTCACTGGGTCACACAACAGCCCTTTCCCCTCCTTGGATTCTTTACACAGTGGTGTATAATACAACACACCCTGCAAAGGATTAAAAGCATACTAATTGCAAAAGTAGGAGATCACGGAAAGCCAGGTTTATAAAATTATCCGAAAAGGAAAATACTTTAAAATCAACACAACTAGGAATTCCAGCATTTGTGGAATACATCTCAAATAATGCTCAGCCACTAATTACCATGGAGTCTAGAATAGCTGGAATCCCACATGTTAGTCATTACTGTTCTAAAAAGTGTCCTGCAGTGATAACATATAGCTCTCAGACCCGGTTACATAGTAGAATAAAGGAATGCTGTGACGTCATGCGCGCTAAAACACTGTGACGTCAGATATTTAGAGGGGGAACACAAGGGGGCGCAAGAGCGCGCCAGGGGAGACCATGTTATGATAGGTTGAGCAACAGGAGGACTTTGCTGTGAGCGAGAGATGCACCAACACCAAACACTAAGAAAGGAAAATGAGGAGCAGTTCCTAAGCTGCAGCCCCTCCAACAATGTATGAGCAGGTTCAAATTACTGAATGAGAACAAAAGGACAACTGACTAGTTCTCCAACCCCACCAAAACAGAGATCCACAATGGGAAGTAGCGAGTAATCAGGATCCAGCAGTAGGCTCTTACCTGAAGATAAGCTTTCCCCCTTGTTTTCCTTACACACACTCTCTTTCCCTGGATGCAAAATAATAATCCAATTCTGATTCCAGGTGGTTTGTTGCGTGTTCAATCCCTGCTGTTTCCTATGTTTTGTGCCCGAATCCCCCTCCTTTTTTCCTCAGCGTCACAGATAGTGTCGGCAGAGCCGCTCCCGCCTTCGTTCTCCGTCTCCCCCCACCCCCTGAACTTCCGAACGTTGCCACTCCGCTTAACTACTCCACTCCTCGTTTTCTCACTCTTCCTTTCTCCCTTCTCCTTAATTCCATTGGCTTCCCAGATTTGGCCCTCCACTTTCTACTTTAGGGATCGAGTTTGCTTTTCTGTTAGGACTAGGCCTCGCTTTCCTGCCAAATAGTGATCCACTACACTACAACCCCTCCTTTCTCTGTCGGTGCAGAACCTGGCGGACGGACATGCGTATAACAACTCTTTTCAAAGCTGCGGTGATGTCGAACTGCGCATGCGCGGCTGTAATTTATACTTGTGTTTGTGCGCTAGTGGTGGAATCTTTCTCCGAGGTATGGTGCAGCTGCCTTGCAAAATGCAATTAAACATTTTTTTTTCTGCGTCATCCTTCACCAATTGTTTATACTTTATTAAATTTAAACTAATCTTAGATTTTTATTCCAACTGTAGTTGCCTCTTTTTAATACATTGGATTTCATGACCATGTAACAACTATAGCTAATAATAGAAATATCTGTTTAGAGATTACTATGGAAAATGTAGCACTTCAAACTTGTAGAACCCCACAGGGTTTTTTTATATATATTTTTCGTAATCCTCCCCTTAAGACAATTACACCTGTAGTGTCTTAGAAATATTTTTAGCTAATCACTGTATGAAAAGGAAAAATAAACTGATCTGACTGTTTAGTAAGTTTTATTTCACCATTTCAAAGTATAGCCATTAATAGATACATTGCATAGTAGTGAATGAGGTAACAAAGTTAATAAAGATTAAATCAGTACAAATGGTGTAGTTACTCTTGATCTTGTAATGTTTTTTAAAAAGAATGGAAAATATAACCAAGGGGGAATGGGGCATTATGTCTTACAAAATAAATGTTATGGCGGTTGGTGCCCATTGTGCTAAGTAAGGATCACTGGTATAACAGGGCTTTGAGGTATCGTTTTCTCCTTCTTAAAATGTGTGCACCTCAAAAAAAAAGTTGTCTGGTTTTCCATAAGATAGTAGTCATGAGTTTACATAGTGTCTAATCTGTAAGTATCTTAATTTCAATACTGAGTTGATTTTAACATAATGGGTTTTCCTATGGATATTAATGTGTAATAATTGTTTTAGGTGTTTGTTCTCTCAATAGGTTAGATACTGTATTATATTTGTGTACCCCCCAGGCGGTCCTCGATAGAGCGATTTTTTTTTTTTTTTTTTTTTTTTTTTTAGAGTTATTATTAAATCGTAACAGATTTCCCTTTTTTTTTTCTTTTTGTGTTAGATGGTGGTGTAAAGGTTCATGGGTAAAACGGGTCTGTATATATGTATGTTCATTATATAGTTTGTAAAGGAAGGGAATTCAATGGCATAGATGTTGTACATGGTATATTCCTCCCCCTTATTTTTTGTTTTATTTTTTTATGTATATATATAAAAAAATATTCATTTCATCAGGTAAAGTCAGAGCATAACTTATGGGGTCTGTTCTGCTGGTTTACCTCCATGATTGTTATGGGTCAGTGCTAAAAAAGGAATATATTAGGGCACATTTGTTATATAGTTTCCTCTTTAAGGTCTCTCTAAAGACCTAATAGCTCCAAATACGGTAGGGGGGGGAATTGGGAGGAGGAGGTGGGCAGAGTGAAGAGGTGAGGGGCTTTAATCTTTCCTTTTTTTCCCCTCTCATTTTAAAAGAAAGTGGGAATCGCTTCTCTTGGTTTGGTTACATATGATATTGTGTGACATCAATGACTCGTATAGTGAGAGCAACATATAAACAAGCTCATAAAATTAATCTCAATAAATGTTAAAGGATTAAATATACTACTGAACATTCTAGACTATTTAGAGAGCTTCCTCATTACAGAGCTGATGTTTTTCTACTGCAGGAGATGCACTTTCAGAAAAATAGGCTCCGTAAAATTTGTGATAGTATATATGATCAGTGTTAATTCTCACATTCCTCTGTTGGGAAGAATAAGAGGGTTGCAATCCTGTTCTCTAGGAATAACAATTAAAATAACTGATACTTGGATATTAATGGAAGAGCTGTGTTTGTGAAAGGTCCTTGTCAGGGACATGGTCTATGTGAGACTGGACCCAGAGCGATCATTGATGGAATACAGGAGTTCAGTGTGCAGATATGGAGCAACAGGGCCTGGTGCAGGGTAACTGCACTCCCCTGAAAGCTTGAAGTTTCAGGTTGGGCCCTGAGGTAGCAAATGCTGTACCAAGTAAGGCAGAGCGAAAACCGTAGAAACCCTACCGACATTAACGATAGCACTGGAGAGCAGTATGCAGGCTGAGAAAGACAAGCATAACAGAGCGATAGCAGAAAGGCAAGCTGACAACTTGACAGAACTGGGACAGGAAAATAGGCAAGGACCAAAAGCAGAGTACTGAAGCAAAAACACAACTGAAACATACATGAGCAGGGAAAAGCAAAAAACAAACTGAGGGTAAGAAATAATACAGAACACGGGACCAAAAATACAGTGAAGGAATAAACAGGGCAAGACTAAGGGCATTTCTACAGAACTTAGACATACACAAACACTGATAGAAATGTATAATAAACAAAGAACAGGGCTAGGGTAACATAACAGAGATACAGACATAAATGCAGGAACTAGCCTAGTACTCTGAAAGCGTAAATAGTGAGGCTTTAGTTAAGCTGAATGGCCATAAAACTGAAGCTTGCCAACCAGCGTCATGGTACCTCACAATCAGGCAAGTCCTAGCACTATCCCTGCCTATTATAACTAAATATAATAACCAAAACCTTATAACTGAACTAAACAGACACACAATGAATGTGGGGCACATTATATAGGAGCAGAGAAATAAGGAAAATGGAATGTATCAGAGGAGGAAACATAGTGAAAACAGCATAGGGTAAAAGCAAGCATAAAGCATAATAGTAAGGATACACAGCAGACATACAAAGCAACTAAAACAAGCAAGAAAACACAGGGAGAGACTGGATACAGAATAATCAGCCTGGATGAGCCTTAAATAGCATGCTGAATGTCAAGCCCACTTCTTAAAGCATGAACACAAGGTGCAACCAGTACTACTGCATAGCTGTATATCTTTTTCAAGCTAGCAAAAACAAGGATTTGGGGAACAGAAGTTATACATGTACAGAATTCCTGGTGAGATCCACTTTGTGGGTGGGTTTCAGGCACAGGACTTGGTCCAACTCAGGACCATGCATGGGACAGAAAACCAGGAGTACTGTGACATTGTCTGGTAGAGCACCACCGTACTATTGCCTCAGAGTTGATTACGATTGGTAGCATTTATCTATAATCTACATGGTGCACTATAGGAATTCAGGCATAACCAGGTGGTTAATGACTATCTTTAATAAGCACTAACCGAAGAGACTTCTTGAAAGTTTCATGGAGGGTTTGGATGCCCCAATTACCATAGATGAAATTAAATCTATAAGGAATTGACCACTGGGTAGAAGTCTGTGTTCAAATGGACTTACCCTGGATATTATAAGTTTTCTGAAATTTGGCACCAGAATTCTTTTAAGTATTTAATTTGTTATCTACGACTGGCTCTCTCCCACTGCAGGCTCAAAAGGCACATATAGTTGTTATATCTAAGGAGGGAAAGGATCCTGTTTCTTGTGTAAATTACAAACTTATTCTGCTATTGGATAATGACAGCCAATAGCTTTAAGATTTTGGCTAATTGGCTGAAGCAGATCCTACCAGAGATTGTCCATGGGGATCAAGGGCGAAACCACAAATTAATTCAATCTTCTTTTCTCAGAAATATGTGATACTTGCTTTGATGGTTTCAATAGATGTGCAGAAGATGTTTGACAGCTTGAACTGGTCCTACATGAAAGAAGTTTTATATCAGCTGGTACTGGGTCCCAAAATGAGAAGGTGGATAGATTCACTATGTTATACTCCAGTAACCCGAGTACTGGTTAATGGGGTGTTGTTGGAGCAGTTCACACTATCCAATCAAACAAGGTAGGGGTGCCCATTTTCTCCACTAATTTTTGTTCTAGTGTTGGATAACCAAGAAAAATGCAAAAGTCTCTATTTTCCTTTCAGTGAACCCCAGGGTTGGTGAAGACAAAAATATCAAGAAGTTTTGCAAAGCCATAGGTAGACTGTGACCTAGGAAACTTATGAGGGTTGCTCCATGGGACCTGAATCTTGTTCTAAAACAGGTGCCTTTGCATCCTTTTGAGCCACAGAAGAGGACTGTATATACTTCTTATATCAGAAACTAGTGCTAAATTAAAAAAAGGAAAATTGGATTGCTTATTATGAATATTTATGATTAATTAAGAATTATTTCTCTTCAATAACTATAATTATATCACAAATCTTATTAGACAAATATATGCTTTATGTCCAGCATAATATAATGGAATGGGGCTATAAATGTGTTATGTGCTTGAAATTTATAACTTGTCTAGCAATGGATCCACCCGAACACACATCAATGCAACCCAGATATGTATTCAGATATCCGCTAAAGGATTACGTTTTTGCCTAGCTACAATAACTAATCTTCTCCAGGAAATAAATCTATGGATACATTTCTAAGACATGCACTGAGAGACACATACTCTGGCTTAATAAATAACACAATCCGTGTTCTATGTTTATCTATGGGTCTATTCAATAAATAGACAACTGCAGAAAATTGAGACACACTTTTCAATCCATGGGTTCTATACAGGGGCTTGTAATAACTGTGTCAGTTCTCGTACTTGATGAGGAGCAATAACGAAAGGGTATAGAGTAACCAACAATGGGTTGCTCTATGATTGAGCCTCTGATCATATAATGCTATGATGGAAGGGAAGGAGAACTGAACAGTTAAGATGAGGGAAATGGGAAGAAATCCTCAGTTCAGAAATCCCAGATAGACTTGCTGCAAGCCCTGGTGAAATATAACAAGGACGTTTACTGTATAAATATAAGAGAAGACGAATTTAAACTTGTTAATTTTTGGTATCTCGTCCCTTCCAGACTAGAAAAAATGAATAAACAAGCTCCCAGTATATCTTGGAGGTTCAATAAAGAAATAGGGGACTACATCCATATATGGTGGAAATGCAACGGTGTTAAACAACTATGGTATATGTGCTTCCAAAAACTTAGATTGATTGCTAACATGACGCTGGATAGGGTCAATTAGGGATAATTAAACCTAGGTGATATTTAATTAAATGGGCAAAGACTATATAGGAAACTATGGAATCTATAAGGGGAAGATAGATCTACATATTTGAATGTTTGTTTAATCATGTATTTGTTATATTGTATGTCAATTTTTTTTTTTTTTTAGAAAATTTGTAATAAAGAAGTAATAAATTCAAAAAATTAGGAGTCAAATAAGCATTACCTTAACAACACATTTATAAATGGTAATAATGTAATATAATAATACAACAACTGCACCAAACCACAAATTATTAGAGAGTTATATTCAATAACCAAATAACAGTTTAATAGCTTAAAGCATAACAACAAGTAGTGATAACTCTATAACGATATCTACTATAGGTTATACAAATAAACCATGCTAAAATACTCAATCTACTAATAGAAACAAGAATAGTTAACTCTATTCAAGTAAAAGAAGGTAAAGTAAAATATATGAAAGCTGATACTTAGTCATAAGAGTTACAGTGACTGTGCAAAGTCAGGAAAACTCTGTATAGATGGAAGGACTGGCTTAGCATCAGGAGAGTTCTGAAATCTCTTTACTGTGTATTTCTTTAGATGAAGGCGCATGTTGGTACATTTCTTTCCATAGTAACACTGGTCAGGTAAACAGATTGTCTTCTAAATATGAACCGTGTCTATAACAATAGTCTGAGAATATAGGTGTTTTAAATTAGATGGGCCCCATTTGGTCCATGCGCTGCATATTGGACGTCCCAGCCTTAAGACCTCTCAGTCTCACATCTGTTTGTCTTAAGCCATTCTTAGATCACCCATCTCTCTTTTACTCTGCTGTCTCTTTTAAACTCCTCTGTCTCTCTCTGGTCTTTATCAGCTCTTTCTCTCTTAGCTATCGCCTCTCTGGTTGTCTCTTTCTCATATATATCTCTCTCATCGCTCTCTTTCAAATACTTTTGCTCCTCTAATAATCCAAATAATGCCCAGCATGGTGGATATTTGAACTTGATTTGCCTGCCCCCTTTGTATGAGATGTGTGACCAATTAACTTTGTGTCTTCTCCTTAGATCCTGGATTAAAAATTTTGCCCCAAGATACAACTGTCTTGTAACATATATGAAAATATATTTCTTTAATCTCTTTTTTTTTATTTCTAAATGCTTGTTGAAATATATTGATATATGGGAACAGCTGTGCTTTGAAGAAACCAGTTACAATAGTTCTAATATATTTTTTTGATGCTGGTTGTTTGTCAAATGTGTTGTTTTTAATATTTTGTTGTAAATAAATATATGTAATTGTCACTTTTGTATTCACACAAAATGAGTGCCGATAGTGTTAAATTGTCACTTGTATATATGTTTATAATATTATTTAGTGTTCTGTTTGAATAATTTACATGTATCTTCACTTTGATATGTTTACACATACAATGTATTTTGTATATTATTTATGACACTGTCACTTTAAGAATTACTTGACCACATATCATAAAATATTGGGGATAAAAAATATATATATATTACGTAATCAGCACCGATAGAGATATCTGTTCATATCGATGATTTAGATGGACAAATAGGGGTATAAAAATATAATGGAGCTATACAGTGACAACAAAGAGGGGGGTGGGTGCTACAATCCCCGAGAACAAACAGTACTGCAATAGTCTGTCCTGTAGGATAATATCTACTCGGAAGAGCGACTCCATTTTTTGCCTGCTTACACCATTGCAAAGGAACCACTCCATTAGCATATCAGACTGATCCCACCCATAAGGGCAGTCCAGATCCGAAATGCATGGCTAGTACCCTCTACACGAGGAACACAGCAAACCACAGACGTACATTTCGGCCTACATTGACCTAGTCAGTGTGGTATGGCTGATGATCCTCTAGGTGCAAGCAGTCCAGGGACCCACGGCCGTAGGCATACCCTGTTACTCATGGCGACAATACAGTGACGACCAAGTAGTCCCATTCGAGAGTTTGAAAACTCAATTTTTGTTAACATCAAAAGAACTATTCTCCTGTTTGAGAATCAAATATTTTCTCATTGGAAATCCAATGGAGGAATTGAATAAATGGGATTATTTTAATATGTCCCATACTTCCTCAAATTTGATCTCAAAGTTAACATAATTCTTAAATAGTTTTTATAGGAAGGACATTAAGGTTAGAGCTTTTGATAAATGGGAAGGACATATAGTGGTGGAAATGAAGGTACTGACATGGTATAGGGCACGGCAGTACACAATAATGACAGTACATAGTGTCACTCTGCAAGAACAATATTATAAGTTGATACATCGCTGGTACTTAGTTCCAACACTTTTAAATACATTTTCCATAGACCACAACAACAAATGCTGGCGCTGCTTACAAAATAGAGGTACACATTATCACATCTGGTGGGAGTGTGAACTAATGAAAAGGATTAACACTAAATTATTAGAACTCATCAGAAAATAGATGACACAGTTTTGGAGATAGCTCCACAAGCCTTTCTCACTCCTATAAAGTGTGTATGGCTAGATTTTGGCAAAGGATGGAATTGCCATCATGGAGCGAGATCTTGGCTCAAACATAGGCTCAACTCCAATGAGAGAAATATTTTTATAGTGAGAACATTCAAACTAAGAAGAAATTCAAATATGGAACAATTGGCTTATACATACAACAGAGAAGAGATTAAGATAAGCTAGGATGGGGTTGAATAGAATTCCATACTCATTTCCCGAGGTGCATAATCATTATTACGGCTCCCTCTCTAAATCACTTTGATGATGTGATTGTCTATGACCACTCTGAGTTGCAAGGATGAAGCACTAGCGAAACTCTCCTTATGTAATTGTTCTTTTTTTCTTCCTATTTTTGAGTATGATAGAAGGATGGAATAATATGCAGATAGGATGAAACTGTGTTATACTGCAAGAGATTATTGGATTGATAAAGCACTTGGTATTTTAGAATATGTATTCCATGAAGATTGTATGTTTTATATGTATAAAGAAAAATCTCATCAATAAAGAAAATTCAACCTTCTTTGATGTGTGTGATTGTGACTATAAAATCACTCCCTTTTTCACTAATGGCCACAGCTTGAGAACGGTTCTGGGAACCAAAATGTTGCCAAGTGATGCAATAAATCTTTAATTTTCACGGCTGAGTGTGCTGGGCATTCTTTGGATTATTGTATATTGGAGACCTGGTGGAGTTCTTGGCACTGCACACTACTTTTATGTGATCTTTCCTACTACAACCGATTTTTGATGCTTCTGCTCTTCTGTCTCTCTTAGGCTCCGATATCTCTTTTAGACCATTGTGTCTCTCTTTGGCCCATCTTTTTCGTCTCTCTTGCTTCTGTCTATCCCAACTGTGTCTGCTCTCTTTATCATCTATGTCTCTCTCAGATTTCTATCTTCTGGTAGCTTTCTTTTTCACCTTTATATCTCTTGGGCCTTTCTGCCTCAATCCGTTTTCTCAATTTTGTAATCTCACTTTCTCTCTTAAAGGGTGCAGGCTCATCCAGGCCGTATCTATTAATTTCAGCATCCTTTATGCTTTGCTTTCTTGTTTATTATTTATGCTCATTCCTGTTTGCCTTCCCTGTCTAGTATTCCTGCCCTGTTCCTTGTATCCTTGTCTGGCCTGAGAGTGGCACCCTTCCCTCGTTCGGCCCCATAGTGGCACCTGCCCAGAAAGGGGGGATGGGACTCTTCATCGCGGCTGCTTCCGCGCAGCCGCTTCACCGCCGACTCTACACAGCAAGACAGATCGTCGCTGAAGATTTCATCGCGGGACATTTCATCGCTAAAGGTAAGTATTTTAGCTATTTTACTTTGGTTAGAATTAGGGTTTAGGGGGTTATTTTTAGTATTAGGGCTCGGGGGTTAGTATTAGGGTTAGTATTAGGGTTTAGGGGGTTAATTTTAGTATTAGGGCTCGGGGGTTAGTATTAGGGTTAGTATTAGGGTTTAGGGGGTTAATTTTAGTATTAGGTGTCGGGGGTTAGTATTAGGGTAAAGGGGGTTAATTATAGTACTAGGGCTCGGGAGTTAGTATTAGGGTTTAGGGGGTTAATTTTAGTATTAAGGCTCGGGGGTTAGTATTAGGGTTAGTATTAGGGTTTAGGGGGTTAATTTTAGTATTAGGGCTCGGGGGTTAGTATTAAGGTTTAGGGGGTTAATTTTTGTATTGGGGTTAATTTTTGTGTTAGTATTGGGGTTTAGTGTTTATTGTTAGTATTGGGGTCTGGGAATCATTTATTAGGGGGGGTTATTTTCTTTTTACTTGTACATTTGTAAGAGCTGACAGTTCAGCGTTCTATCTGCCGCGCTGAACTGTCAGCGATGAAGATGCGGCGCGGAAGTGTCCTAGACCCCAGAAAAGAACCTGCTCGGTTAGCCCTCATATGGCACCTGCTCAGTGGGCCCCTTATGTTACTTCGTCCTGTCCTCTGTATGTACTCTTAATTATATCTGTGCCTGTTTTTTTAAAGGACAACTGTAACAAAACATTAACTTATTTAACTGAAAGATAGGGGGTAGACATTTTGTTTAGAATCTTGAGTCAGATCTTCACTCACCTTTGATCAGATGAACAAATATCTGATGCAAATGACCAAAGATTCTAAACAAAATGTCTGCCTCTTGGTGTAAATATGCAGAGTAAAGATGGCTCAGTAAGGTACTTCATTTGTATTTTTCCATTAAAGCATTTTTACATAAAGTTCCCACACTTGATGCCATATTTCAGTTAAACAGAACTACATTTTTCCTACTTTGTCTGTGTCCTGCATTATATCTATGTTATTATCTGTATCCCTGTGTCTTGTATTGTTTATCCTTAGTTTGATTTCTCCTCTGTCCTGCTCTAGTCTGTCCTTAGCCCTGCACTCTGTATTCAGTTCTGTTCTGCCTCAGCTACTTTTCTGCTTGCTCTGTCGTTCCTGTTGAGTTGTTATCCATGTATGTAAAAAGACAAAAAAAAGTGTTGTGCAAAGTGAAAAAATAAATAAATATTACTGTAAACTTATTCTCATGGTTTGTTCAATTTTTCAGTTGATCATTCATTGGTGGCATATAAAAATAAAACTGAAAATAGACAACATATGTGTGAATCTGCATAATAGCAAAGTGTAGCAGATGTAACTCCTATGCCAGCCAACTCACGTTTCCCAGAGCCTATAGGAACCAGGCTCTGGTGTGGATAATATATGGGGATTTTTTGATTGGGTATCCTTCCAACCACACTGTTAAACTAAAAATCCTTATATCAGGGAAAATCTGGAGCCAAGAGAGAGAGAGAGACGCACAAGGGTGTGGTGCGTTTCGCCAATCGGCTGGCTTCATTAACCGGTAGTACTAGAGAGTGAATAATGATTTGTACATCTTTTGTTCTGCCTTCAGAAAACACCATGTGGGCAGAACTTATTTCAAATGTTCCTTATACACCTATAATCAAGAGTCTTTTTTGAGCCATGTGGTATGCTGATCATCTCTGAAGCTAAGTATACATGGTGTGTAATTAATACAATTATTAATATAATATAACAGTTGTCTGTCAGTAACTTGTTTGTGATATCCTTCTTATTATAATGTTTTTGCCGCCAGACAACGTGTATCATAAAGTCTCTTGGCATTCACCATTACATAATTTAACTGTATTCTCAAATAAATGTTGTACTGCTAGTCTTGTTTATCGAAATACGGTAATAAAAATCAATTAAAGCTGTTCTTAAAGTGACAATTAAAGGGAAAATCAATCCAAAATAAATGGCTACATTAAGATGGATCAATTTTTAAACAAATGTTTTCGGTAATTAACGTTTCATGAGATATTTAGTCTTTTATTTATGCATTATATTATAGCTCTCATTTTAAAAGTATTGCTGGCTTTAGAATTTTCTGACCCCCTTATAAGCTTTTACAATGTTGCCCTATTTAAAACTGACAAGTACATTTGCATTTTCTATTAAAAAAATGCATTATACCGTACTTTGAGATGTTTATGCACCTCTAGATGAAGTTTAATTTTGATACATTCAGAGTTCACTGAAAAAGCAACACTGTCCATTGACTGAATCTCTCTATGTAGCTGATCACTCAGATTTTATTTATCATACATTAGCTTTTCATTTAAGAATGATAATTTTCCCTAGCTATTTTTACGCCTGTATCCCCGCTGTACGCTGGCTTTACAATTCAATCTACCTGGTTTTAGTTCTGGGAACACCCCCTTCTGACGTCAAGCACAACACATCTTTTTAATCTGTTTATTAATGATCTCCCACGTTGTGCTGAGTGCCATGTCTCAGTGTTTGCTGATGACACAAAATTAGGTAAGGTAATAAAGACTAATCTTGATGTTTTTTCTTTACAGGAAGATTTGGACAGAGTGGGGAACTGGGCAAGAAAGTGGCAAATGAGGTTCAATATAGACAAATGTAAAGTTATGCATTATGGGAAAAATAATAACAAAGCAACATATACGTTAAATGGTATTTCCCTGGGAAAAACTACTAACGAAAAGGATTTAGGAATCATTGTAGATAACAAACTTGGCAACAGTGCCCAATGCCAGTCAGCAGCTGCAAGGGCCAATAAGATATTGGCATGTATAAAACGAGGTATAGATTCACGGGAGGAGGACTTCATCTTGCCTCTTTACAAATCAATGGTAAGACCTCACCTTGAATATGCAGTACAATTCTGGGCACCAGTCCTTAAAAAGGATATTAAGGAACTAGAAAAAGTGCAAAGGAGAGCTACAAAATTAATAAGGGGATTGGAGGATCTTAGTTATGAAGAGAGACTTAAAAAATTGCATTTATTTACTTTAGAAAAAAGGCGTCTTAGAGGGGATATGATAACATTATATAAATATGTGCAGGGCCAATATAAGGAGCTCTCCAGGGACCTGTTCATTAATAGAAATGTACAAAGAACAAGAGGTCACCCCCTGAGACTGGAAGAGCAAAGATTTCATAGGCAGCAAAGGAAGGGATTCTTTACGGTAAGGACAATAAAATTATGGAACTCACTGCCAAGAGAGGTAGTGCTATCAACCACAATAGATGCATTTAAAAATGGTCTGGATGATTTTTTAGAAAAGCAGAACATACAGGGGTATTAATAATAGAATGAGCATTAATAATAGAGCTTTTTGATCCAAGGAGAAATCTGATTGCCCTTTTGGAGTCAAGAAGGAATTTTTTTCCCCCTAGGAGGCAACATTCGAAAAAGCTTCCTTAGGGTTTTTTTTGCCTTCTTTTGGATCAAAACGCAGAAATAATAGGTAGAAGGGTTGAACTTGATGGACTTGTGTCTTTTTTCAACCTAAATTACTATGTTACTATGTTACTATGTTACATTTTCATCTAGAATGTGTCAGCACAGATGAAGACGTTCTAGACAAAATGCATGACTTCAAACGGGGGCGTTCCCAGAAGTGACACCAGAAAGACTGGACTGTAAAGCCGGCATATAGCGGAGATATAAGCGTCGAGATAGCTTCTTGTAGCTGAGACAGACCCAGATACTGAGACAGTGATTTGCTTACTGTAACGCTAAATTTTCTTCTTTTTCATCATTCACTTATATTGTATTTTAATTTTTATTATTTACTGTTCTAATTTTTATTTTAGTCATTGCTCAGTTTATTATTATTCTTTCCACTTAAGTATATACCTTGTGTAAAAAAAAAAAAACTTTATTATTTACTTTTTCTAACATCCTCCATTTGGAGGAGAAGAATAGGTAGAACTGCCTGAACCTACTCAGATGCCTAATGATATTTGTGAAAAGTACTGTGGAGATCATGAACTCTAACTGGCTTT
This sequence comes from Pelodytes ibericus, assembly GCA_036172795.1. Lineage (NCBI taxonomy): Eukaryota > Metazoa > Chordata > Amphibia > Anura > Pelodytidae > Pelodytes > Pelodytes ibericus. The sequence goes on from CM069860.1 coordinate 97,399,011, forward strand.
TTATGTTGGCTATACTTTCAAGAGTGGTTGACCACCTTTATGGCTATTTTACCTAATGTAATCAGTGATGTATTTAGGTTTTGTGTTGCCTTCGACCTGGTTAAACACACGCACCCCCTTAATCTACATTTGCTCCACCCCGTCCTGTCCAGACCATACTGCCTCCGGTTAAGATCCACCATTATTGTCCCCAAACACCAAGACAGTGCCACCTTTGTCCCCCAAAACAGATTCCCAGAACAGAACAAGAAGAAAGAGCAGAAAAAACTGACTTCTTAGGTGAGATAACATGTAATTTGGCCAAACTTATGAACAGAATAACAATGGGGTCAAATGGACATATGATGTAACTGGACTGCTATGCCAACCAGAAATAACTGGTATGTGGCGTCTTAACTATTTTCCTACCCTTGGTGTTCGGTTCTTCTAAATGACTACACGTAAGACAAGGTCATAGCAATCAAAGAAAAGTAACTAAAAAGTACAATTGTGGCTTAATCCATAACATTCACAAAGAGCAATGTATCCCTTGCTGTATCCTTAATGTTGAGAACACCTTAGGGAAAGCTTTACTTCTTGGAGACTACATTATATGAAATTGTAGATATTTATGCAAGAAGATATGGAAGAATATTGAAAAAATATAGTGTGACATTGTTCATGAAATGAGAAAATAGCTAAATGCACATTTACAAAAGTAATAAAATAGGAGCTACCAGTATTTCTTGGCCTTGTTTTTAAACCATCCCAGGTGCACTTCCTAAGTAGGTTTATTACTATAATTGCTGAGTGTCTCTTTAAAGCTTTTAATTAGTGCAAAATATTTAAAAGCTAGAGAGTGGAAAAGTGAATATGAAAAGGTACTATATATTTTAGCATTGTATTTTGATTTCCTTATGTGTGTTTTTGTTACATGCTAGCTTCTTGGTCTTATTTTGTCTGTTCTGTATATTACAGGCTATTCTTAGAAAAAAACATCATACAAAGTAAGCTAGGTGGAACAGCCATTTTAAAGAATAATGGAAAAAGTAAGTTGTGTTTAAAGGATAGATTGAATAACACTCGTAACTAAGTCCTCTTTGCTTGTATAGCTCTATCAAGGGGCAGACAGATGGGTCAGTTCTTCCTTCATCTGATCTAAGATTTTAAACAAAATGTCAGGCCCCTGATAGAGCTACACAGTCACAGAAGTCTCAGGTTCATTTTGTGTATTTTTTGTACATCCTTCGGCTGCCCCCACTAGCCACCAGGGATATTTGGGCAGCCGGGGGATGTCTGCACGTATCATGCAGACATCCCCCGGCTGCCCCCACTAGCCACCAGGGAGGGGGAGAGAGAGATAAGGTGAGGGGGAGAGAGAAAGAAAAGGTTGGGGGGGGGGAGAGAAAAGTTTGGGGGGATAGAGAGACAACGTGGGAGGGAGGGGGAGAGAGATAACACTGGGGGGAGAGAGACAATGCTAGGGGGAAGAGAGAAAGAGAGACAAAGTTGGGGGGAGGGGAAGAGAGAGACAGCATTGGCAAATAAAAGGAAATAAAAACAAGAAATTCATTTTTTTATATCATAATTTTTATTAAATATTGAAAAGCTATTTACATGTGAATATATACAAGTTAAACTTTTTTCCTCTAGGTTAGTCTAATATTCAGGCTTTTAGTTTTTTCCTACAGGAATATCAAAGTTTGGGGGGTCGTCTTATAATCAGGGTCGTCTTATATTTGAGCAAATACAGTATTTAAAATGCCTTCACTTAATGTAATCTTTCAGTGAAACATTACTTATTTTTTTGTTGACAGTTAATCCTTTAAATTATTGCTATTACAGACAATGAAAGGCATTGGAATGGAAGAGTAACAGTGCACAGGTGATATTATTAATGTAGACAGACAGGTTTATTCAGAAAGACAGTAAACAATTGGCTAGGATTTATATACCGTATTTATGGTTTATGAAAATAGGGGGAAAATGATGTCTGCGTGTTATACGCCGATATAATGTAAAAAAAAAAATCTAAAACTTACCTCATTCCTGCTCTGTCCCCCGGTGCTCTGAAGCTGCGTGGCTGTAAGGGAAGCGTTGTGAGCTCCCCTCCAGCCGCGCGGTCAACAAAGTGTGTTTTTTTAAACAAACTTTATTGTTCGGCGCGGCTGGAGGGAAGCTCACAACGCTTCCCTCACAGCCACGCAGCTTCAGAGCACCGGGGGACAGAGCAGGAACGAGGTAAGTACTGGGGTCTGGGGAAGGGGGGAGGAGGGTGGCATAACGAGCATGCTAAGGGGCAATATCCTGGCATATTGGGGGCAATATCATGGCATATTAAATGGCATATTGGGGGCAATATCCAGGCAAATTAAAATGGCATATTGGGGGCAATATCCTGGCATATTAAAATGGCATATTGGGGTCAATATCCTGGCATATTAAAATGGCATATTGGGGGCAATATCCTGGCATATTAAAATGGCATATTGGGGGCAATATTCTGGCATATTAAAATGGCATATTGGGGGCAAAATCCTGGCATATTAAAATGGCATATTGTGGGCAATATCCTGGCATATTAAAATGGCATATTGGGGGCAATATCCTGGCATATTAAAATGGCATATTGGGGGCAATATCCTGGCATATTAAATGGCATATTGGGGGCAAAATCCTGGCATATTAAATGGCATATTGGGGGCAATATCCTGGCATATTAAAATGGCATATTGGGGGCAATATCCTGGCATATTAAAATGGCATATTGGGCTTCAAAGTTCTTTATTTGAAATGTAAGGTTTTTTTCCTGAAATTTCCTTCTTAAAATGAGGTGCGTGTTATACGCCAGTGCGTCTTATACGCCGATAAATACGGTACTTCATGGAAATTAACCTTTATGATATAGTTGATTATACACCATTACTTTAAAATTGTAACCTGACAGTTTTAGTTCGCTGTAGATTTCCACCACAACTTTTATACTATGTTTACTTTTTCTACAAGTTTGTTTTGGATAGTCTTCAGTTACAAGGACAATGTAGAAATTTGTATCTTGTACTAGGTTATTTGCCAAAAAGCTCACTAAGCATTAATTGAGGAGTTCAGAAATTGCAGTAGGCAATTGAAAGTTGAATGACATCAGCATATTGTTTTACTCATATTTAAAAAAAGTATGTTAAAATATTATGTTACTGCTTATATTTCCCTTGATATATAAATATAAAGATAATATTTGATCAGCACAATGTTTTGCTCTATTTTTACCAAAACATACTTAGTTTTTCATTTCGTTTTTTTATTAAAACATTTTAATCCAAAACTTTTTTTTATACTTTTGTTTTGCGAAATACAAAATCCTCTATATTTAAACATACATGAATAGATGTGAAAGAAAAAATGAAAAAGTACAGACCAAGCATACATTTTGCCCGACTGACACACCGTTTTTCCTCATGACTAAATCAGCATTTCCTTTATCTGGTAAATTACAGCAGTGATATAATATTGAAAGTGAGAAAGTGTTCAGCTCTCTCAGAAGAGCAAACTGCTGCCTGTGTCATTGTTGCTGCAGAACTTCTTTTCTGCAAGTTTGTTTTGTTGTTGTTGTGTGGTCGGGGGTTTGTGGTTAGGGTCAGGTCTGAGTGGATGACCAATGTGTTGCTCGCCATTTTTCACTCTTTTCATAAAGGAGGATTTGAAAGAATGTAATCCTCCACCAGGCTCTGAAAGGGGTTAATGCTGGTGTGAATTCAATACAAGGTCATGTGTTGTTGCAGTTATTTATGCAATATATAACTTCCTTTCATTCTAATTTACTGTGAAAGCGAACATATTGCAAAACACAAATCTTTGAGGTGGTCCTGGATTACCAGCAGTTTATGAAACACTGCTTTTTATAAACACTTTGGGGGTTATGTATAAATATGGGGCACATGCAGAGGTGGCTCTAGACTTTTTGAGGCCTTAGGCGAAAGTAGAACATGAGGCCCTCACGGACACGCATTATTAAATAAAATATATGCAAGTAATAATAAAAATGAACTGTATAATTAGCATATTTCAAGATCAGACTTAAATCCAAGCTTCTAGGAATTTACAGCTCCTAGAATTTTATTTGTCTCCTAATTATTCTACCAATATCTATAAACATTTGGTATAGATAAAAAGTGTGTGGCTGACTAACTCACATTCTTATTGCTGTCTCCTAAATGTGAACACTAACACATCACACAGTCATTCATAGACCCACTCAGCCAGCACACAGTCATTCATAGACACACTGAGCCAGCACACACTCACAGATACACTCAGCCAGCACACACTGACTCATAGACACACTCAGCCAGCACACAATCACACTCAGCACACAATCACACACTAACAAACACTCAGCCAGAAGGAAAGATGCTCAATGTTGAAAGTGGTCTCACAGACCACATTGTGCTGGAGGCATGGCACTTTGTTCTTCTTCACAGCACCAGATGCACTGTGATTTAGCCATTCAATATGCCAGGATTTAGCCACCCAATATGCCAGGATTTTGCCCCCGTTAATATGCCAGGATTTAGCCATTTAATATGCCAGGATTTAGCCATTTAATATGCCAGGAGGTTTTATCCCCTCAGTATGCCAGGATTTAGCCAGCCAATATGCCAGGATTTAGCCACCCAATATGCCAGGATTTTGTTCTTCAATATGCCAGGATTTTGCTTGTTTAATACCACACTGACCCTCCTCCCCCCCTTCCCCAGTACTTATCTCCTTGTTGCTGTATCTCCGGTCGTTTCCTCCATGCATCTTCCCTCCTGCATGGAGGAAGGAAACTCCGGTCGCGACTGGAGTTTCCTTCCTCCGTGCAGGAGTGAAGATGCACGGAGGAAACAAACAAGCTTAGTGTAACAGGTAGCTTAACGGCAGCATTAAGCTCCCTGTTACATCAAAGGCTATAAGGTGAGTTAGGAAGCCGCGAGACCCCGTGAGTGCAATTTCTTTAAATGATTTTTCATTATCTGATTGGAAGAGCCAAGATACAGTCCATTTGTCCATTAAGTCCATTTGGACGATACGCATAAGGAATTGTTACTTTGTTATTTGCTTCCTTGAATATTTTTATGATTGTTTTCAATAAAAGTCAAACATATTGCTCAAATGTAAAAGAATCATAAATATGCACATTAAAAAATACTGTTTTACTGTACATATGGTGTTTTCAAAGTGAAAAATAAACTGCAATTTACAGAAATTACAAATATAAAATCAAGGTGTTTACAAAGAAGGAAAAAAAACGGGAGGTTGGAAACATTCCAATAAGCTAGAGTCTAGACTATTAAGGTGTTTATCGTACAGCTTGCTGTCAGACCTCCTCTCAGACTGTACACCTACTATAGTTCAGTTTTTTACCGCTTTATTAATTTTTCTCAATCATCACTTGCTTCCCCATTACTTCAAAGTTAGTGATATTTGGCTCCGCCCCTTTTTGCATGATACAATCATCCCTTGCCATAAAAGGAGACCACACCCAGAGACTGATGCTGAGTTATTTGTAAACAGTCTCTGTTTAGTGCCAGCTTAGCTTTACTCTACTGACTTACCTGTTGCTGAATCCTGCTTCCTTTTTTTTGTACCACACTGTAATCTCCAACCCTGAACTTTGGATATCCTGTAAACTACTTTGCTGACTTCTCTAAACCTTCGACCATGGAACGTTTAACCCCTTGGCGACAGATGACGTGCCAGACACGTCACGGCAAATCGTGGACTTGCCGACAGCTGACGTGCCTGGCACGTCATGCACTTAACAGAGTATGCCTCTAGGTAAAGGCATTGTGCAACACCCCAAAAAAGTGCAGGGGCGCGCTACGATCACTCCCCGGAGTGTTAAAAATGGCTGCGCCCGCTGCACACATGTGCTTAGGAAGCGAACGATTGTTTCTAAGCACCTCCGGTGTTGCTAAAGTTCCTCGCTAGCAGCACTTAGCAGCACCTTCAGCTGCTCCAGAACCGATGGTGGTCGCTCTCCTGAGCGACCCCATCGACTCAGTAGAAGGGAACCCCTTCTAATGGCAAGAGCATCGGAAGTGAATGTATTTCACTTCCGATGCTCTAGGGGGAGCCAATCGATGCCTGCACAACAGATCTGTGTGATCTGTGTGCAGGCATGTATGATAAGTGCTCTGATGAGCACTTATCATACAGTCAAAGGCAATATTAGTAAATATTGCCTTTGACAAGTATTGATCTGCCTCCCTCTCCTTATTAGTTTTAGTAAGGGAGAGAGACAGATCAGATAATGTAAAATAATAAAATAAAATATTTAATACAATTTTACAAATCAAGGGCTTTTATAAAAGCCATTTCAAGTGTTTAACCCCTTCCCTACCATTGATCGCTGTGTACGCAGTGATCATATACAGCAGCACATTTTTTGCTGTCTGTGCATTTTTAGGGGTTAATTTTTTTTACTGTAATTCATTACAGTATAAAAAAGGCTCTTTTAAGAGCTATTAACCCCTTGTTTGCTGTAGATCACTTCCTAAGCAGCGATCTGATGCAAATGCAGCAATCTTGCTACAGCATTTTTACTTTTTTTAAAAACTTTTTTTATTACAGCCATCACGGGTTAATTATATCCGCTAGGGGATTACGTTTAACGTAAAAAAAATTTTTTTTAGCTGTCTGAGCGCATGTATAGCAATCAGTAACAGCTGATCAGTGTCAATGGCGGTTTGGTGCTCAGATGAGCATCATCATTCGCCTGGTTAGATCAATATTTGTCAATATTTGATCTGACCGGTGTAGATCTGCCTCCCTCTCACTTGAGTTTTAGTGAGGGAGACAGACAGAGCTGTATAATGTGAGTTTCTAATTATAATATATTTAATAAAATTGAGACCCAAAGGCTTTTATAAAAGCCGTTTCCAGTGTTTAACCCCTTCCCTGCAATTGATCGCTGTGTACGCAGTGATCTTACACAGCAGCACATTTTTTGCTGTCTGTGCATTTTTTTAGGGGTTAATTTTTTTGTTACTGTTTTTTTTTTACAGTATATCAAAGGCTCTTTTAAGAGCTATTAACCCCTTCCTTGCCATATATCACTTCCTAAGCAGCGCATATGGTCACTGCCTAAGCAGTGCATATGGTCACTGCCAAAGCAGCGCATATGGAGCGATCTGGTCGCAGAAGGATTTTTTTTGCCATCAGCATTTTTTTTTTGTCACACTCGTTAGCCGTTAATTATACCCACTAGGGGATTACGTGTATTCCTTTTGAAGCTGTCTGAACGCAAGTATAGCGATCAGTAACAGCCGATCAGTGGCAAAGGTGGTTTGGTGATTTCTCAGATGAGCATCACCATTCGTCTGGTTAGATCAATATTGGTAAATATTGTTCTGACCCATATGGATCTGCCTCCCTCTCCTCACTCGAGTTTTAATGAGGGAAAGAGACAGATCTGTATAATATAAGTTTTTAATTGTAATAAATTAAATTAAATGTTAAAAAATTGTGAGACCCAAGGGTTTTTATAAAAGCCATACCCTTTGTATAGTGTACCCTGTATAGTAACCCCTTCCCTGCCACTGATCACTGCACAGTAGAACATTTTTTCTTGTCTGTGCCTTTTTAGGGGTTAATTTTTTTGTACAGTACTAGAAAGGCTCTTATAAGAGCTATTAACCCCTTCCTTGCTCTACATGTCAAAATTCCAAGTTTGAAAATCAAAAAGCGCACCTCTCAAATGTAGCCTTTCAACCCCCAACAAAGCTGACAAACCTATGCATGGGTGGTATCCCTGTGCTCGGGAGATGTTGCTGAACACATATTGTGGTATTGTTTGTCAGTGACACATACCGAAATATGTGAATTTGTGTCTAAAGTACAATGTATGTGGGAAAAAATACACAATAAAATGACTACCACAAACTTTGACAAAGGCTGGTGGTAGAATTGGTGCATGGAAAGTGTTAAAATACCACCATTTAAAATAGCCTAGGGTATCTACTTTTACAAAATATATACTTTTTGGGGTAAAATACACTGTCCGGCTTAAAAAAAAAAGTCCCAAATGAAAGATGGGCTCAGGCTGGCTACACGTCAAAATTCCAAGTTTGAAAAGCGCACCTTCAAAATGTGGCCCTTTAGCCCCCAAACAACCCAACAAACCTATGCATGGGTGGTATCCCTGTACTCAGGAGATGTTGTTGAACACATATTGGGTTATTGTTTGGCAGTGACACATACCGAAATCTGTGAATTTATGTATGAAATACAATATTTGTGGGGGAAAAAACAGACAAAAATTACTACCACAAAATTGGACAAAGGCTGGTGGTAGAATTAGTGCATGGAAAGTGTTAAAATACCACCATTTGAAATAGCCTAGGGTGTCTACTTTTAAAACATATATGGGTTGATGGGGTAAAATACACTGGCTGGTTTCAAATATGTCCCAAATGGGACATGGGTGCAGGCTGTCTGCATATCAAAATTTCAAGTTGGAAAACCAAAAACTGCACCTCCCAAATTTGGCCTCCCCCCCCCCCAAACAACTCAACAAACCTATGCATGGGTGGCATACCTGTACTCAAGAAATGTTGCTGAACACTTATTGGGGTGTTATTTGGCAGTGACTCATACCAAAATCTGTGAATTCATGTCTGAAGTACAAGGTTTGTGGAAAAAAAACATAAAAAAATTACTACCACAAACTTTGACAAAGGCTGGTGGTAGAATTAGTGCATGGAAAGTGTTAAAATACCACCATTTGAGATAGCCTAGGGTGTCTACTTTAAAAAAATATATGGGTTGATGGGGTAAAATACACTAGCTGGCTTCAAATATGTCCCAAATGGGACATGGGCGCAGGTTGTCTTTATGTCAAAATTTCAAGTTGGAAAACCAAAAATCGCACCTCTCAAATGTGGCCCTTTTAACCCCTAAACAAGCAGACAAACCTATGCATGGGTGGTATCCCTATACTCAGGAAATGTTTCTGAACAAATATTGTGGTGTTATTTGGCAGTGACACGAACCAAAATCTGCGAATTCATGTATGAAGTACAAAGTTTGTGGAAAAAAAACCACAAAAAAATATCTACCACAAACTTTGACAAAGGCTGGTGGTAGAATTAATGCATGGGAAGTGTTAAAATACCTTCATTTGAAATAGCCTTGGGTGTCTACTTTTAAAAAATATATGAGTTGATGGGGTAAAATACACTGACTGGCTTCAAATATGTCCCAAATAGGACATGGGTGCAGGCTGTTTGCATGTAAAAATTTCAAGTTCGAAAACCAAAAACTGCACCTCCCAAATTTGGCATTTTAGCCCCCAAACAACCAAACAAACCTATGCATGGGTGGTATCCCTGTACTCAGGAGAAATAGTAGAAACTATTTAGCAGTTTTTTTCGTTCGCTTTTGTCGATGAGGATAAGATGTTTCAAATAATAGTCAGGAAATTTTTGTTTATTGTTTTTTTTTTACCATATTTTTTTTTATTTATATAATATTATAAGATATGATCAAAATGATGGCATCCAAAGAAAGCCCTTCTTGTCCCGATAAAAACAATATATAATATGTGTGGGTACAGCAAATGACAAAGAAGAAAATTACAGCACAAACAGCACAGAAATGTTAAAATAGCCATTGTCCAGAATGGTCAAAAATGTTTCAAAGGCTCTGTCCTTAAGGGGTTAAACTGAATATTCTTGTTGCCTGCTCCCTTCAGTGAAGATTGATTACCATCTTACTGCAAGTATCAGTTACACTTATTTCAATATTCATTTTTATTTACAAGTTCATGTGAATTGAATTCTTCTATCAAGTACTTTGAATTACTATTATTTAATATGCAGCACGCTTCATATAAAACCAAAATTCAGTACTAGTTATTTTTCCTCCTTATTTCAAAGTGACTTTTTATCCTCGTTAGTTCTAATTGCTGCTGCTTCTGTGGGAAGTCATCTTAAAGAGACCACAACTTATTAATTCTGCAGTTGTGTTCCAAGCATTAAATTTCCTTCAGAGGAATCCTGACACTTGCACAATACACAAAAATATCAGCTCACAACCAAATTTTTCAGATTTGATTTAAGCTACAGATTTCCTGAATGCTGTTTAAAAACACCAATGTTAGATGATAAAATAAGAGATTTTGTCACATCGTATGGCCAACGCAGTGTACCAAAGTTGGCAGTTGGAACAAGGACACCTGTTGGCCCTGCAAATCACTATGACAGGTGTTATGAAAGTATTAAAGTCATACTTACCCTGTGACTGTCAGTTGGGAGTTGGCCTGTGTGTCCAATGGCACCCTACAACTGACCATCACCTATCCTCAATTCCTTGTTTGCTTTTACGATAGCATTTAGTAAATCTATAGCTTTAAGCATATTTACAATACTTCGTTGTGCGCAGATATATTTGGGTATAAAGTTTTGTCACTTTAACAGCACATCATACATGGTTATGAAATTTGGTTTTGCAAAATTCTGGTTTGATTCATTCAAAATGACACAGGTTGGTTATACTGACTGTATGGCTATAATAGACAACTTTTTTTCTCTTGTCAGTCACTGCCTAATAAATTAAACAATATTGGAATCCAAATGCAAAGATTGCAGTATATTGATAATCCTCCTATGTGGGACAATGTCAATTACTGCGATAAGCAATGTTGTCCCAATAAAAAAAAAAACAATAAAATTAGTTTGACATTATCTCCCTGAAGTAAACCCATTGAGTTTCTGATCTTGCAATCAATGTGATTTTTGATTTTAAACAATTATATCCTTTAACATTATTTTCCCCACTACTGACGTAAGACTTACTGGCCTATAGTTGCCCAACTCCTCCATACTACCTTTCTTGTGAATAGGCACAACATTCACTTATTTCCAATCTTTTGGGACTTCTCCCATTAAGTCATTGGTTAAATAAATCTGTTAATGGTTTTGCTAGTACACCACCACTAAGCTCTTTTAATAACTTTGGGTGAATCCTATCAGACCTCATCAATTTATTTAGCTTTATCTTAGATAGATATAATCTCACATGTATCAAATGACTCTTTTTTTCTTAACAAGTCACTATCCTTCATTTTCCTTTGTAAAAACTGAATAAAACATGTTACTTGAGGCAGTCAGCTAGACTTTTATCCTCTTACACATACCTTCCTTTTTGTTTTTAATCTAACTTGTTTTACTTTCATTTTTTACATTTATGTATCTACAAAAATAAATATTATTCACTTTTTTTTACTGAATGGGCAATTTTTCTTTTACATGTGCTTTGAAAGCACTTATATTTAATAGCTCTAAAGTCTGTGACATAGTTTATTAATGTAATGATGTTAATTGTGTATGCCTCATTGTTTACATAAAAGGCCCTCACTAGTGATCTATTCCCCTTTCCCAATGATCTTTTATCCTTCAAGATGATAAATTAATTTTGACAAATAAAACACATCAGTAGAATTCTGGAGTGCTGAGCTTTCTGTATGTTTTTCTTTCCAATGTGGTTGTTAATCAGACAACATCTCATAACTTGAAAAACTCATGGTTATTTTGTCCAATGGGTAGTGAGTGTCTGACAGTCCACCTTCATTTACTTCAGACAGAAAATGGAGATATTTATTATTAATGACCAACTGGTAATTCATGGACTGGATGGTACCCATTCTATCTAAGAATTCTAGAATTCCATAATGTCCCAGCTTATGCTTTCTGAAAGCCTGATTTATTCTCACATTAACTAGGCTTACCGCATTCACGAACAAAAAAATGGCAAATACATTCTTGTTTTGTCTTTAATCTTTTAATAGAAACTGAAACATGGCCTGATTTTGTGATTGGGTGTTTGATGAGCCCTCAATAACTCGGGACTATGATTACATTTTATAGCTGTGACCCTTTCCAGGGAAACTCATTTTTAAAATGCAACATTAATTACTTTAGGTTTTGGAAAAAAAAATTACAACATTAACCACACTATTTCATAACAGGATTTAAGGGGAAACAGCTGCTATGAAAGTAGAACAATTCTTCATGTCTTTTAACACGCCTGCAAACTTGCCCATTCATTGCTACTGATGGCATGCATAACTATTAATGCTACACTACAGAGAATAAATGTAACAGGGACAAGTGAAACACAGAAACAAAGCAACAGGTCATCTCAAAGGAGAAAGAAAATCCATCTTGACTTCAAAGCAGTCATCCTCCCTCTGTGTCAACATTAGACATGTGCATTCGTTTTCAGACCGTCCGCATTTTCGTTCATTCGTCCAAAAAACGAATAACGAAAATGCTAAGCTAACGAAAGCCGAATGAACGAATGGTTAATAAACGAAAATCATTCGTTCATTCGTCCATTCGTAGTACTATTGGCATTCTATAAGCCAAAATAGAGTCGGTTTATAAAATACAATAGCATAGTACACTACATTCCATAAACCGACATAATGAACAACTTTCGGTTTATGGAATGCATGTAAGTCTATTGGCATTCTATAAACCAACTCTATTTCGGTTTATAGTAATGCCAATACTATAGCACGAATGGACGAATGATTTTTGTTTATATTAAACCATTCGTTCATTCGTTCAACTTCTTAGCTTTCTATAAACCGAAACAGAGTCCCCATTCATAAATTTTTATGAATGGGAACTCTAGTTCGGTTTATAGAAAGCCCATAGTATTACATGTATTCCATAAGCCGAAAGTCTATAAACCGAACGTTAGGTTTACAGACTTTCGGCTTATGGAATACATATAATCCTATTGCTATTCTATAAACCGAACGTTCGGTTTATTTACTATAGCAATAGGATTACATGTATTCCATAAACCGAAAGCCTATAAACCGAACGTTCAGTTTATAGACTTTCGGCATTTGTAATGCATGTAATAGTACTATTGGCTTTCACTACACAGAGACAGAGTCTCCATTCATAAAAATGTATGAATGGAGACTCTGTCTCTGTGTAGTGAAAGTCAATAGTACTATTACATTCATTACAAATGCCGAAAGTCTATAAAACCAAACGTTCGGTTTATAGACCATCGGTTTATGGAATACATGTAATCCTATTGCTATTCTATAAACCGAACATTCGTATTATGTATTATATGTATTATATGTATAAGAATTATGAATGGGTTTATAGAAAGGCAATACTACTATACGTTTTCTCTAAGACGAAAGTGTATAAACCGAAGGTCGTTCGGTTTATAGACTTTCGGTTTATAGAATACATAGAATTACATGTAATTCTATGTATTCTATAAACCGAAAATCTATAAACCGAACGACCTTCGGTTTATAGACTTTCGGCTTATAGAAAACGTGTAGTACTATTGCCTTTCTATGAACCGAACGAGAGCCCCATTCATAAGAATTTCTTATGAATGGGGCTCTCGTTCGGTTTATAGAAAGCCAATAGTATTACACGTATTCTATAAAACGAACGAATAAAACGAAACGAAAATAATGAACGAATTTAGTCTGAAACGAATGCACTAATGAACAAAATTCGTTTTAGACTAAATAAATAAAATTTTCGTCCGAATGGACGAAAACTAAACGAAAATGTTAGTTTTGCACATGTCTAGTCAACATTACCTTATCTACTTTTTCTCATAACCCTGTATGCATCTAGAAAACATCCAAATAATTTTGAATATATTGATTTAATCGGCAAAAAGTACTTCAGATGGAGGTCTATTCCACAATTTAATCACCATAACAGAAAAAATACCTTCTCTATGCTTAAGATGAAGAAGAACTCCCAAATATTTCCCAAAGAGGATTTAGCCAACACACACCTATTTAGATTATAATTATAATTTGTTTTTCATATCCAGTTGCATTATTTTATATTTATCTATATTGAAATGCATCTGCCAATAACTGGCCATTATTCCATTTTGTCCAAATCCCTTTTGCAGAGAAATTACATCCTGCTCTGACTTTATTACCTTACATAATTTTGTGTTATCTTCAAAAAATGAATCATTACTTTCCGTACCTTTTTCCAAGTCATTGATAATTAAAATGAATTGACCCAGAATCCTCAAGCGCTCCACTTTTGACCTTTATCCAATTGGAAAACATGCAATTTACAACTTTCCTCTAATCTGTCTTTTAACCAGCTCCTTAATCAAGTACAAATATTTGTTTCCAATCTGATATGCCTTGGTTTACTTGGTAACTGTCATTCACGTGGCGATGTGGGCAGAAGAGAGCCACACCTTGTCTCCTACTTACAGCAGACAGCAAACAAAACAAACAAACAAGTGCCAGCTTTAACATCCAATGGAGACGGGACATCCAAGTAAAAATGCAACAAATCTTTATTCCAGGTACTTAGACATTAAAAATTGCAAGCAAACAGAGGGGATATAGACACAGGAGTGACACATGCTTGACGCATTTTTTAACCTCAAAGGGTGCTTTTTCCAAAAAAATAAAAAGCACCCTTTGAGGTGCGAAACGCGTCAAGCATGTGTCACTCATGTGTCTGAATCCCCTCTGCTTGTTTGCAATTTTTAATAAATAAAGCTTTGTTACTTTTTTTTACTTGGATGTCCCGTGTTTGTTTTGTTTGATTGAGTATCAGGCTGTGAGCCAGCCATCAGCACCTAAGGAGTGAATCTACATTTTGGGAATTTGAGTTAGCCGAGATTGTTACATTGTTGTTTGTTATAGACAAACACCTTGTCACGTTGTGTTATAGACACAACGTGAACTAATTGTGAGTGATATAGCAGCGAAGTCCATGGAGTCTCCGTTGTAGTTGAGTCATCAGGACAACCATTTCTTCCAAAGTGCTGGAGAGACCAAAGCGGGCAATTTCATCCTTTAGCGTAATTGGTAAAGAAATCCCATTGGGTCGAAATCCCTCCAAATTCCGCCACAAATTCCGCCACTGGGTGACTGCCTTGTTTGAATGATATGATAGTGGACATATATCCATGGCTTGACAAAAGGTCTGTCAGTTTTGGAGGGATGGATGGTAAATTTGTAGAAAGTGATGAGCCCATGGCATCGGACTACTGGTCAGTAAGGAGATAGATTTTTGTCAGGGTCAGAACCGCTCTTTCATAGGTCCTTGGTTTAAGAACAAAAAGTAGTTCACATGATGTCACAAAGGAGCTAGACTGGCTGCTGTCGTTTTTGGGAGCTTTATTTGCGGTTCGGGGACAGCGGCAGCTTCTTCTTCATGAGGAATATCCACAGGAGGTGGAAAAGGGTGTTTTTGATGGGACAACTGATGTTCTTGTATACCCTGTACAGTGTAATTTGTTGAATGTATGGCTTCTGTTATACCTGCAGGCTCCATAAGATAATTTAACCCTGTATTAGAGAACTTAACCCCTATGTTGCTAAATAGATAAGCACTTTTAGAGAACTTAACCCCTCTGTTTGCCAGGCTCCCAACAGAACTCCTCACCGGTATATCCGGTGATCGCTGAATGATGCCCCATCACCTCCCGTCCAAGTATGCACGCGATCCATCGCTACACTTCTTCCAGGTTTCAGGTGTGTACGTCTATTGTATTACACACTATATTGCTTCTGTAGTGCATATTGGTCTCCTCCCCGTGAGCCCTCACACTGTTGCTAGATAGATAGGCACTTTAAAGAACTTAACCCCTTAATCCATTACACACAGTGTCACACTCACACATACACCCACAGTCTCACTCACACATTCAGACTCCCTGCATTGTTTAAATACCTGACAGCTACAGGTGTGATCATATGTGCCAGTCTCAGTCTCTCAGACCTCAGTCAGTGCTGAGTGTCATGTTCTGATGCTCTGAGTCTTCACTATGCACAGGAAGTGCTGGGTAGGGTTTGTCTGAGTTCTGAGATGCACAGATGATCACACCTGCTGCTGCCTGTGCTTCCCTGCTGATGACAACTCCCTCCTAGGCACCAGAGCAGACAGCTAACACGCACAAAAGCTACAAACTGTATAAGCTCCCAGCACCCTCCTGCCCACTTAAAATAAAAAATATCGAACATTGCATTGCTAGTATTCTAGCACCCGCAGAAAATTCTGTAAAACGCTGGCTGTCTGGCAACCCTAGGACTATGCCATATTTTGACTAATATAGATGTACTATTTAAAAATAGAAAGAAATATAAAGTAAGTTTTAGAATTGTACCAGAAAAAGGCAGGGATATTCAATTATTAGTATTTGTTTGAAAAGAACCAGGATTAGAACACAAATAAAAAGTTATGCCTAAATACAAATCTGAATGAAGTCTGAGTAACCTTCATTGTATGTTTATGCCAACTTGTAAGATACTTGTTCAGACATGATATATATATTTATTGGATGTTTTACTAATGTGACATCGAGCGCCCTATTATCCTAGGAATGATCATAATATATGATTTATGACTTGGAAAAAAGTATTATCCTTATGGTTATGGTGGTTAACATTTTACAATCAAGCATTGTTTACATTTATATTCTAAATTAGCATCTTAAAGTCTGGGTGTTTTATAAATAAATGTGAAATTATTTGCAGTAATCGTCCTGCTTTATGCCTCACGGAAAACAAGATAGAAGCCATTGTTGCAGGCACATGTAATAGAAAGTTATGAAGTGTCCCTGTTCATCCTGTTACCTAGCAAAAAGATCACAGTATGAAATTGCTCTATCGGTCAAGATACGGGGGGAATAATCTGCTGTTTGCTATACAAGACATGCTAAACAAATCTCCTGCTGAAGAACAAACAGTTAAGATTTAATGGAAATTAAGGTTATGCTGGATTGACAAATTTCATCAAGTGTATGCATTTTAAATATAAAGGCTTTACTAAAATGATATCAAAGGTTGTAAATTGATTTCATGGTCAAACATGAATAACACACTTTGTACTTTGTAGCAACAGTGTAATGGCATTTGTAATTTATGTAAATTGTTAAATGTGTACTTAAACAATCAGTACACATGTGCAAGAAATATTAGATAGACTTTTTTATCATTTTGATTTGCCTTGATTTTAAAAATATAAGAACCATCTGAAGCAATTTTAAATAAATAGTCTATTTTATAACGTACATTACGCCTGGTTAATTATTAGAGCAAAACAGACAGCAAACCCAGGAGCAGATGTGGCACTCTGCATGCAGAAGAAAGAGATTAGGTTGA
Source organism: Pelodytes ibericus (assembly GCA_036172795.1). Classification (NCBI taxonomy): domain Eukaryota; kingdom Metazoa; phylum Chordata; class Amphibia; order Anura; family Pelodytidae; genus Pelodytes; species Pelodytes ibericus. The sequence continues at coordinate 97,416,166 of CM069860.1, forward strand.
AATGAATGCAAATTACATGGTGAAGCCCTAGCTATCATGTTCTTTGTTATAAAAGCAATAGAAAAGACTACAATATATCCATGCTCAATAGGCATCTTCATATGAAATATCATGGCCCTTATGCAAAATAATGTACATTTCATTTTGTATCCGTTATTTCTCATCCAAAATATTTAAATTGTATGTGATGCTTGTGTCCTCTTCTGTCATAAAAATAGATAATCCTAGTTTGGCATTCCAGTATGTCTATTCAATTTGCATATGATTGCAGATAATTGTCCATGCCAACAGATGTTTGTAGCTACTCACTAATATTTGTAGTGAAAACAGACCTGGGAATATTTACAAATTGGAGAATTTTACCTCCAGGAAAAAATGGATCCATACGTTGTGTAAATATCCTTTTCCTTTTTTGTAATGTTTGGCAGATTTCTACCTGAGAAGCACATTGTGTATGGTGTCTTCTGTTTATGAGATCACATGTGTCTTGATATGCAAATTAGACTTTTCCACTGAAAAGTAGATCATTTGCATATCAAGTCACATGGTGATGTCACAAACAGGAGACACAAAGAAACATTTAACTCTTAATTGAATTGCAATTCAGCTGTAAACACCATTTTTAAAATTCTACAGTCACAGTATAAAACGGTGCTCAGGCGACAGTCCCTTTAAGCACGTGGCATGCTCCATGATTTAATGTGTAGCCAGATCCTAGTTTATATTGTATGAACGATTGATACTAAATTATGAAGGAAGACATTCTGCAAGTGCTGGTTAGATTACCGTACCTTTGTAGTGTTTTGTTAATCAACATGTATCCTGTTTTCATAAGAAAATCCCTGGACTAGAGAAGTAGTGATATTCAAATAGATTGTATGTATAAAACATATACATATAAATGTATCTACTATATCACGCATACATACATCACTGGCAGATTTGCAATCTGTATATTGTGAAAAACATTTCAATACTAATGAATGCAGTAAGTAGTTTTACTAGTTGTTTTACTAGATGTCAGGTTTACAGTTTCCTATGTCCTTATGTGACAAAGCTATAGAACAGCGAGTATAATATGGAAATATATGAGCTTAAATAATAACCAAGAATTGAGCAGACAGTGCACATTTTTTTTCAACTTCAGAAAAAGACATATTGGTAAAAATAGCGTGTCAAGTGAACATTGGAGCAGCTGCCGGTATTTAAAGAATTAGAAACAAATCCATTCAACTCCAGACTTGAAAATGCCCATTTGTACTATTAATGCAAATGCAGAACAACTGAGCAATGCAGTCCACAGCAATTTTATTATTGGGCTAATATTAACAGGACAGTATTCAGTTATAGTGACATGCCCCCTCCCCATGGATAGGCAAAACTCCTGTACAAGGACACTGGTATGGTTGGTCTGTGGAGGTCCATATAAGATCATTAAATTATCCATCACAAAGACCATTAAATGTCTACCATGTTGGTGCCTACAGCTGCTCTTCACCAAGCCAAATTAAATATCAGTAAGCAACATTAATTAAAATTAGACATGATAATTGAGCTGTACTTTTGCTTCAAAGCCCTCAGGGTGAAGTAAATATGGAGGGTGGGGTGGACATAATAAGCAAGGGAATGAGGATATAACTTTCTGAATGCATACAATGCCTTCACCTCTATTTTCATTTTCCAACCTGCAATTAAAATGGGTTTAACTTGGATTTGAACCAGTTGTAGTAAATTATAGAGAGGTTTATAAGCGTTCAAAATATATTTAGCTAAAGTACAACAGAGGTTAGGAATAGGTTAGAAAACATGTTCTACAATTAAAAGTAACTTTCATGAAACAAATGTGCATGTTATCCCACTAAAATATCTTAATTCAAGAGATTCCTGATACATGGTGCACAGTATATATTCGAAATTAAGAACTACATTTAAACAATGCCTGTTAACATATAGTTCTCTTTATATGATTTATGTAAGTGTATGATACAAGCAGGGTTAAGCAAAGTGTCCATATAAGGACACCTTGCATAATTAACCTATAGCTAGCATTATGAAATAATTTTAATTGTATTTTTCATTTGATTTAAGCTCAAATGTGGTGTGATAATGCCAACTGTTGTATAAAAACTATAATATTTATACTACCTACATTTTTATAGATGCCCCATCATAATGTAAAGAAAAATTAGTCACACCTCCTAGAACATATCCTTAACCAATTTCAGGGTATTGAGAAATAAAATTACATTTTGTTTTATTTATGGATTTTTTTGATCAATCACACTTTACATTCGAGCTACTGTATTTGCTCGAATATAAAGCAACGTTTTTTTGAGAGCAAATGATCTGTAAAAAAAAAAAAAGTCTCCATGTCTTATAATCAAGATCTGACTATAAGACTAGGATCCATGTCCCCCACAGAGCAGTCGGTTGATGTCTGTGCATTGCATGCGTCATAGAAACCCAGCGGAAGTATGGGCAGCATAGGAGGGTGTCTGCGCACATTGACCCCAGAAGACACAAGGAAATCTGGGGGGTCAGAGGGCTAAGTCTGGGAAGATGCAGATGGCTAAGTCTTGGGGGAGGGGGATGCAGATGGCTAACTCTGGGGGGATGCAGAGACCTAAGTCTGAGTAGGCAGATTGGCAAATAAAAAGTTTTTTTTTTCAATCATTTTTTGAATTAATATTTGCATGTCAAACTTTATTTTTTTTTTTTACTATATGGTAGTATTATATTCAAACTTTTTCTTTTGTTCCCCCAAATAAATATCCAAAGTTTATGGGGTCATCTTACATTCGAGTAAATATGGTCGTTTTCCTGTCACAGAGGGTGGTAAATTATAGCTCCTATCAGCATATACGTCCCACCAGCTTATAATTGGTCAGACACAGACATAGTAAAGGAAGAAAATGTGACACTAACCCAAATTACATACAGTGCAGTATAAACAGTTAACAAATTTAAAAGTCAGTGAATAAAGTGAAAAAATAATTGAATTATACTCCTCCTCTGGTACTGCAGCACCCGTTAAAGTGCTCCTCGGGCACTTGGCAATAGAAAGACAAAACAGAATTGGGGCGCATATACCGGGAAGAAAAAACAGAAAAAAACAATAGTGCAACACAGTTTAAATGCAATTGGATGTATTGTAAATTTCTGCAGGGGTGCACTCACAAACGGATAATGAAATCAGGCTCATCAGAATATTGTAGTCAGTCGGTTTAATCATACCATCTAAAAAACATTAAAAAACCATTGCGCAGTGGCTAACACAAACCAGGCAATAAAAACAATGAATACACGTACAGAATATATAGCACTGAAAGTACAACTTGCGTGAAAAAGTCCTGAGAGGTAAACTTCTTTCCTGCTGCCACCAGGATGAGAAACTCAGGTACTTCTCTTTGAAGAAATAACAGCTGGATCCACTTCTCAACGCGTTTCGCCGGCTCTGCTGTCGGCTTCCTCAGGAGATTGGTGCTTTGTGCAAATTTGCAATAAAGTGCTGACCGCACTTTATTCAATCTCCTGAGGAAGCCGACAGCAGAGCCGGCGAAACGCGTTGAGAAGTGGATCCAGCTGTTATTTCTTCAAAGAGAAGTACCTGAGTTTCTCATCCTGGTGGCAGCAGGAAAGAAGTTTACCTCTCAGGACTTTTTCACGCAAGTTGTACTTTCAGTGCTATATATTCTGTACGTGTATTCATTGTTTTTATTGCCTGGTTTGTGTTAGCCACTGCGCAATGGTTTTTAATGTTTTTTTAGATGGAATGATTAAACAGACTGACTACAATATTCTGATGAGCCTGATTTCATTATTCGTTTGTGAGTGTACCCCTGCAGAAATTTACAATACATCCAATTGCATTTAAACTGTGTTGTACTATTGTTTTTTTTCTGTTTTTTCTTCCCGGTACATGCGCCCCAATTCTGTTTTGTCAGACACAGACATAGTACAGACCCACTCTCACACACCTCTCTCCCTACAATTCTCAGGAGTCATAGAACCAGGTGTTAGAGGACATCCCGATGCTCTAACTCAAGGAGATGCTCTGGAGAAGAAGCCACCTGGGAGACAGGAATACTCAAGTAGGTAATGCACACATCTCGCATGTATACTGGCAATGGACCACCAGGCCTAAGATATGCTTCCCTAGCAACCAAAAAAGTAGGCGGGTTCAACATTTTTTTTATACAGACCCTTAAAGAGATAGTGGCCTAAATTGTGTTTTTGCACTCTGGATTATGTGGACTCTAGTTCCGTTTATGCTTAGGCAGCTAAATGTATGGCTCAGGATACTGGGAACTTCACTCCTCATTACCTGTAACATTAGCTATATATCACTAAAAATGTTTTCTAAAATAGCTTTTTCTGCCAACGGCTAATTATGACTTCACCTGTTGTGGACTGTTGTGGATTTATTCTGATGCTCAGCCATTATGTATTTGGCCTGAGAGTCATGGGAAATGTATAAAAAGTTTGGCTTGCTCCAAAGTTTAATTGTGGTTAAACATCACAATATACACATTGATCACAAAGTTCCTTCTCACTCAATCCACACTCACAATTCATAGACATGCTGAAGCTGTCATTTTATCTAGAGATGTTTATAGAAAAAGCTTATTCCATGGCTGCTATGGATAATATAAATGCCTTGAGTGGTCGCCATATGATCATTGGTTGCCCAAATAAAATGACGATGCTACATCACCTGTGGCTTGATATGCAACTGAACCAATTTTCAATGGGATACATGTAAATTGCATATTAAGCCACAGGTGATGTCATAAGGAGGAGCATCACAGAAACATTTAAAACATATTCTCCTAATTTAGGCATTTACTTGCCATTCTGCAAACACAATGTATAAATCATTTTCAATATTTTTTTATTCTCTACATTCACAGTAAAAGCAATGTTTAGGTGATACAGGCCCTTTAAATTATTATGTGCGTGTACCATCTTTGTGAAAGGACTCCATTTGCAGCCAGGAATACTTATAGCAGCATGACTTATCAGACTTATATCAGATGATATCCTGGCAGCTTGAAAGGAGCAAAGGAATGGAGGTTGAATCTCTTTCAACTTTACATGGAAAATAATTTCTCATGGGACCTAAATTCAGTGACATTCAATAAGGTTAGGGTTACCAATTCGGCCATTTTTTTTTACCACCCACATATAACTTTTGCAGGCTGCATTGCTGTATGTAGAAGTTATGTGACCAAAAGGAAATCAATTACCTAATCAAGTAGTGGATACCACAGAACCACGTTGATTAGTTTGATTGATTTATTTACTAACCCTAGCAAAAGTTCCCAAACAAGTCCTCAAGGCCCACCTAACTTCAGGATTTAGGGATTACCCACCTGTGTCTAAGAGATTTTGGGGGGAAAAAGCTTAGACAAAACTGGGTAATCTCTAAATTCTGAACTGTCGGGTGGACCTTGAGGACTGGCTTGGGAAACACTATGTTAGAGAAATGGGCAGTACTGTTGCTATAGCAATATAACATCAATAAATATATTACACTATATCTGCGGTTTCTTTTTCTTTAAATGTTGCAGTACTTTTATGAACACGCTTTCAGTCATTGTAGGATATCTGTTTGTACACTCATAAGACTTTGTGTATGTATTGATACTTTCCTATACTGTTCTTTATGTTTTACTGTACTCAAGAAAAGCATACCTCTTAACTTCTGAGATTTGACATCCTGGGACCCATAGCCTTTCAAAACTGCACAGAGATAACACATTATATGTGTTATCTCTGTGCATAAGCATATAAGCGTGTAGAAGCTAGATAGGCTATAATACCAAAATACATTCTTTCTAAGATTAAAGGGTGTCCACCTTTAGACTGGTGACGCACATGCTGTTTAAATCAAAAGACAGTATCACCTTAACAATGTTTTTACTGTGCATGTAGTGAATGAAAAAGAATGATTGAAAATGATCTACACATGGTGTTAGCAGAAATACAAGCAAATTAGGAGAAAAATGTGTTTTAAATGTGTCTTTGAAGTCTCCTTTTTATGAGATCACCTGTGGCTCAAAATGTAAATGAACTGCGTTTCAATGCAAAATCTGAAATTTGTATATTAAGCCACAAGTCAATTCATGAACAGGAAGCTCCACAGACACATTTAAAACACATTGTCTCCTAATTTAAGCATTTGCTTGCAGTTTTGCTAACACAATGTATAGATCATTTGAATCATTGTTTATTCTCTACATTCACAGTACAACCCCATGTTTAGATAATACAGACCCTATTAGACTGTGTATAGAAAATGTATAGCTTTATTTAGAAAGCAGCCAATGTCTTTTGTGACCAAATTTCCATGTTATGAAGGAATGTTTATGAAAAATGTATGCTCCAGGTCAGTAATTGGTTAAATTTAGATTGGGCTGCAGTTTTTAATCTACTACCCGAGGCGGCCTAGAGTAGAGATCTTTCAAATCTGGGTAAAATGGATATAGTCTAACTCAATGCAGCTCTGAAATAATTATTTTTATTACCATCCATTGAGGATACTGCAGCTTTAAAGTATATCATCTTATTAACGCTCAACTCAAATTGATTTAACCAGTGATTTATTTATGCATCATAGATGGTAACAAATTATAGAGTTCGCAGTTACAAGTGAGGGCCCTTCACCCCAAACCAAAGTGCATTTCCAGAGCTTTTTATTCTGCTGAAAGGTATTTTCCTGTGCAGGAAACTCCTGGTCACTATTTACAATATTTTAAAACACAACTTCAATATAATGTGTTAATCTGAAAGAACTAGAAAATACACCAAATCCCTATCACTGATCCAATGTATTGAAGAAATGCTCACATATTTAGCACAGCTCTCTGTTGCCATAAAAGTAGAGTGAGTACTGCAATTATGGGTGTATATAGTTGACGAAAGCATATCCTAGGCAATCTGTTATACACTTCCACTCCCATAAAAAAAGTTTATTATGACATAAAATTAGTCCACAGACTATGGAGCGTCGTGCCCAGTAGGGGGCAGCAATAAGTAAGCATTGCAGAAGAAGATTAAGGCGAATCTATTTGGCTAATTTTAAAATGAAGGAGGAGCCCCAGGTTAGAGAGAGTTTACTATAAGGTCACAGGAAGCGCAGAACATCATATACACAGTGCAGGTAAAAAAAAAAAAAATAGAGCACGGCTCATTTGAAGAGATCGGGAGCAACAGTGAGTTTATGTTATAAACGATGGGGCGAAGGTTTGGTATTTGTTTTACTGTAAATACATCGTGTTACAGACGAAAATCTGTAAGAATCCAGGAAGAAATGTAGATGCCACATATTGTTTGTGGTTATGCATTACCCTCTTTGCACTCGTATGGTTAATATTTTAGTGCCAAGGGAGTGGTCACACGCCTAATAATATTTTACAGCTGCATTAAATTAGCAACTGATAAAGAAAGTTGATTGCTTTTAAAATATTGATGTTTTTCATTATTATTCTGCAAGACTTTTGACTTTCTAACTGATTAAAGTGACCCATTGGCTAATTTGTACCTTACTTCCAGTTGAATAGCAGATGGCAGCAGTGAATGTACAGCAGAATGTCTCACTATACATAAATGAGATTAGTTGATTATATAGGGACTAACCTCTAGCTACTCCTGTTCTTGTGGACTACATTTACCATGTTATTAACTCACATTTAAGACAAGTGGTAACTATAATTGACATCAGCTAAGCTGGAGTTCCAAAGTTTAGATTTCCTTATGGGCTTCTGTTGTTGCTTGATCATATTTGACAATCTATTTAAAAGTAGCATTTTCACTGACAAACAGTCTCAGGATTTAATCGCATGTTTTGTTGTTTTTTTTTTAATGTAGTTTTTATACCATGGATGTTCTTGCTGGACATGCACTGGTTAACAAAGATGGAGACAGACTGGACCCTGAAGAGGTTTTACAGAACAAAATCATTGGCCTGTTTTTCTCAGCAGGCTGGTGCTCACCCTGCAGGGATTTCCTCCCTACACTATGTGACTTTTATGCAGAGCTAAAGGAGAATGCCAAACCACCAGCACAATTTGAAATTGTATATATTTCTTCAGATAAAAGTGCAGATGACATGGTGGCACATATGATCAAAATGCATGGGGACTGGTTGGCTCTGCCATGGCAAGATCCTTACAAATAGTAAGTACTATTGGCTTTTTTTTTCTCTTCTTTTTCTACTCCACATTTTTTATGTGTCCAATATGATTCTCTGTCCTATGAGCAAATGTAATGCATCCAAAAGTGAGGGTGTGGTTTAAAATCCCTTTTATACATAGGGACATTAGGTACCTGCACTTGTTCTGAAGGCAAACAATTAACTGTTGCATATGAGAATTTAAGGTTGCCAGTTTGACCATTTTCTAAAAAAATTTTTTAACCAGCCATATAAAAGTTTGTATGCTGCATTGAGTATACAGAAGCCATGTGTGATAAGGAAATTAAGTAATTCATCAAGGAGTGGATCCAAAGAACCACCTTGTTAATTCAGGGCTTGACACAAATGTGTTGGCTTTAGGAACCAGACATGCTAATTCAGGAACCAGCCTATTTATTTTTAGGAGCCAGGGAAATAAAAATGTGTGGATGTACCATGTAAAACATCCCAAAAAGTTAGTTGCTTGGGGATTACTAGCTTACATATACTCTTTTTTTTACAATTTATATTTTTTTTTATTTTTTTTCAAAATATAATTATAGGAACCTCCAGGCACCAACAAAGCTTTAGTGCGACTGGCAGTGTACCAGCTGTACGATGTACAGTTGTTTTTTTATTTTTTTTTCAAAACCTTTTTTTTTCTTGTGGTCTTCTCCTATGTAGCAAGAGAATATGAGACCTCATACAGCCCCATCCACAACTGAAGATATTGAGGCTAACATTTTGTGTCTGTGACATCATGTGAATGCCTAGTGTATGTGCACTGAGCACATGAGCATTGGAGCACCTTATTCCACTCTGAAAGTAATGTGATTAGCTCCCTTTAGATATAGGGGACACCCTTCCTTGCTTGAACACGTAATAAAAGTCCTGCAATATTCACACTTTTTTTTTATCTTTTTCTACATGATAGCTTGTGCAATCCTCTAAAATGTTGGTGGACTTTCACCTGAATTGATGAATTTTAAGGCATTGGGGTTAACTTTCTATGAACTGAAAAGTAAACTGTAATAATCAAGCATTAACAGGAAAGTTTTAAAAATCCTTTCAAACTTGTCTAATTTTCCAAATCTGTTATTAATACCTGATATTTGCAAATCACAATTCCGTTCCTTATTAGTGAAAATGTAATTTTGAGTAGCTCTCTAGAGGATGCGTTTTGAAGGAAGCCCCCCCCCCCCCCCCCAAATAGAAGATGATGCAATAGAACTTAAATATTTTAAGAATGGTAGATCAGAGAAACCAAATCCAAACAAAAAGCATGTTACTCCTGTCTCCATTTATTGCTACACCTTTTTAATATAGAGTTCTATTGAGTGACATTATGTTTTCAGATTACTGATACCTTTTTATTTATTTATTTTTCAGCGAATTGAAGAACATTTACAGGATAACTGCTATACCAAAACTAGTGATTGTAAAACCAGACGGAGAAATGATAACTGACAAAGGAAGGAAGCAGATTAGAGAGATGGGCCTGTCCTGTTTTAAATCATGGCTGGAGGTGGCAGATGTTTTCCAGAATTTCAATGCTTGATAGGAACTTCTACTCAAAGCATCTTCTGTCAGTTAATACACTAGCTAATGCCTAATCTATGCATACTTTTACAGACTTAAGTTATCTACCTCAGTGTTTTCTATTATTTTTTTTCTTCCAACCTCCTTCTCTAGAGGGATAAAACTTTCTTGAAATAATGTCTTATATTTTAGGGGGTTAATTTACCTGAATATATTTGTACTGCTTTTGACCATTTTCATCTCTACATTTTGGTCACCAACAACTTTCCAAGCAAGACTATTAAAATGATGATCCACCTCTATCTCCTAAAAGTCGTACAATATCAACACAAAACTGGGTTTGTAAAGTATGTTGAAAACCCCAGTGACTAAAATATGATGTCTTGATTCAGTGATTCTAAGAGGTCTTATCTAGCAATACTATATATCTAAGCCTATAGAGTAGTATATATCTATTGGTTAAGTATTTTAGTATTCTCTTGAATTCTATTTACTTTGTTTTTTCCCTCTCCTGAGCTGTTAATCCTGTGTACAGGACCTTCTTCGTCCTCTAATTGCACACCATTCACGTATAAATCTGCATAACTATAATGCAGAATGAAGCATTATTATATTCAAAACCTTCCAAATGAATGTCACCAGAAACTATAAAACAATTAGCCTTTAGAGCAGTGTATACATTTTTTGTTTCAGCCTCAACTGCTCTGATGTAATAATTCAATCACCGATCCAAAGGTGAGTCATATTAGTTTGACCTGCATTTCAACTGTTAGAGGTCTGACAACATTTAGCCCTTTTTTTTTTTTATATGTGAGTTTTAAATGCAGCAACTAAAATGACAACTGCTAAACTAATTAATCTGTAAATGGGGGGTGGTGGAAATTGTGACTTCATATACCCACCATGGACAGGCTCCAATCAACAAAGACAAACCAATTTCCATTGGATACGTCCTGGTTATGATACATCTTTGTTTTTCTTAAATGTCTCGTATTTAGATCCAGACGCCCGCTGCCATACAAACTCATGTCCTGGCAATTAGGAACACTTATGTTCTCTCTCATTGCACTGGGCGAAAATAATTACCATGGCACTGCAGTGATTCCCTCTCCAGAGATTTGCCACCTGTGTGCAATTAAATTATTTGTATTTTACAAAATAAGTGATCAAGCTTTGTTTGATAAAGATAGAATTTCCTTTCTTTGGTACAGTCTTACATTAACTTCCACATTTGATGTTTAAGTTAAATTGTACTACGCATGTTTTCTATTGCTAGTTGAAATTGCCCTATGGGAGAGATGATGAAAACTTGTACGTCACATGATTCCCTCAGGCTTGTTAACAATAACATCAGTGCTGTTTTGTTGTATAGATATGGTTTTCCTCTGTGCTATACAAACGCTGATGAATCACTGTTGATGTGCTAAACACATCATTTACATTGTGATTTATTTTTTAATTTTTTTTACCAGGTTATATTTCATTTAAAGTACTTTAAAATGATTTAGAACTCAGTCTTCAGCACTTTGCTTAGGGTTATAACAGGGGGTTATATCACCACTGGGTGATAGGTTTATTGTAATCTGGCAGTAAAGACAAAAAAACAAAACAATTTGGATTACAATTATGCCTATTATTTGGTGAAAGTCGTTGGTTGGCCTGAGTATTTTCTCTAAGTATCTGGGGTGGAGATGCAGGTCAGCCCTCAATCTAAGCCGGGCAACATATTTTATTTTGGCTGGTTTGCAGGATATCCTTACTGCTTTCTAATATAACTGGTACCCATACTGTCCAAAGAGGTGTTTAATGCAGTGTGCATTTGTTTGCAGTGTCTTTTTTTTTTTTTTGTGGCAAGATGAGACCATACATCCTTAATCGGATTATGAGAACCAATCCTCTTAATGTATTTCTTTCCAAAGACGTTCAGCACGGATGACCTTTCAGCATGAGTTTTTTTTTTTTTGTCACTTGCTTGGATTACGTGAATAACAGCAGTTAATAAAATAGAAGTACATTCTTTAATAAATGTATTTGCTTAAGCCTTGAATTTATTATTTATCATAAAGAATACCATCACAGCATTTTATGCTAAATGGAATTTTATTTATCATGTCTAATCTTCCATGCACCACTCCTGAAGATGCATAGTTCCATGAAACATCATTTTAAGGACCAACACATCTTTTCAAAGAGATAAGCATCATTCAGCTAACCTTCACTAAGTCTTCCACCTGGTTCAAAACTATACAAGAGTAACATAAAATTATAAACTGGAACTAAAAATAGTGACGCTAATAGTATAATAACCACAATATCAATTAAATGTATGCTGTAACATTTTAGTAACCAATTATAGAATGAAAATGGCTTGCTGCTTCACTAGTAGCCATTTCTACATATATGTTTCCCAAAGGTTATTTTAGTTTTGGTGTTCAGGATTGTCTGGTGTGAGGAAAACTGATCTGCTCACATATAGGGCTTTGTGGTAGTCCAGGTGTAGTAAGGTGAGTAGTAACTATATCACTGGTCCTAACTGGGCACTTGCCAATTCCACTCTAAAATAGTCCTATAACACAGCATGCAACTGAGCTAATAATACAATTCTCTTAGAAATTCTTGTTCTAGTAGAATAATAGAATGATTAAGACTACAATATATAAGTTTCTATATTTGTTTGACATATAGTATCCAGCATTATAAATTAATTAAACAAACCCATAAATGATAATGCCCAGTACTTAGTGTTGAGTGAACCCGAACCGCACTGTTCGGGTTCGTACCGAATATTACGGTTTTTGGACCCCGGACCCGAACACGGACATTCCACTGTATGTTCGTGTTGGAGTTCGGGGTTCGGCGATTACATTGTATGCAATTCTATTGGCTTTCTATAAACCGAAATAGAGTCCCTATTCTTATGAATGAATGGGGACTCTATTTCGGTTTATAAAAAGCCAATAGCATTACATGTATTCCATAAACCGAAAGACTTTCGGTTTATGGAATACATGTAATACTACTGCTATTCTATAACCCGAAATAAAGTCCCCATTCATACGAATAGGTCAATTGACCTATTCGTATGAATGGGGACTCTATTACGGTTTATAGAATAGCATTAGCATTATATGTATTACATCTGAGAGTCAAATAGAACCGTCAAATACTGTGCTTACAGCGCACTTTGAAAAATTCTAATACTTTTGGGTGGTACCTAGTACATTTGCGTCTTGCGGTGCACTTCATATCTCAGAGTCAAAAAGAATAGTCCAATACTGTGCTTACAGCGCACTTTGAAAAATTCTGGCTACCTCCTCCTCCTCCAGCGCCGCTTCCACCTACAACGACACGGTCACCGCCTCCACAACCTATGTGTCACTTAGTATAAACTGAAAGAGAAAACCCTGCACTCCAACCCTCTCTCAAATGAATAATTCTGTTGCTCCTCCTGGCAGCCATGCTTTAGATTTATGTTCTTCCAAAAAAAAATCAAAGATTCCATCTAGTGCAATTTTATGGCTCAGCTGTATTTTTAATTTGTATGTATTTTATGTTATTTGAAGTTATTTCCCTATCCATATTTGTTTGCAGGGCACTCGTCCTACTCTTACCCCCATTTTACTTCCTTTTGCAGCCTTCTAGCCCTTTCCAGGACTTTTTTAGAGGCATTTTAGTTTTTTACGAAGTTCGGCCAAACCCACCGAACCCGAACATCCAGGTGTCCGCTCAACTCTACCAGTAATGTCTCCAGAGATTGTAAAAAGTGCAACTTTTACATACTTTAGTTTTAAACATATACTGAACACAATGTATTTTATGAATACAGTTGTTAGAACATTATAATTCATGTTTGGTTGTATAAAACAATATGCATAACATAAGTTCATGTTCAGTTAATTCCAGCCAAAATAATCTAATGCCTGCCACATATTTCTATTAGTATTGTTTTCAGTACAAGTTTCAAAGATACCTTAACCTAGTCTTTTAGTGAAAGCTTTATGTCTTACTACTACAAGGTATTTTACAAGTTGAAATGGGAGATATATAGGAGTTTATATTTTTGATAATTTTTGTCTACAGTACAGTTAGTGCCTATACTGTTACAATTGTTTTGCATTTTTTCTTAGCAAAAATTTGAGAATAAAAAAATCCGGTTTATTTATGTTCTCCAACTATATCTAAGATTTAGTTCCACTACTTATTAATAAAGGATTTGCTTACTAATGTGAGATTAGCCAAATTAATGTAATAGTTATACATAGAAAAAAATACAAAGTTTGCAATATGAGATTTCTATTGCTTTTTTCAGTTGTGATGTCTGCAGATGGGAATTCTGCTTTACATTACCTTTTCTCTCTCAGTGGAATGCCTGCATTATTCATATTGAGGAGAAAGCTAGCTGATCTTACATGAACTCATTGTATGATAAGTTAGGTTTGACATTGATACAACCATGACCATTTTTATATATTGTTGTTTTTTGATGGTGAAGTGGTTCACACAAATACTTGCACTGTCTGGGTCAAACCCAGATCAACAAGTCCAACACTTCTTGACAATGGCATAAACTGTATGACATAAAATCAATATTCACATGTACACGCAGGCTGTGACTTAAATGGTATCCAATATTGTGTGACATAACTTGAAATAAGAAGAGAAACTGGAAAGAAGATCTACAGAACAGTGCTTTTGACGCAAGGCCAGACTAATTGATGAATTCATAAATGTTTACACCAAATTCAGCAGAAATTAGACCTGGTAGAATAACCCAGTTTTGGTGATCACAAGAGCACTGTAGCCTTACAGACCTATTTGATTACCAAGCTAGCTTCCAAGCTTCTTTTCTGTTTTTAAATATTTTTCCATGAAATTAACATTTCTTACATTTTTTCCACAAACTTTCAAAACAAGTATACACATACACACATACATAAAAGATATCAAAAGACTTCAAGGTCAAAAGTACAATGTGCAAGTCAACCACCGCAAAGATTATTACATTCTTACAACTTCATGTTACATCAAGTACACATCATAATACCTCATAAAAATACAGGAATACTAACATGAAAGAAAGAGAGGAAGAAAAAAACGTCCTTTTAATAAAATATACCAATCTTTACTGTGACCCACTGCACACACGCCACCTCAGCATAGCACCCCCTTTGGGTAACAAAATCAAAGCTCAAAGTAATTATAACTACTAACTGAAGGTTGGGTCTTGACGGATTCCCAAAGGTCTCAAATATCCCCAAATCTTGCCCCCAGAACGTTTGCATCATAAAACACCTTCTCCACAGAGAGTTGAAATTCAATCTGTTTCTGATTATCCAACCATGTGGGAAGCTCGTGTTTCTTCCAGAGAAAGTCAAGAGAGAGTTTAACTGCCATAAGGACATTAATTCAAATAATTTGTTTTGGTGATTTCTCAGAGCCCAGGTTCAGGGTAAATAAAAATATCTGAGGTGTCAATAGTATGTTTCTCTGACAGAGTTTAATAATCGTGAAACCCTGCTTTGAATCAAGATTAAGTGGTCACAAGACCACCATATATGGACATGGATACCCTCTTCTCTTCCACATCTCCAACAAAGATTTGGGGTATAAGGGAAGAGCTTATTGAGCTGTGCTGGGACAAGGTATCATCGATATAGTACCTTGTAGAAAAGCTACTGTAAGTTAATGCCATGTAGGGCTCCTCTGGTATTAAGACATAACTTATTCCACATTTGTATGGGAAATGTTTTATGAAATGAAGTCTTATGGGTCTATTCTTTGGTAGTTGACTTTCATTTTGAGACAAATTCAGCACCCAAGAATGACTAAGAAAAAAAAATCCAGGTTCCAGTATTCCCCATTGAAATGAATAAGAGGTGAAATGTTCTGAGCTATTTTCGAGACATGGTCAAATTCGGCACCCAAAAATACTTGAATTTTGTCTTCCCAGCTTTGTAAAAACTTTAGTCATTTGTCCCTGGCCTTATCTTATATTGAGGATATCTTTATGCCTATCCCATGAATGCTTAAACTGCTTCCGCTATTAACCTCTGCCACTTCTGCTAATCTCTCAGTAAAGTAATATTTCCTGATATTATTTTTAAACCTTTTCCCCTCTAATTTAAGACGACACCACTTTGTTGTGGTAGTTTTTCTTTTTTCTAATATGTTCTTTTGCTTATCACCTGTGGCTTTATATGCAAATAAACCAATTTTCAATGGAAAATGTGCAGTTTGCATATCAAGCTACAAGGTGATGTCATAAGCACTATTCACACAGATGCATTTAAAATCATATATTCCTTCTATTTTATGCATTTGATTCCAGTTTTGCTAACACAATTTATAGATCATTTTTCACCATTGTTTATTCTCTACATTTATAGTGTCAGAAATGTTTTGGTTAGATTGAGTCTGTTTAATAACAGAATAAAAATATATTTTGTGATCACTATGAAGTTTGTATTAGTACAAGGTAAAATGATAATGAAATAAATGCTTGAAATTTGGTTACTTGTTGTTATGGTTATAAAATGACTGTAGGACATTCTTCCTGTAGAGAATCCTTGATAATACTTATTTTAATTTAAAGAGCACCACCTTCTGGGCAAAACAGAAACAAAAATATATTAGTGTAGCGAAGTAGATCTGCAAACAAGGACAGATCTATTACTTTAACCTGCTACAGTTCCAGTTCCAACCAACAGATCACATGATCTCAAAAATAGTGCATCATTTTTATTCTGTTTGTAGATCAGAAACAGAATTATCTTGGGTCAGAAACGTGTACCAGCTCTCATGCTTTTCATATTGGTCAGAGGTACTGGTGAACCTCTGGACCACATTGAGTTGCTGATATTGGCACAAAAGATTTGAGATACAATACGCTTTATAAGAATGCATGCCATTCAGTTTTTAAAACTGGTACAACCGCAGTATAGTTAAATTTAGGAAGATTAAGAAATAAATAATTTTAAAAGTGTTGTTTTTCTGTAAATAAAAATGTATGTTTGTTTCTTCTGAGGGGCAACCGCCCTGGTGCCCCATATTTATAATCATATTGGGAGCATCTGCATCTTCTTTATTTTTAATTATGTTTTAACTATTTTTACATTAAAATGAATGGGAGCGAGTTTTATCTCCGTCCCATCTTCAGCTTCACCCTTTAAAATGGTTTGTGAATATCATTTGTCATGGCTGAGATGTGGAATCCCAGGGGGGCAGGTCTGTTAGGAGGTTGAGATTAGTGCTAATCTTGTCCACAGATCTAACATTTTTAGTAAATAGACCCCTACATGCTTGCCTAAAGATTAAAAAATATGCAAAGAAAAAATATTTATATTTTTTAATCACTCTTCTTCCTTTTTGAACTAAAGCAAAAAAAAAAAAAAAAAAAAACATCGGCAGCTGGTTGCAGTTAAACATAATGTAAAAAATATTAGAGATGTATAGTAGTTGTCATCGGATTCTTTAGAACCACATTGTGATTTAGGTGCACTGCACTGTCAGTTTAAATGTTTACCACTAGAGGGCAAGATTATGCTATATAATTATATTACTTTTCCTGACATTTTCTTACTGCAACAAATTACAACATAAAAACTGTATTTAAAGCCAAAACATAATAAGTATGTTGTAGGTATGTTTGCATGAAGAGTTAAAATGTAAATGATTTGAACTGGAGAAACAAATTAGACTGGTGTTGTCAGAAAACACAGGATGATTGTTGCAAGATACTGAGTAAAGTTGGTGTAGAGGAGGAAAATAGCAGACAGGGAGATGGTGATCTATTATTATATATTAGCATATCTTATATTATTACCCTGAAATCTATAAATAAATAACCTACATGTAAAAAGAAACATGCTCAGTAGTATATTATTCTTTTTAACTTTACCAATCGCTTACATTTCATACAATTATCATTTAGATGTGGTTTGTATTTTGATTATACTGCAATATACAGAAGTTGGTTGGCTTTTTCCCCTGCACTTCCAGACTAACATAACTACTCAATTCCGTAGACTTAAAAAACAGTAAATGTGAATGTGCTGTGGAAGCAAAGTTATGGAGACTATTGACATGGATGGTGTAATAGAAAATAGAAAAGAAAATGCAGTTAAAAAAACATTTCATAGAATAAAAAACGAAATATACAAATGTTTGAAAATAAATAAAACTTGTGACAACTGATCTCAAGTTTGATTTATCCACCTTCGAAGCGAACTAACGCGTTTCACCATGAAGACGTCCTCAGAGGTATAAATGCATTTTTTTGTGATGATACGTAGAGATAGCTTTAATAGATATAGGTAATTCCTATTGTTAATAAATTATCATAAGAAAGGGGAATGTATTTTTAAAACATCAAATGCTTAATAAAAGAATAATTGCACACAGAAAAGATAACTGTACACCGGGAATGTAATTATATGTGATCAAAATCAGTATAATGTTTAAAGGATACTGCCTTTAAATAACAAGTAGCCTTTACATAAATATATTAAAGATCATGATTTCTTATTAATAGATCCATTATAAAGTACGTAGAAAGATGTATATACATAAGCAACTTATCTAAACAAATAGTTAAGAGCTCTCATAGCTGTTATAATATACTTATTACACAGTTTTTGTGCAAATCATACATAACCTTAAGAATAAATGATGTAGTAATAATTCTAATTATAAAACATTTGGTTGAATATGTCAGAGGAGACTTTTGCTTGGGATACAATAGTAATGATGGGAATGGTTTCACCATTTTCATAACAGATGTCGCTATACAACTTAGGTATGCAGTATAAACCAATAAAGACAACTATTGTAGCATATAGAAGAATATACAAAGGTTAAAAATCTAAATCATGGGAACCCTGAGTTATTCATATTGAAGTTGAGTGCTGTTTTTACTTACATAAACAATTTTTTATTAGGGGGCCTTAGGATTATACCTCCTATTTTTTTTTCACTGCTGCAGATCTTTACTGAGTTTCTTTATATGGAAACTATTAACAATATGTTTCTATCCATAAAGAGGTCAAAAGTAGCCACGCATATCATCCCATTCCCAAGTTATGTCACATTTCTAATGAAAGCCATACTTTCTGACTGGAACGGATGACTCATTGGTGTGCACTGTTCCATGCATCTTTTGTGCTTTTCTCTCAGCCTCGGATAAACTGCTGAGTTGCAAATAAGTAAGTTTAGTTCACTAGAGCATTATGCCAAGACAAAAAAAAACTAAACTTATTCATTTAGGCGAGCACAACTCTCATTATAATGTAATGTAGTATTCAGTAAGACAGTTATAATATTGTACCCATCTATTATTATTTGTTGATTTTATAAAGCCAACAAGTTCTGAAGTTTGGAGTTACAAAGACATTGATCTATTGAGAATATTACACAAAATAGTAGGCTTTAGGGTCCTTGCTTTTGACCATGTATTTAGAAGATGTTACAAGTCAAAGGGTTGCTAAAGTTACTGATGTTGCTCTTTGCATAAACGAGTTCTAAATTTAGTAATGGTGGGGATTTTCATAGCACACAGAAAGCCCTGGAAATAAGAATGGGAAGATGCTATCTTAGAAAAGAGAGTAAGGCCAAAGGGAGTACAAAGAAGTTGTAGCTGGAGTGACACCTCATTGGTCTGATGCATCAATAGTTGGATCTGTTCAATTTTGACTGTTCCAGACATCATTTTATATTTATTTTATTTTTTTCAAGTGTTTATGTTAGATTGCGAAAATCCATCAGATTCAATATAAATAAACATGGTAGATAATCTTGTACATAAGAAGAAATACTTATAACACATTGATTATGAGTAGAGGTTTTCCCTGATTTGAGGGATAATAAAAAAAATGTGGTAAGAGTAAACGGGTGGTATCACTTTCAAGCTATATAGTGAAATGCAGCCCTTCATGACATATGCAGGCTCTTTCACTGATGCTTTTATCGTTAGTGAGCAAACCATTTCTTCAAAAGAAAAAAAGCAGGATAATTAATGTTAATTCAGGGTGTAAGAAAATAGATCATGACCATTTTTATCTCTGACTGAGGTCAGTCTGTTGTCTAACAGCTATCAACATGGGTGTTAATTACAGTAAACTTGAACTCAACTCTCTGTCAACTTGCCAATTTAACTGGTTAGCAAAACAACAGGTTTATCAATGGATGTCAGGCAGGCCCATCAGCGCAGGCACTTTCAGGGAATGCTCTGCTGACATCCGTAGAAATTTGTATAGTACAGTTGAACTTATTAGGAACTTGGAGCTTCTCTTTTGAGAAAAAATGTGAAATTAATGGTAACCACATGGCTAGCCACCAGATACACTGGAGATAAGTTACAAATGACAAATGTGGGGCCCATTTTTAAAGGTGGAGTATTCATCATGACAACCAATTTCATATGCATGTTGGTTGTTTCTCTTTTATAACTTTGTAGTAAAATACACTTATTTAAATAATCCCAAAGGATTTTAAAGGTCAGGCTATCATCACTGCTTTATAAAACATGGGCACAGGAAAATTCACCATGGTATTCCTTTATAATACAGAAATTAAGATTGATATGCTTTTGTCCTATTTATAAGTATACTGGATATATGTAATATATAAATATAAAATCATTGATATTTTGTCACTTAGCACAGTCAGTTCCCTAAATGTATTCATAACTTGTCATGTAGCAAACTAAACTAGTCTGTAAGATATACAACATTGGAATCTCCCTATTTAAATTGGGTAATGGAAAGTCTGGTCCATCCACAAGAGGAAATTGATAGAATGAGGGGACTTATTCATAATTGTTTACATTTTATCTGTAAATCCATCTTGAACTACAAGGCTTATTGCTAAATATTTTTAAAAAGACTGAACACTGTTATTCCACAGCTTCTCGCCACAGATAACGTCAGGAGAAATTGTGAGACATACTCCAACACTACTTTTGGCTTAAGACGTAGAAAAGCCATTCAACGGGAGATGTATGTGGCAAATATTGCGAGCATTTGGAATTGAGGGTCCTTTTTTGAAAGGAGTACTGAAAAGATTTTAAAAGATTTGGCAATGGTGTATGGGTGCTTGAAACTGTCAACAAAATATTCTCTGCAAATATTTGCATTCCACAAATAATAGGGAAGATGAGGTACAGCCCTGCCTCAAATTGGTCATTATAGGAACTTAATGTGATGCACAGTCCATTAGAGCTATGAAGATGGTTGTTTAGTGGTTAGTATAAGGTCTGTACCTTATTTCAATTTTAATTATACAACAGCGTCTCTACTGGGCCTAAGCTACAGTACAGTACTGATGGCTACCACTACAGGCTTGGGTGAGGTCCATCCTGTGGATCAGGACATTTGCACTGTAGACTGTATTTGGAGACTGTATAAAATAAGTGAAAATAAAGTAGGTTTCACCTTAAGTACATTTTCACTTTACATACATGCTCTGGACCTATTGTGTATCAATGTGGGGGTATATCCACAGAAGCTATCAATCAGATTCCAAACTCTCCACCATGGCCAAGACCAAAGAGCTGTCCAAGGAAGTCAGGGACAAGATTGTAGAACTACACATGGCTGGAATGGGCTACAAGACAATAGCCAAGCAGCTTGGTCAGAAGGTGACAACAGTTGGTGTGATTATTTGCAAAGGGAAGAAACATAAAATAACAGTCTCCCTCATTCTGGTGCTCCCTTATTCATGGAGGATATTGTTAATGATCTCAAAGCAGCTAGGACCAACCATAGTCACCAAGAAAACAATTGATAACATACTACGCCATGAAGGACAGAAATCCTGCAGCACTTGCAAGGTCCCCCTGCTCAAGAAAGTACATGTACAAGCCCCTCTGAAGTTTGCCAATGAACATATGAATGATTCAGTGGAGAACTGGGTGAAAGTGTTGTGGTCAGATGAGACCAAAATCGAGCTCTTTGGCATCAACTCAACTCGCCGTGTTTGGAGTAGGAGGAATGCTGCCTATGACCCCAAGAATACCATTCCCACCTTCAAACATGGAGTTGGAAACATTAAGCATTGGGGGTGTGTATCTGCTAAGGGGACAGGACAACTGCACTGCATTAAAGGGGCGATGGACGGGGCCATGTACCGTCAAATATTGGGTGAGAACCTCCTTCAACCAGGGCATTGAAAATGGGTTGGGGTTGGGTATTGGGTCATTGGGTATGACCTAAAACACACAGCCAAGGCAACAAAGGAGTGGCACAAGAAGGAGCACATTAAGGTCCTGGAGTGGCCTTGCCAGTCTCCAGACCTTAATCAGATAGAAAATCTGTGGAGTGAGCTGAAGGTTCGAGTTGCAAACATCAGCCTCGAAACCTTAATGACTTGGAGAGAATCTGCAAAGAGGAGTGGGACAAAATCCCTCCTGAGATGGCCAAACCTGGTGGCCAACTACAATAAACGTATGACCTCTGTGATTGGCAGCAAGGGTTTTGCCACCAAGTACATCGAAGGGGTACACATGTACAGTGGGGCTCACTGTACATGTGTACTTTCTTATAGATAATAAAGTGATTTCACCTGTGTTTAGATATTATTTTCATTACTATGTGTATCATTTGTTTGCATTGTTGTACAGTACTATAGAATATGATGGCACTGTATACACAAATAATAATAATCTCATATTCTTCTTGCAGCACCTCCCATATTCACAGCAGCAATCTCAAAGTCAATTTCCATAGAGATATGATACTTAATTCCATTCAAATGACACACTGGCTCCACCTGGGTTGATTATCTTATTGATTATTGATTATACTCCATGTTTTCTATCATGTCGCCAATCTGTCTACAAGTTTATTTTTCAATAGCACTTTAACAGTTCTTTAACAGTTGTTTTTATTGTAGCTTCTGAATGTTTCCAGATGTAAATATTTGTCACAGTATCCAATACCTAGATTATTTAAGGAGTTGTGCTAGTGCCAGTCTTTAGCAAGGTAGGTTACAATTCCTTCCTTCTTTACTGGGGTGGTGGACACAACAAAAACTTCTCAGGGTCCACTAGTCATAAATACGCATTAAAGCAGAGCGCACAGTAAGCTGAGCACAGTGTGATGGGAGAGGGGTACAAACACAGCACGTGATAAAGTTATCTCATGAACTAGCACAAGAGTAGTTTATGTCAAATCTTAACTTTTTTCTTGTTTTTTTTTTTATTACTGTAAGTCATACTAATGTTTTATAAAATTCATAGAAAACTAAATAACAATCCAATAAATGTCTTGTTCTCTGAACAAATAAAATTAGCATGTCTATGTTTAAGTTTTGTTAAGCAATTAAAACACGGATCAGTACATTTGATTTCATTCCAAGAACATCTACAAACATTATTTGTTTGTATAGCACAGTCGGGTCACTAGACTTTCACATTAAATAAAAAGCTGGCAGGTCTTCCATGTTCATAACTGTCCCTTGTAAGCTTTTATTATGAATGGTTTGTTTATACACTGTTGAATGCTCTGGCTGTGCGACTTCTCGGGAAATATTAGATTTTACAATTACAAATTATGTAAGTGTATATTGTTTTTAATTTATATGTTTCTTTTTGTTTCCCTATCACTTTCATAAACTGACTTCATTGCTTTGTTAATTTGTGAATAATCTGTGTTCTGCAGTTAGAACGCAGCAATGAAGAATAACGCGGCCGTTTCATCGCGGCCGCGGCTATGTAAGAGCTGACAGTTCAGCGCTGAACTGTCAGCTCTTACAAATGTTCAAGTAAAAAGAAAATAAACCCCCCCTAATAAATGATTCCCAAACCCCAATACTAACACTAAACACTAAACCCCAATACTAACACTAAAATTAACCCCAATACAAAAATTAACCCCCTAAACCATAATACTAACCCCCGAGCCCTAATACTAAAATTAACCCCCTAAACCCTAATACTAACCCCCGACCCCTAATACTAACCCCCGAGCCCTAATACTAAAATGAACCCCATAAACCATAATACTAACCCTAATACTAACCCTAATACTAACCCCCGACCCCTAATACTAACCCCCGAGCCCTAGTACTAAAATGAACCCCCTAAACCCTAATAATAACCCTAATACTAACCCCCGACCCCTAATACTAAAATTAACCCCCTAAACCCTAATACCAACCCTAACACTAACCCCCGAGCCCTAATACTAAAATTAACCCCTAAACCCTAATACTAACCCTTATACTAACCCCCGAGCCCTAATACTAAAATTAACCCCCTAAACCCTAATTCTAAACCCCTAAACCCTAATTCTAACCAAAGTAAAATAGCTAAAATACTTACCTTTAGCGATGAAATGTCCCACGATGAAATCTCCAGCGACGATCTGTCTTGCTGTGTAGAGTCGGCTGTGCAGCGGCTGCGTGGAAGCAGCCGCGATGAAGAGTCCCATCCCCCAATTATTTGGCCTTTGTGTGGCAAATACACTATAATATGGAAGTAGTGCTCTGTAACTGTCCAGTTTAAGTTAGGGTTGCCACCTGGCTGGTATTTTACCTGATAAGCAATCTCCACTGGCTTTCTTGGGGATCTTTGTTTGCTTGGCACAGACAATTACAGGTAAGTAAAGGACATGAGGAAAACTAAGAGAGAATTGTGGTGAACTGACAAGTTTAGTTTTTTTTCTGTTCTGTTCTGTTCTGTTCTGTCCTATTCTGGGCTTTCATTGTCTCCTTTTGCTTCTTGTTTCTCTATTACTCTATTTAAAAGCTTCCACACTTGTTTGTTCAGAAGTATGTAATGTTCTGTGTGTCTGTGTGGAATTTCAGTTATTATATTCAGTTACTAGTTTATTATTATTTTTAGTTTTAGGGACCTGCATATTGTTAGGTACCGCAATGCTGGTTGGCAAGCTTATTATATTATGGCCCTCAGATGTAACTAAACCCTCACCATTACATTTCAGATTATTAGGCTAGTTCCTGTATTTATGTATGTATGTTTGTTATGTCTTCTTAGCCCTGTCCTTGGTTTGGTGTCCTGTGTTTGTTTACGTATGTCACTTTGGTTGTGTAGTATTGTCTTTTGCCTTTACCCTGCCCGTTTAAGTCCTGCCTTTTCTCCTTAGTTTGTCCTGTAGCCATGCACTCTGTATTTAGTTTATTATTTTTCTGCTCTGTTTGCATTCACCCTGCTCTGCTTGGTTCATTCTGTCCCAGCCTTCAGCATCCTGTTTTTCTTGTCTGAGTTTTTATTTTCCATAACTGCTCCATGATGTCTGCAGGTTATCTTCAGTCTCACTATTGGTTATAGTGGATACAGTAGCTGCTACCACAGGGACCTGGAATGTGACTAAACCAACCTGGGGCCTCATGCTTCCAGGGAGTGCAGTTACCCTGCACCAAGCCCTGTGTCTCCAAATCTGCGCTGTAACTCCAGAATTCAGGCGCTCATGGTCCCATGCCACCTGCACCCCGCTGATGATAATTATAAGGAGGGGTTGACAAGGACAGGACTGTGTAAGGACACATAGAAACAATGTTATTTCATATAATCATCATGGAGATGCTGGTAGGAGCCAGAGATGTACAGCAGATAAACCCAGGCAAAGAAACAGAGAACAGTAAAATGATATAGGGAAGCTGGTAACTGTATGCAAAGAAAAGGAGTTTCTAGTTTAACCACTGGTTTTGGCAGACCAAAACAGAGATGTTCACTACACAGAGAATAATGCTTTAATGTAAAATTGATTTTCAATGCCCAGCCATGGGTCCCTGCTCACAGCACCTAGAGGGATATCAGCCGTACTGTTGAGACCAATGACAGCTGAAACGTATATCTCTGGGTGCTGTGTTCCTCGTACAGAGGAGACCTGCCAGGTAATTTGGATCTGGACTGCCCTTATGGGTGGGACCAATCTGATATGCTAATGGAGAGGTTTCCTCTGTAATGGGGCAAGCGAGCAAAAAATGGCGATCCCTTTCCTGAGTAGGTTACATTCTATAGGGCTGGCTATTTGAGCTTTTGTGTGTTCTCACTCATCTTTGTTTGCCTCCAAAACTTGAGGAAAGAAAGAAATATATTGAGTATCCCTTATCCAGAAATCTGTTATCTAAAATGATCTGTTATCCAAACATTCCTTAGGATTTTGTCACAAGTTGCAAATTCCATACACACACCAGTCAGAATGCAAGCACACAACAATTTATTCAGTATCCAGCCCCCTTAAGCTGTAGATATAGCCTTTCCATGCATGCTGAGATTCCCTCATGCACACAAAGGGTAATACAATGACACATGTGCAGTACTGACGCGCCAACAGCAGGTTCCTAACGAAGCCTCACAACACATGCTCTATACAGTATTTCCATTGATACTACTGTATTTCATGAGTGCTGTGGGATTTAATATATTTTAATGGTGAAAATTTTCTGCTATGCAAAATGATCCATTATCCAAAATACTTCTGGTCCCAGACAATTTGGATAAGGGATACTCAACCAGTATATTTTTATGGTTCCCATGGCTGTTGGATGACAGTTACATTGATGTTACAATAAGAATGAACCAAACAGTAATCCATCCTATCAAAACAGCAGCTGTGACATTAGGTATAATATTTATAATATTTGTTTAATGTTATTGCCTCTTTAAAAGTTTGTACAAACAATTGTATTTATTTTAATTATTAGGATTACATTCGGTTAGTATGACTCATTTGTAAAATGTTGTTAGAAATTATGCTATTTTAACAGATCCGATAAAATATATCAACAGTCCTGGATCATTTCTTATAGTCCGTATTGTTTGTTATATTGGTAGGCATTGTTCCAAGGTGCCATATTTTTACATTTAGAAACCATTCTAACAAAACACAAAGCAAGATTTCAACATCACATTATGAGGTATAGCTTTTAAAGCCCTAATCCACTGCTTAATACTGTTTACAGTATACAATGTTATAGATCAATTAAATGTTTAAGAAGAAACCCAAGGTCAGTATAACTGCTTATACAGAGATTTGAATTCAATTTGCTCTCTGCAAAGCAAAACATCAACACTATATTACTGTCAATTTAATTCCATTATATTGCTATAGCTGGAAAAAAAATCATTTTGTTCTTGCATACATAAAATACATATAGCAGTCAGCTTTCTTTGTCTACTTATTCAGACACATTTCCGGTTATTTTAATCAATATTCTGATTCATGCCCTTTGACTTCTGCTGAATATTATTGGAAAATGTACTTTGATCTTTAACGTTTGTGAATGTAACGTCTGCCTAAAACTTTTTTCAGTATGTGCAGGTTTTCTGAAATAGTCTCCAATAAAGCCAATTTTTATTTCAGGGAGGCGAGTTCCGTGCGAGTTTACGCCAGTTCTTCCCTGACCATGGATTGCAGATCTTTCAATAATCTCTGCAGATCACCACTGGTTACTGGGGCCACCATTCAGCATTCTCATGGAGCTAAAAGGCTGGCTGGACACAACTGGATCTTCAGAAGATTGGTCTGTGCCAGTGAGTGCTGCGCACTTGTCACTTAAGTCGGTGGCTTTTGGGGCCTAGACAGTAAAGTCCTGATATGTCAGGTTGTTGCATGTTGAGGCAGTGCACCATTTTTGCATGACCCTTTCTGTCACGCTCCTCTCCCTTCCCATGTCTGTCGCTCTCCTCTCACTCCCTGTGTCCATCTTTCTCTCTTCCTTCCCATGTCTGTCTTTGTATCCTCTTCTTTCCCTGTCTGTCTGTCTCCCTTCTCATGTCTCTGTCTCTCCTCTCCCATCCCATGGCTGTCTTTCTCTCCTCTCCCATCTCATCTATCTCTCCTCTGCCATCTCATCTGTCTCTCCTCTGCCATCCCATGTCTGTCTGTCTCTCCTCTCTCTTCCCATTTCTGTGTCTCTCCTCTCTCTTCCCATTTCTGTCTTTCTCCTCTCCCTTCCCATTTCTGTCTTTCTCCTCTCCCTTCACATGTCTGTCTGTCTCCTCTCCCTTCCCATGCCTCTCTCTGTTCTCTTTCCCATGTCTGTCTCTTTCCTCTACCTCCTATGACTGTCTCTTTGTCCATCTACCCATGTATGTGTCTCTCTGTTTCCCCTTAGCTGTCTCTTTTTCTCCTCTCCCCGTCTGTGTTCTCTCCTCTCTCCCCATCCCCTCATGTTCTCTCCTCACACACTCAGAGCTTAATCAGTGCTGCCTTGTGCTCCCTGCGCAAAGTGATGACACAGAGCATTGTATTTACCATCGCTAAGTAACATGCCCGGACTAGCTCTGCTCGGGGGGGGGGGGGGGGGGGGGACACGACGACACACAATTGCCCAGTTGCCCCCCCCAACCCCCCCTTGCCTTTTTGAAAACTGACAGAAGGGTTTAAGTATTAACATTGACAAAAGGATAAATTAGTAAAACATTAATATATTTCAACGTATGTTATTGACATGGTCACAAATCTTGAGTGAGTTTAAGTTGGTTCTTGCTGATTAAGAATTTTTTTTAGGAATTTATAGAGGATTTATGAAACAAAAGTTTCCCACAGTTTTTTTTTAGAATGAACTCCTTAATTAAAAAAACACAGAATGTGGATAAGAAAGGAATTGGACACATAACAGGAAACATGAATCCTTTGAGTATAAATTTAACAATCTCCATATGACTTGCTGATTGTACACTCATGGCGAGTGGAAGAGTGTAAAAGCTGTCTCTTTTCTTTTTTTTGTTACAGATTGCAATGAAATTCCATCTGTGACAGATTTAGCTTATTCAATTAATTCAGAAAAATAATCAGTTATTGTTCACATGAAGGGGAAAAAAGAATGAACATAACTGATAAAGCATTGATGGGACACTTTATGTTCTATCAGTTACCCTACAATGAGACATGTTCAGGAGTATTATGTCTTTAATTGTGCATAAAATTAAATTGATATCAACCATTATTACCTGTCCTATCGCCTTGCTCCCTTACCGTGTAATGTAATAGGGCCTTCATTCACTCTGCCGATCAGAGGATAAACTGGCATGTACTCTCATGCCAGTTTATCCTCATATTAGGGACAAGTCATTTTTAACTATACTAGATGCACAATTGAAAAAATAAGTTTTGTTGTCCATTAAGAAGGCTGTTGTGGGGAGGGATAATAGCATTCAAGATGAATATTCTTGTTTAATTGAAACCAAAATGAGAATGGTAGAATTATTTGCATGCTGGGAGATAGCTTTTTAATCAATACTAATGACCTGTAAATACACAAGAATATTTTATGTAGAAGAGAGTGTATAAATATATGTCCTTGAATATAATTCCTTATATGCACAAATGTATATCTCTGTATGGGCTCTACTCAATCTACTTGCATAAATATGTATGTATTTTCTTTAAAAATTACTATACATTAAATCTGTTGGGGAAAATCTTGCCCAATAAACAAGTATCTACAAATTAACATGCACCTAATTAAAATACGACACAAAAATAATTAACATCGATTACATCAATTATGTTCAGGATAAAGACATATTATCATTAGGCCATCAGGGGGACAGGTCCCGTCGGGTTTGGACACTCATCTAATTCAGAGATTTTACTGTTTAAATCTCAGATCTCATGCATTTAATAATTTAATAATTTTAAGTCAACCAAATAGGATGTCCCGAAATCCTTCTTCTCCATGAAGTCCAAATATCTTTATATTTACTATTAAGATCTCTACTCTTATACTAGCACTCCTCCATTTTGCAGTGGAATTGTATTTGAAAAGGTGTAATTGAAACCAAAATGAGAATGGTAGAATTATTTGTTTTTATTAATTCTAATGTAGTATGCATACTGGGAGATAGCTTTTTAATCAATACTAATGACCTGTAAATACAAAAGAATATTTTATGTAGAAGAGAGTGTATAAATATATATCCTTGAATATAATTCCTTATATGCACAAATGTATATCTCTGTATGGGATCTACTCAATCTACTTGCATAAATATGTATGTATTTTTAAAAAAAATTACTATACATTAAATCTGTTGGGGAAAATCTTGCCCAACAAACAAGTATCTACAAATTAACATGCACCTAATTAAAATACGACACACAAAATAATTAACATCGATTACATCAATTATGTTCAGGATAAAGACATATTATCATTAGGCCATCAGGGGGACAGAACCCGTCGGGTTTGGACACTCATCTAATTCAGAGATTTTACTGTTTAAATCTCAGATCTCATGCATTTAATAATTTAATAATTTTAAGTCAACCAAATAGGATGTCGCGAAATCCTTCTTCTCCATGAAGTCCAAATATCTTTATATTTACTATTATGATCTCTACTCTTATACTAGCACTCCTCCATTTTGCAGTGGAATTGTATTTGAAAAGGTAACTAACGCCAATGTATTCTTCCACTTATTTTCCAATCTCTTTCCATGTGAATTTTGACAGCCATCAAAATCTGTGAAGCATTGTATAACTGGAGAGATCCAAGTGGAATATAAATGTCTGCGATGAGAGAGCTATTCCCAAACCCAATATTTTCTGAAATGTTTTTGAGAGTTGTTCACCAACTTTAGATCAATGCAATATACCTGTAAATACACAATTACCTCCACCTAGGGTGCCACCTGTGGAATATTCTAAAAGTAGAGCTCATGCATACCGATGCAGTGGGAGATTTTCCTAATTTGTTTATACACCTTATACCACTCTATACCACCCTATTTCTAATTCCTAATTCCTCCCCAGAAATTCTTCCAAAATTGGACTTTTCCTAATTACCAATTGGTGTAGGAAGTGGTTAATTCTGATATAGGTGTATCTGTCTGCCTTCAGGCAACCCCATTTTGAGCTGAGAGAAGTATAAGAGAACTGCTTATTAAATCAGAAATAGCTCCGCAATTCATCATATTCCAATAGTTTAAACCTATATCCTGAATATAGTGCATTAAATGTTAAGTTGTTTCTTGAGAAATCTCAATGTATTCTTTCCAGAAAAACACATTATAAATATAGAATAAAAACAGGTTTCATAGTCTAGTTAGGACAGATACAAATTAAGTATGCCTAGCAAATATTTTTCCGTTATATTTTATTTCTAATCCAGACCACTTTTTATGTGATTTAACTACTAACATGAATCAAACTTGCCAACCTGATAAAATGCAGCCTTTCAAAATATTTTATTTTAATCCCCCTATAGTGTGGTTTCCAGGTGATGGGCATGATGTAATTTAAGAGTGAGCTTGTGAATAAAAGACCACCTTGGAATGAAAGATTTGCTCCAACAGCTGCTGGATGCAATTAAAAAAGCCTCAATACACCTTTATGTTCAATAAAAAAAAGTTGTTTTTCAACCCTCATCATGCATACATTATACATTTTGCTTCATCCATAGTTCCTTAATTTTATTATAATGCATAATTTTGGGTATCATAAACATTTTAAAAACAAAATATCCACATTACATAAAATATCATTATAATTAGAAAAGCTCTCAAAGTGGCATGATTCTTTTTGGCTATATATGAAGGACGGCCAACTGGAATATAAGATGCACATGAGTTATAACTCCCCAGTGGAAAATTACTGAAATTGAATGTAGTTTGTGATTTTTGTCCCACAATTTAATAAATTACCTTCTCCATTTTCCAGATGTTCATCAAAAAGACAAGTTTACATTCTTTCAGCATGGTTTCTTTAAATCATGTTATTTATGACCCAGGAGGAACATCAAAGATGATCTTAATTAACAAGACATGTACAAATCTTTCTATATTTTTTTAAACATGCACAACACTCTGTACATTATTATAAAGACACATTTATTAATAGCAAGCACTAGTTGCATTTTACATTTCAAATTATTTGATGTCTGTCTATTAAAACGATGTGCACATAATCCTTTTTTTATTTTTTTATTTTTTTTATATTTAATTTTTATTACAAATTTAGAAAAAGACATACAATCATGGCCTTTTAGAATACAACTATTTAACCATATAAGGTTTTCTTTCCATGATACACTTAATAACAATAACCTTACAAACGTATAAAAAGACATACGTATAAAAAGACACACGCCAGGCTTGGGGACTCCCGCTCCTTCTTTTAGATTCAAGAGATACCTATATGAACATATATATGACCACACCGATCATTTATACCAATCCCAGTCCTACTGCAGTTTCCCTTTCACCTAGTTTTCCCACTTTTACTCCGATATCCTTTAATTTCTTTAACTCTTCTACCGTCTCTGTAATTCTTTCCATGATCTAATGCGTAGTGCTCATTTTTATTAACCAGGGATCCCAGATGCTATAAAACATCTTTTGTTTATATCTGGCAGTATAGTACCCTTTCTCCATCTGGCCTTGGAGATCTATTTGGTTTAGAACTTTTGACCAATTGACCGTTTCTTGGCTTTTCCAATGTCGAGCGATTGTGATTTTGACCGCCATTAAGATTTGTGTTGCCAAATTTCTATACCTGAAAGGGAGATCTTGGAGTTCGAAATTAAAGAGCGCTGTCTCTGGGTGTATTGGGATGATAGTGGTGGTAAGATCCGTTATTAAACCAAATGCTTTTACCCACAGTAGTTCTATTATTTCACAGGACCACCACATATGAAGAAGGTCGCTATGGGATTCATTACATCTCCAGCAATTATGTTGATTTACTGCTTTGAATTTATGTAGTCTCATGGGGGAGAGGTGCCATCTATGCATGATCTTGAAGTGAAGCTCATGCATTGTGAGGCAATGATTGATCTTTTTTATGGCGTTCCAGCTCTCTATCCATGCCTCCCTGTCTATAGGGTTTAATAATTCTGTCCCCCAAGAAACCATCGCCTTCGATTTAGGTTTTGCTGAGATCATCGCTAATATGTCATACCAAAGTTTTATTGCTCTTTTTAGATGGTTATTATTTAATAGGCCCTCAATTACTTTGTTTATCTCTATGTTTTTTTTATTGAACGTGTGCCTTTCCACAAATGATTTTATTCTAAGTATAGAGAAATTCTCTCTTTCAGTGGCCCCAAAATCTTGGGCTAAGGCTTCTATTGTTTTTAACTTGTCACCATTACATAGATCCCTTATTCTCAAACTTCTCCCACGACAGAAATCTGGAAGTCTCAATTCCTGTATATTAGCCTCCAGAATTTCTAAAGGTGCGGATTGGTGTATTTTTCCTACGTTATTTGTTTTTTTTTTAAAGAGATACCAGGCTACCATAGTCTGCTTCAGTGTTCTTGAGCCGCTGTTGTTTATAATTTTATTTCCATCTTCTCGGTTTAGCCACATAAGTATCTCCAAATTTTGGATGGCTGCCATAACCTGCTCTATTAGGTACCAATCTTCTTTTTTAGCTGACTGAATCTGAAGTTGGGAGAAGTGATTGAGAAGGCTAGCTTCTTGCATTCTATATAAATTCGGGTAACCTAAGCCCCCTCTCTTGCTATTCTAGGGCTTTTCTGCCTCCAAATAAATTTACCCGTTATAAAGTGGAATTGTTTTATAACCGTCTCGGGAATTTTTCTTGGAATAAGCCTTAGATAGTATAGCCCCTTAGGAAGTATGTACGCTCTGATTATATTTATGTGGCCCATCCATGAGATATATAGATTATCCCAGTCCTTTAACTGGTCCGTCATTTCCCTTAGCAATTTTGAGTAGTTATAATTTGCCATTTCATCAGGGTTATGTGAAATCGTAAAGCCTAAGTATTGTATACCTGTCTTGGGCCACTGGAAGGAGTAAGCTGTTTTCAGATATTCTCTTTCTTCTACCTTCATCGCGTATGTTAGGGCTTCAGATTTTGTCATATTTACTTTATAGTTAGACATACTTCCATATGCTTCCAGTTCTTTAATAACCTCAACCAGAGAAGTCCGGGGAGATATAAGAGACAACATGACGTCGTCGGCATAAGCCGACAGTTTGTATTGTCTTTGGCCGATTTCCACTCCCCTGATCCCTACGTTTTGTCTTATTCTGCTCAGCAGTGGCTCCAGTGATATTATATACAATAAGGGTGCCAGAGGGCAACCCTGTTGAGTCCCATTATGGATTTCAATTTTCCCTGATGTAAAGCCCTGTCCCCTTATTACTGCAGACGGGTTACAGTACAAGGCCATAATTGCCCCCATCATCTTTTCCCCAAAATTCAGTTTTTTGAGGACCTCCTCCAGGAACACCCAGTTGACCCTGTCAAAGGCTTTCTCCGCGTCCAGTGACAGGGCCAACATTGGGGTATCCCTGGACTCCGCCCAATCTATTAGATCTAGAATTTTCCTAGTATTATTATTTCCCTGTCTCCCCTGGACAAATCCCGCCTGATCTTTATTTATAATTTGTGAAATATGATGTTTCAATCTATCTGCCAGAATTGCTGAGTAGATTTTTGTGTCCGTATTAATCAGGGAGATGGGCCTATAGTTTGATACATAACTAGGATCTTTATCCGGTTTTGGGATGGGAACAATTAGGGCCTGTAACATCTCATTAGGCATCCTTCCTTCATCTAGAATCTCATTAAATAGATCCACCAAGTAGGGGTGGATGAGATCACCCATCTTCTTGTAGAATAAGTTTGAAAACCCGTCAGGTCCAGGAGTTTTTTTTAGTTTTAGTCTAAGGATGGCATTTTTTATTTCTATTTCCGATATGGGAGTCTCCAGTGCTTCTCTATCTTCTTTTTTTAAGACTTCCATGCTGATCTTATCTAGATATTCTTGTATCTTGATTTTATCCTGCATTTGAAGTGGGATATTGTATAAAGTCGCATAATAGTTTTTAAACGCATTACCTATTTCTATGGGACTGAGGGCAACACCATCATCTATTTTAATTTTGATTATTCTTGATTTTGCTTGTTTGTTTCTAAGTTGGTTTGTTAGCATTTTATCTACCCGATTTCCCATATAGTATACCTTTTGATTAAATTTGAGTAAGATCTTATTTGCTCTACCTATCAGGTATTCTTTTATCTCTTTTTTTATTTTATTTATTTTTTCAACTATATCGGGATCTAGATTTGTTTTATTTATTTTATTCATTTTATATAAATCGATATAGAGCTGGGATATAGATTTTCGTCCCTCTTTCCTTATCTGTCTTTCTATTTTAATCATTAATCCCCTCATGACACACTTATATGCGCACCATGCATTGGTTGCAGTAGTTTCGTTGTTCCAATTTTCTTTAAAGTATTCCTTTGTTGCTCTTTCTAGTATTTCTACATTCTGTTCATTCATTATCAAGTAATCTTTCATACTCCAAGATCTATCTCTCAAAGCATAGTCCGATCTGATATCCAATATCACAGGGTCATGATCAGACCATCCAAATGAGCCTATCTTAATGTCTGTACAGTCCTTCATCCCCGACTCCCCAGTCAAGATCATGTCCAAACGAGAGTAAGAGTTGAAGGGCTGCGAAAAAAAGGTGTATTCTCGGTCAAATGGTCTTAAAGTTCGCCAGACATCAAACAGTTTAAATTTGGCTAATGTTTCTTGAAAGGCCCTTGACGTTGATTTTGTATTAGAATCAACTTGTCTCCTGTCGGGCAACTTTTTGTCCATGAACGGATCCGCAACACAATTAAAGTCCCCCATTCCTACAAAAGATCCTTGTATCATATCCTGTATTTTACTTAATGTTTTATTTATGAAATGTATTTGTTTTTTGTTAGGGGCATATATGTTTAGTATTGAAAAGGTTTTGTCGTTGAGTCTGCATATCAGAAATAGGTATCTTCCCTCTGTGTCTACCTGTTTATATATTTCTTCATACTTAATATCTTTTGATATTAAGCAAGCCACTCCTCTTTTTTTCTTATTTATTAGTGAGGCATGTTCCACTATTGGAAAATATTTGCTCTTTAAACGTACTGCGTCGGTCTCTTTACAGTGGGTTTCTTGTAAAGCGCAGAAGTCTACTTTTTCTGAACATAAAAACTCAGTCAAAGCTATTCTTTTCTGAGGGATATTTAAACCCTGTATATTAAGGGAGAGGAACTTAAGGGTTCCCGTGGTCATCCTACTGTTCTATGTAGAATTGTTTGAGCTGGACCCTTCTGCCTGGCGTGACAGTAAACATAACTACAACATTTCACAAACAAAACATAACATGTAAAAAACAAATCTCGGTGGTTTTCCACCTTAAATTGGCTTGTGCCCTTTAGGGTAAGTATCCCACTCATCCTAATTTCAAGCCCCCTAGGATTTGGCAGGGGACGAGGACTATTGATTTTGTCATTTTCCATGAGAGGAGGGCAATTGTGTGGGACGGGGAGAGAAAAAAAAAAAAAAGGAACCCTATTACATCTCTACTTAAGTGCCTTAGTGTAATTATCTAACTAATTTGTCTCAGTGCCTTTAATGCGGATCAGTTCCCTTACGGAGCGTGTCATAAATCTTCCTATTAATATGTTTACTTTGTCTATTAAAACTCTATCGTGATATACTATATAATTCCTGTGTTGTTATACTTAACGCCTCTAAGTGTCCATCAGTTTCATTCCTCAAACGTATGTTATTGCTGCTCAATAGTGTACTCATACCAAAATATCTATAAGTGATGTCTATTTTGTTTAACTCTTATCAACTAGATAAGTAGTTATCTACTTCCGAAGTTTACAGAATTATCCTATTCTAGTCTTCCCCTCCCAATTTGTATCTATATCTATTGAGTAAACTCCGTGCTCTTATTTACCCATTATTATCATGACTAGCTCAATCTAAGTGCTCTTATTATTCATTACTTGATTGGTGTGTATTAAACATTAGTACTTAGTGTCTGTGCCCAAGAGGGGAGAAAAAAAAAATAGGAACTCTCCCTACCCCCTCCCCCCCCCCTTCACTTTCAATTTAACCACAATTGGTCAGTGGATTCTAGACCCGACATTCTTCATTCCACATTCTCTTCACCATTGGCAGGCAAATTATTTTTTACCCAGTCTTTAGCCTCATTTATAGAATTAATAATGTGAGAAGTGTCTTTGTATGTCACAAAAAGTTTCACAGGAAATCCCCAGTTGTATTTTATGTTATGTTTTCTCAGGGACTCCGTAAAAAATCTAAATGAATTTCTCCTCCTCCTAGTTTCCATGGATAAGTCAGGGTAAAATGTCAAGTCTTTATATCTTTCTTCTTTTACTGTGCCTGTTTTGACTGCTCTGAGCACCTTCTGTTTCACATAATATGTAGAGAAACGGACCACAGTATCTCTTGGAACCTCTTTGGGGATGTGATTAGATTTATATATCCTATGAGCCCTTTCAATTATAGATTCATTAGACGCCTCTTGTATTCCCATTTTTATCATTAACTCCATTAGATATGAATTAAGCTTATCTGCTGTTATATCTTCCGGTATACCTCTGATTTTCATATTTTTTCTACGGGCACGATCTTCGGCATCGATTACTTTAATCTCCAACTGCTCTAATCTTTTCTCTAGTTTTTTATTCAGTTGTTCTGAGGTATTCAGATCAAATCTCAGAGAGGTTATTTGTTCTTCATTTTCTTTGATTCTATCTCCCATTTTTTTGACTTCTTCTGTAATTTCCTGCAGGCACTCCTTAATTCCACCCTTTATTTGGGTCAATTGTATATCAAGGGCTTTTTGAAAATTTAGTGAGATTTCTTCCTTCACTTGTGAGAGGCTTGTTTTTAGACATTCGTGTAGATACTCTCTAGACATCTGATTTGCCTGGGGGTCTAAGCTATTCGGGTCTAGGGTAGTTTCCAGGTCTTGCTCTGATGTAGCAGTGGAATCATGGACTACTTTCTCCCTTCTGTCCAGGGATTTAACGTTTTGGGGAGAGAATATATAGGCTAGATTTTTCTCTTTATTTGTTAATGGATCCTGTTTTTTGTCTTTTCTGGTCGACTGTTTTTGTTCATTGTTTCTTTTAGTCGCCATGTTGTCTTTAGTGTTGCTAAGAATATATTATATTATATCTTATTTTCTCATATATTTCCCTTCTTTCCTTCTTCCCTTCCTCCCTCTCTTCTCTCCCTCTTTGGAGAGTGGAGAGCCCTGAGTTGATATCTCTTCAGTCAATCAGGCCCAACAATCGGAACACCAATATGTTCCGCAGGGAGCCCACTTATTCAGGAAATTAGAGAGAAGTATGGTTGTTTCCACTAAATCTTTATTTATGATCTTATTGCAGGAGATTTATGAGCTCCCTAACTCACAATTAGCAGAGTTTCCAAAGCGAAGAAAAGGACAATCAGCTTATAGGATCTCCCTTTTGTATATCCGTTAAAGCCACTATGATATCTGGACCACCCGCCCACTTAAAGAAGCAAAGATGTTTGAATGAAATAGTGATATCTCAGTTTGGGGGCCCCTTTTTCCCTAGTGCCTTTATGGCCAAGTACTTCTCTTCTTCCTTCAGCTTTCCACCCCCTCTCCTTCCAATGAAGACACCAGGGCGAATTTAACTCTTAGTTAGAGATACTTTCTATGGAGAGAAAAGGTAGCCTATCTCCAATTATATCTCTACCTGGGATCCTGCTTCCAGAGACTTATGAGGACCAGCCACTTGTATGTCCCTTAGTATCCTTTACAATTTTTATACTGCCTCCCCACGCTGGGGGATGAAGCAGAAGGAGGAATGGTATTGAAACTGACCCCACGCAGGGGGGAGGGATTCTTCCTCTATTGATTTATACGCTTCCTCCAATTGTTCCACGACTCCTCTCACCCCTTCTTGGCTGTCAAATCCCCGCAGGGGAATAATTAACTTAATGATACCAGGAATTCACCTGCATAGAGAGGTCAGTTTGTCTCCGTTTAAATTAAGTTGAAGTCCTGCTTCAACCCGGCTTTTAATGTCCCGCCGATTATGAGGCAAATAAGCTGATACAGTCTATATATATTCTATCCATACAGGAGGGATAAAGCAGGGGGGAGTAATAATGTTTGCCCAGATAGAGAGATCCCCTGTTCCCCTGAAACCTTGTAGACTTCAACACATTGTATCCCTTCTCCGTTCAATGTTTCACCCCCTCTCCTTCCAGGAGAACCACCATAAGAAGGTCTTTAACTCACAGTTAGTTGTACTCCCCTGCTTGGTTTCTATCGGTTTCTCTGCTGTATTTCTAGGAAACGCTTTTGCAAATCTCTCCAGGTGGATCTTCTCTCTCCAATTCTTCCTTCCAGCTTCCAGATCTTTCTCTGTGGCTTTATGTCTCCTGCTCGGCTGGTAGTCCGTTCCCTCTGCTGTCTGTATTTTCGCGCTTCTCTCTTCAGTCACTGCAGTCACTTCAGTCACTTCATCCACCTCCCGTGGTGCCGTTCTCGTCCTCGTCCCGCTCCACGCGCCGCCCCTTCCGCGTCTTACATCACTTCCTCCGCCGTAATAAAATATTTAACTAAACAAGTCGATGTGCACATAATCCTAATCAAACTCTTTCTAGTTATTGACTGCAAAGTGTTAACACATCAGCAATATCTTACCTATTTCCACAATATTAAAGAGACACTAAACATTATTTTCACTTCTGCTTCTAATATAGAAGCACAAGAGTAATTTTAGTTGTCCCTAGTATGAGGATAAACTGGCATGTACTTTTGATAGTACACGCCAGTTTATCCTCTGACCGACAGCTGCCATGGTTCCATAGGAAGCAGACAGCTGTCTGGTTGGCTACTGTCTCTTTCTGCTAGCACAGAGAGAGACCCTCGTTTTTGCATGGGATCAGCAGGGGGGACCTTAACTTTTGTCTGTCATAGCTCTGATTGGCTGTGCGACAACCTGGATCTGCTGTGAGACACAGCAGATAGTAAACCCACGTTGCGTTTACTTAATTGTAACGGGACATTTTTGGTTTAACTCTTGCTTCCTTCAAGGAAGCAAGGGTTAAACAGTGTTTAATGTTCCTTTAAATAGGCAACTAATAATTCAAAATTGTAATGATTTTACAAAGCATTAAAATCTGACTAAACTCAGAAATTGTGTTCAATCTATGCACAAAATGCTTGTATATTTTATATTGATGGGAAAACAGAGAAGCTAAATTAGGTAGAAAACTAATTAGGCTTGGACAGAAACTCTAGGAATCAGTGAGAGATGTATTCCTAAAAGATATATTTTGCTTGGATCTTACACAATGTGACATTTACTGCTTTCTTTTACTCTAATTGACGGGTGTAATAAGTCCCCATACTATAAATAAATAAATATCAATTGGCCATAAAGTCACTTAAAATGTTCTGCTAATGAGTCCATTGCTACACCTTCAGCCTCTCTCACCAAATTTGGCCATTTGCAATATTGGGAGGTATGGTAATGTTTTGTAACAGCACAAAACATACAAAACTTGCCAAGACAAACAACTTTACAAATAAGCTGAATACTATCCTAATCTGCAGAATTTCTAGAAATGTATTAAATGTGTACTGTGCCACCTGACTATGCAAGCAAGAGAATGCTAGCAGCTGAACCTTTCATCAGCGATTGAACAAAGAACACAATATAGCAAATATAATCCAAATAATACACTGTCTGTGATTAACTTACTGGGAAGGCTTCTGGATTAACGAAAAATGTGTGTTCTTCACTCCATGTTAAAAAAGGTGAAGGCACTAAATCTATCATTGGCAACAGTTAAAATACCTAAAATAGAGGGAGAGAAGAATCACACTCTCTTTGTGGCTTGCCACAAATTAATGCACAATATCAATTATTTTCCAATCTGTACAAATAAACTTTCAAAAGATTGATGTAGACATTGTAATTATGCTGATGTATTATCGGTCAGAACAGATATATTTTCTGCCAATAAGATTTGAATGATTGCCTGGACTTACATACAGCAACAACTGGAATCTATACTAATGTAACATAAGTAGGAGTTGCATTTTCAAGTAAGGCTCAGAAAGGGAGTAGATAAGCAGCTGCATGTAGTAGCAGAATTCTTGTCAAATACATCTCCAAAATCTTTATATTACTGAGGAAGCCATGTAATGTCTGCAGCAACAACATGATTATCAGCAAGGTTGGGCAATTAAGTAAGCAGACCTCTGACTAGAAAGACAAACGCAATATTTCCAATAAATTAAGTGTGAGAGTGTATCCATTACATGGTGTACCCAAAATCATGACTTTTTTATAACTTCATTCACAGTGAGGGAGAGAAGGACCTCTGTCAAACTGTGTTTGGCAGAGGTTCCCTGCCACAAATCAGCACCTGATTTGTTATACATAGGATGCGACGGCATGATGTGCGTTGGCACAACCTAAATCTACACATATGCCGTAGATAATGCAGTCTCTTGAAATTTGTCGGGAGTCTGCTTCATACATTGGCACACACGCCGATTGTGCAAGTATTTGGTGTAATCTGCATGTGTTTTGTAAAATTAGCAGGGATATGTTATACCTTGGGTCCATTGGAGATCAAAACATATGTTTTATGGATGTGATGTTTGTAGATGTGAATGTTAAATCAGCCAAAACTTTATTATAATATTGGGAACCACAAATTGCACCATGTAAGTAAGCTTGAGTACTGTAACCTCTAATTACAGTCACTGGATATCTCGAGAAACCAAACAAAATACTCTTAACTATAGGACAAGACTAAAACAGATGTCTTAAAAACAAACCTTGTTCAACGTGTCAACTATTCTGAAAAGGGGGGTAAATGTAACTGAAGAAGATTATGTCTCCAAGGGACTGAATAAAAAATGATGTATAGTATGATAAGGGATTTATTCATTGAACAGTGAATTGTCCTGAAGTAATACCCAAGTTGCTAAACCTAGGCCAAAAGAGCTTTGTTGGGAAAATACCACAGTAAGAGAACTTTTCCTATGCTATTGAGGCCTACTTTTTCAACTTGGTTGTCATAATTCTCTGTTAAGTTTATAAATCTGTAAAAATAAAACAATTGTTGATCAAGCTCTTCATGAGTCTCATTAACCCCTTAACGCATATGGACGTATATATACGTCCTGAAAAGCATGGTCCTTAAGGACCATGAGGACGTATATATACGTCCTCCGTTTACATGTAGTGTTGCGCTCCTTAGCGCAACACTACATGCCTGCAGCTACACTCAGAGGCTGCTTAGGATCCAAAGCAGCCTCTGAGAGAGCTTTCAGCCCCCCCTCACCCCCCCCGTGCGCATACGATCACCGCGAATGTGATCGTATGCGGGTTACACACATAGGCAGTGAAAGCTGATCACTGCCTATGTGTGTTAAAGTGTTGCAATGATGCCTCAATAGATCTTGCAACACCTTCTGTGCCC
Source organism: Pelodytes ibericus (assembly GCA_036172795.1). Lineage (NCBI taxonomy): Eukaryota > Metazoa > Chordata > Amphibia > Anura > Pelodytidae > Pelodytes > Pelodytes ibericus. The sequence continues at coordinate 97,458,116 of CM069860.1, forward strand.
CCCTGGGCACCGCGATCACCCGGTGATCGCGGGTGTGTGCTGTATCGGAGGAGCATGCTCCTCCAATACAGCGTGCCGAGAGGAGAGCGACGGAAGAGAGAAAAAAAAAATCTCTTCCGTCTCTCTGAAACCGCTACTTGACTGCCCCTACAGGCAGTTAAGTATATTACAGTTAAAAATAGAAAATGAATTAAATAAATAAATTAAATAAATGGAAAAAGCTAACCCTAGATCTACTGTACCTAGATCTAGGGTTAGGGTCATAAATAGGGTCATAATTAGGGTTACAGGGGGTTCGGATGATTACAAGGGTTAGATTAAGGGGTGGGGGTAGATTTAGGGTTAGGGTAAATTTAGAGTTGGGGTAAATTTAGGGTTGAGGTTAAAAAGTCACTGTAGAAGAAAATGATTAGAAAACAAAAAAAAAACACTAATATTGTTTATTGCCCTATTACTTGAAATAAAACATAGACAAACAAGGAAACATTGGTATTACTAAACTCAGGACAAATATTATAAATATATAGACGGGGTCTTTTTAACCATTTGTAATTGTGTAAAAAAAAAAATAGGTCAAAGTTAGAAAAAGTGTTTTTTATGGCATATTTTCATCATATTTTATATTTTTTTAATAGTAAATGATATCATATGAAGAAAATAATAGTATCAAATGAACGCCCTATCTGTCCTTTAAAAAATGATATATAATTTGTGGGGTTGGACTGAACACAAAGAAAGAAATTCACAGTTCAGTAAACGTATGACAAAAATAATGAAATTCTGGTCTTCAAGGCACATCAAATACAACATATCACTCGGTCACTAAGGGGTTAAAAACTGCTTTCCAGCACGATAACGCACCACAACATACTTTACTGGTAAATATCTTTAAAGTATCACTAAAATGTACATTATATTGTAGAAATATTGTATCATGGCCTGTGCTAGAATGCATCTTTTTTTTTTCATAACGTTTTTTTTCCCATGATAAAGTCACATGGACTTCATTACTTAGGATGTGATAGTTACATGAATGGAATGGCATATTTTACTCATGTTATCTTACATATGGCTCCAATTTGTAATTTGAGCACTGTGACTTCAAAATCTTAAATTCACCTCACACAGCATCCAAGGAAAAACTCCCTGTATTTATATATTTATATACACAAGTCCAACATTGTTACTGGAGATCACATATGTGTCCCTAGTCAAATAATCTTTATTTTGTAATTATAAAAAATAAAATACAGGCAGTAGAAGTCTATATATATCTATATCATCTTAGCTAGCAAAGAAACAGAATTATACAAGTTTTATTGAATGTCTTCTAACCAATATACATTCTATAAAAGAGTTAACATCTGGAATCTATTAGCTCATATTCACATAAATAACAAATACAGGCTTCCTGTGAGCTCGTCTAAAACGCAATCTGTATTTCCTGTTCTTCATCTAAACTTTATGTCTGTTTCAAATTCCCAAAAGCTTTGAGACCACATTAAACTAAAAAAGATAAATTTAAGAAATACTTAATATGAATAAAAAATATTTTTCTAAGTACTATCCTGAGTGTTTTAAAAATAAATTCTCAGTATAAAAACGAGGAATTAAATAAGTAGAACTCGTGAGAATCCTCCAAATGTAATTTTACTCTAGCCACATCCAGAAGCTCCAGTCCAGTTAATCTAGTGTAATAAAATAAAGATATAAATAAAATGTAGATCATAGCAGATTTGCAACCTACATGCTATTATTCTGAACACACAATGAGTTTTGACTCTAACATTATGGGTTAAAGATGACCATATGAGAGGTATATGAAACTAAGGTCTAAGATCGAAAGAAGGTTTTTTTCAGAATATGTGTAAACATTTGGACATGTGTAAACATTGATGGTAAATTCCAGAAGACTTGAAGAAGTCAACATTTTAATGAAGAGAGTTAGGGTTTGATAAGGATTAGAGAGTGTACAAAATGAGGTTGGGTAGGCCTCAAAACATATTATGAAAGGGACGACACTTACTAAGCACTCATTTGTATTTTATAGGGATTAAAGGTACAGAATCATCAAAAAAAAATATAACAAAGTTTATTAAAGTCCTTGGATTATAAAAGCACGAGTATAAAAAAAGGGGAAATGCAGGAAAAAAACACACGCTTGATGCGTTTCGCACACAAGGTGCTTTTTCAAAAGCAGTCTAGTGTGTGATAAACAGCTCAGCAATATATACATACAGGTCATTAAAACAATTAAATGAGCAGCTGTGGGTGAAGGGAACCGGGAAACGGCAGAACAAATGTATTCATTGAGTCAAAACACGTACCCCCAAAGGGGGAGGATATTAGTATACGGTAAATAGTAAACCTTGGCAGTGGGAACACAGGGTAGCTAACATCAAAGCCGGATATTGGTAGTTCAGTACCATGCACGAAAAAAATTGATGCATATAACAACACATAATGTTTATAAAGGTGATAAGAATAATTTCATAAACAAGTAAATAAACAAAAACATAAATGAATGAATAAGTAGAAAAACAAACAAATGAATGGCTAAATAAATAAATGGAAAAATAAGAAAGTCAGCAGATATTGAAATATTGAAATTGTCAATGCAAATTGGCATGATGTTGTTATATCTTTATTGTCTGATAGACTACTGATCATTGGAACTAATGAGAAAAAAAGAAGAAAAGTAATAAAAATCAAATTAATAATTGATAATATGAATAAAAAATGTTTTAAAAAAATCAATGGCATTATTATTCTTATCGATAGTAATGATAAAGGCATTATTATTAAATGGACCGCAAATCATAATGCTACATGCCTGGTCAACCTGTAACAAGAGACATCAATACTGGAAATTCAGTCCTTGTGGTATATGTGTAATTAATGTAAAGACCCAAAAGACCTGACATTGATTGAATTGTACCTACAAATCTCCTCCTCTTATAGGATTTCGTACCTTTTCAAAGCCACAAAATGTAAAATATTTAATCTGACCATTGCAGCACTTTGAAAAATGTTTACCAATTGGATATTTAACATCTCTTTCTTCTACACTCAATATATGCCCTCTTATACATTCCTTCAGTTGACGGGTCGTTTGTCCCACGTACTGAATGTCACATCTCAAACAGGTAACCAAATATATAACATTTTCTGTACAACAGTTAATTTAATCTCTCATTTTGAGAGTCTGTCCACTAATGGTAGACTAAAAAGCAGGGCTGTCTTTAACGCGGGGCAAACGGGGCAGCTGCCCTGGGCCCAGTTACTCCTGGGGGGCCCAAGGCAGCTGTCCCGTGGGCCCCCAGCTCCTGCTTGCCATGTTCACAGCGCATTGCGCCTGTGAACGTTTCTTCCGGCAAGCCGCATCTGCTGGATGCGACGACCGAAAAAAAAAAAAAACTGACGCCGGATGTGACATCACGTGCAGGAGGGAAGACTGCACGGAGGAGACGTCCGGCCGGGGACACGGAGCAGAAGCATTCGGTAAGTACTAAGGGGGGGGGGGGGGGGGGGAATTAAAGGCATCTGAATGGCACAATATTACTGGGCTCTGACTGGCACAATATTACTGGGCTCTGACTGGCACAATATTACTGGGCTCTGACTGGCACAATATTACAGGGATCTGACTGGCACAATATTCCTGGGCTCTGACTGGCACAATATTACTGGGCTCTGATTGGCACAATATTACTGGGCACTGACTGGCACAATATTACTGGGCTCTGACTGGCACAATATTACTGGGCATCTGACTGGCAAAATATTACTGGGCTCTGAGTGGCACAATATTACTGGGCTCTGACTGGCACAATATTCCTGGGCTCTGAATGGCACAATATTCCTGGGCTCTGAATTGCACAATATTACTGGGCTCTGAATGGCACACTATTCCTGGGCTCTGACTGGCACAATATTCCTGGGCTCTGAATGGCACAATATTACTGGGCATCTGACTGGCACAATATTACTGGGCATCTGACTGGCACACTATTCCTGGGCTCTGAATGGCACAATATCACTGGCATCTGAATGGCACAACAATTATGGCATCTTAATGGTACAATAATACTGGTATCTTAATGGGCAAATTGGCTGGGGCATCTTAATAGTACAATATTAATGTTATCTGAATGGCACAATAATATTGGCATTTTAATGGGAAAAATGGCTGTGGCATATTAATGGCAAAATAATACTGAATATTAATGGCAAAATAATATTGGCATATTGATGGGCACATTGACTGTGGCATATTTAATGGACAAACTGTGTCATATTTCAACAGGCAAACTGTCTGTTGCATATGCAATGACAAAGTGACTGTGGCATGTTCTCTGGGGAAAAATAACATATACTATGGGGAAAAGTGACAGTGTGGCTTTTTTTCTGCATGGGCAGTTCAGTGGAACAAAGTGAAACTGTGGTATGTTCTGTGGGGTAAATTTACACTGTAGCATGTGAAATTGTGTGGGTTCAATATGAGTGCAAGCCATGTGCTGTTGGTGCAATATAGGTGCATGACAAGTGCTGTGGGTGGAATATAGGTGCAAGACAAGAGCTGTGGGTGCAATATAGGTGCAAGACAAGTGCTGCGGGTGCAATATAGGTGCATGACAAGTGCTGTGGCTACTCTATGGGGCTGTGTTAAGTCCTTTAGGTGCAATGTGGGTGCAGAAAAAGGGAATAAAAACAAGAAATGCAACTCAATAAAAATTTTATTACATATGAAAATAGTTGAATATAATATTAGGAAGTCCAAATAAGTATAAATGCTACTAGTGAGAGAGAGTGAGATGTGTATAGATATTTATAAATATATATGAACATATGTAAGTGCTCTCTAATATCTGTGTATGTTTTTGTCATTTAGGTAATGAGTAGTTGTAGTGCAGTGTTGCATAGTAAGATGATATACATATTGCAGCCATATATACACATTTTGTATCCAAATATACAGTTTATACACTGCATTATACACGTAATATACACATTTTATTCAATGCAATAAAAATACTCACTGCAAGAAAAGTCCAATTGTGTGTGTTCTTATTTATATGTTTTTTCTGTGTGTGTGGGGGGGGAGGGGGGGAGGTAACATTGCGATGAATGGAGTGATTGCATGCAGGGGAGGGGGCAGGGTCCAGGGGGCCCATGCAAATGCTTGCCCAGGGTCCAATCACTATTAAAGACGGCCCTGCTAAAAAGTGTCACTTCTTTGTATATATTTACAACACTTGCACATTTTGTGACCACAAGAGTATATGCCAGTTGTAGTAAGCCAGGTGCTGTTAGCAGTCGTGTGTTTAAGTACACTAGATGACACACTAATGCCCAGTGTATAGGCTTTTTTTGGGATAAACTTTATGCCTGAGTCCACAACCTTGGACAAACCTACATCCGTTCGTAAAACGGGTAGATGTTTTTTGAGTATTGCTCTAATGTGATTAAACTCAGAGCAGTAAGGTGTTATAAACGTAACGCTATCATCGCCACTAGTACTGTTTGCATTACTTCTATCTCTGGTACTTGCATTTAGAGATTTCTCTGGTAACAATTATGCTCGGCTCTTTTGATTTGCATGTTTAAAGGCACGTTCAATATCACGTTCCAAATAACCTCTGGCCCTAAATCTGTCCCTTAATTCATCTAAAATTTTTTTTTAAAAATGTTCAAGAAGCGAGGGCGCAGATTGTGACACAGGGGGATATATGAAACGAGAAAAAAAAATATATAGTGCGACTCTGTGAGATGATGCTGTGCAGGATAATGGATGTGTAAAGGTACACTCACAAGTGTCCAGGAAACATTTTCTCTATTTTCGCTCCTGAGGAAGCCGGGAATACTTTCAACCCGGAGAAACGCATTGAGCTGAGCACAACTAGCACCACTAGCACCAGACTGGGACTCTTCAACATTTCCCTGTGGACTTACATACAGATGCTTTTATGTATATGGATCCTGTAAGTGTTTCCTCACGTGCAGGCCATTTTTATTGTTAGTTTTACTGCTCTATGTATGTCTTTTTGCTTTTATCCCACTATCCCAGATTAAACCTGAAGTTTATACAGAACACACATCTTCTGTGAAGCCTTTTGTTTCCTGGACACTTGTGAGTGTACCTTTACACATCCATTATCCTGCACAGCATCATCTCACAGAGTTGCACTATATATATTTTTTTCTCGTTTCATATATCTCCCTGTGTCACAATCTGCGCCCTCGCTTCTTGAACATTTTTTCCATTTACATATGGCACATTGAGGAGTGCCAAGAGTGGCAGCGTTTGCACACTAGGGTATTTACTATTTTTCATTGTATTTTGGTTGAAAACACTATATTTTTTGTGTACCTTAATTCATCTGCCTGTGTCTCAAAAATTTCTTGTGTGGAACAATTACGTTTACGTGAACCGGTCCTCAATGCTACAGCACCTGAAGGGACGCCAGAGGCTTGAGCTTACTATTTGTGCTACTCATTTGTATTACTCTATTTCAATTTTTTCATGTAGCTATTTAGACATACTATAATACTTGGAATTTTGCCTTGAAACTAGGAAAGTAGCATTTGATTTGTTTTTTTTTATAATTCAAAAAGCAGCCAATGTGAAGTAAAGTTAGGCTACACCTTGATGTTAGAAGAGATGGATGTGGCCCTTGTGCCGCATGTTGGACAACCATAAATGGGGCTTACAGATCATCTGTTCTTAGCCTATCCTACTTCCATTACTGCTCACAGTTTATAACAACTAGTCTCAAAGTGTTGTTATACATTCTACACAGATAATTTGAGTATCTAGAGCCAAGTCTGCATACTCTTTAGCTTTCCTAAGTCTACTCAATAGAACGCCCAACAAGGGTTTGGCCAAGATTCTATTGTTACCGTAATTAAGACCACCTTGAGAGCTGGCTGACCTGTTTTTAGTCTTCCTATTTCAAAATTATTTAGCAATTTGTGAACACTTTAGAAACGTTAAGATATATCTGATTTTTATTCAAATAAAAAATGTTGTTATAAGTATATTGTCAAATGTTAAAATGTTTGTTTTTGTTAACCCACATATATCATATTACTATATAATTTAGTAAAAAAAATTATATAATTTGACATAACAATCATTTCAACATTTTTATTTTTAATATGCTAGTATTAAAAAAACATACAGACATATGATAACCATATGATTTTTATGTAAAAATAAAATTCCTTTCCTTGATGCAATTATATGCAAAACACATATTAAATCATGATATTTGAAAACATGATTCAAATATTATAACAAAGGAAATTGAAACATAGGAAACAGAACTAAATGTTACTTATACTGGCTAACTGAGAATTTGAGTGCCAGGATATCCCAGCAATTCTTTGTCTCAGATAGGTGTATGTGTCATGCAAATGCATGAGATTGTGCTTAAGCAGAACACAAGGAAGTAAAGACATCGTACCTCCATCATCAGTCATAGAATACAGATTTTACTGATAATCATCATTAAATGACTGGTGCCAAATATAGGGAGGTAGGATATTAATGTCAAAAAAGGTAATGGTGTTGGGTTCTAGTCAATGACATGATATATCACTTATCAGAATTTTGTAAGTAAGTGGTAATCAAAGACAGGCACAAATTATTATTAATCTAAACCATTGTGCATATCTGTCAGTGGAAAGTAATAAAGGCTAGTTGAATTGATTTTACGTGTGCAGGTGATAAAAGAAAAATAATGAAAGGGATACACAAAGAAAGATAGAGGAACCAGAAATAAAAGGATTGGATCTTTTAGAAAGATAGAATGGGTCAGCAGATAAACATTTGGCCCATCCAGTGTGCCCAATTATTAGTTCCTAGTCTTTTCTTATATCTAGGATAGCCTTATTCCTATCCCACTCATGATTGACCTCCTTTCAAACTAGTTTAGCTTAAAAAAACACATCCAGTGCACTGAAGTTCAGGGGATAAATCATGATGTAGTATGTATGGTGTTTGTAACTATCAATGTGATTGTACCTCTAACTGAAGGGATCAGAGGTAAGTAAGATAAATCCTCATGACTCCTTATGTTAACAATTTCAATTTGTGTCATTTTGAATGTCAGACTATCTTTAAATAAAATAGAGAAAAGAAAAATTTAGTTTTTTTATAATAAAAATAATTAGCACGCAGGACACTGTTGTGTTTCCTGAATGTCTTTTGATTTGTAGACGATATCAATGAAACAAAAATATTCATGTCAATTCAACTGGTCAAAGTCAAGTCTTGGAATGATGGAATTCCAGACTTTGGAGCATGTTCAAGAGGCTGACTGCTTGTTGCTGTGTTAAAAGGTTACACACTACTCATGAAACAGCCACACATGTAATATGAAGCCTCTTTCCTGTGTGAAAATGCAATGGATCAGCTATATCTTTACATTAACATTTATTTATATAGCGAAGACAATTTACTCAGCGCTAGGTACAGAGCACAGAAGGGAACTACATACTACATACTAAGTTAGATAAACTAGAACAGACTGGGACGTGAGGTAGAGAGCCCTGCTCGCAAGATTACAATCTAGATGGAATACCATGCATTCTGCCATGGACTGTATGTCCAGCACAATAGTGCAGTCTATCTCTTCTGCGCTCCGAGCGTCACAAAAATCTGCAATACCCCCCAGGGTAATGCTGTAGCACCTACTACTACACACAGCAAGGTGTCTGCTAAAACACGCCATTCCTCTCCCTCCAAAACCTCTAGATCAGGCTCGGTTCATCCGACCATAGAGAAAGTGGTACTCCCACATAAAAGAGCCCAGAGTCAGGCAAAATCAACTCAGAAAAGGGCAAAAGCCTTAACTGATTTGTCACACTCTGATTCTGACCAAGAGGGGGAATCTGATCTCTCAGAAAAATCTGAGCATATTTCCTCAGACGAAGATGATTCTTACCTTACTGGGTATGACCCCCTGGCTCTGGCCCCACTCCCCTCAAATTGACACCTCTGTTTTACTGGACCTGCAAGGGGACCCTTTATTTGACTCGGACACCCTGCAGAACCCTTGGTCTTCCAAGTGGTTCATGTCTGAACACATCAGCAAGTATTTTGCCTCAAGGGCTATAAGTTCTTACTCACAGTAAATTATGGGCAGATTACCCTAGGCCCACAGTGCCAGATATGGTCTGCCTCACACCAGGGGTGGACCCTGAAATAGTCAGGGTGGAAGGCTAAAAAAGGCCTGGATTTCTCCCTTAAGAATTACCAAGAAAAGATTCTGGATACCCTAGGGCCATGAACCAAGCTCTTTGCCATTGAGAGGCGTTAAGCCATACTATTGAAAATTGAGCCTAAGCTAACATGACAATACCTGAACCCAGCCCTGAAGCCAAGGGTTTTTTATTTGGTGACTCATTTGTGAAGGATTTGGGGACCTTCGTTTCCATCTTTACCGCACTGGACAACGCCTAGTCCAGTATGAAGAAAGTCTTCGACCCAAAGATTTTTGTTGGGGCTGGCAGACCCAGGGGCCATCTGGCAACTATAGAAGCTCCATCCATGGACCCTGAGGCCTCAACACCTCCAGGGCCTCCTTTCAGGAAAACAGACCTTCACCATCAGCTTTCTTCCCACAACGTGGCCGATCATAGCAGAATTGTGGAGCCCATGGATCGTGCCAGTCCCGTCAACCTTATGGTAAGTATCCCACTAACTCACCCTTCTTCCCTGTCATGTGTTGGGGACAGACTCTGTTATTTTCAAGTGTCATGGGGAAGATTTACCATGGACACTTTGGTGTTACAAGCGGTATCAGGTTCTCATATAGAATTCCTGTCACCTCTCAGTCAAAATTACCTTCCCATATGTTTTTCGGAGGCAGATCACACACTCATATCGCAGGGGATCCAAAATCTCTTGAAAAATGGGGCCATACAACTGGCTCATACCCAATCCTCAGGTTTCCTAAGCAACCTCTTTCTTGTTCCCAAGAAAGGCAGCGGTGTACGCCCGGGTAAGAAACTTAAGGCCTCTAAATGCATTTGTGGCCTACTGAGAATTCAAAAAGGAAGATTTACTGTCTCAGAGACCTGCTCATAATAGGATACTGGATTCAAAATTGGACCTCCAGGATGCTTATCTCACCATTCCTATAGAAGAACACCAACACTACCTGTGGTTTCACTGAGCTGCTGAAACCAGTAGTCAGCCACCTCCGGGGCTAGGGGTATGGTTGATTATTTATCTGCACGATGTTTTAATCATGTCCCAGAAATAAAATACCCTCTGATTGCACCTTTCATGGTGCACTTCGTACCTCCAGGACATGGGAATCCTTATAAATTGGGAGAAATCTGTCCTTGCTCTGTCTGAAACTATGGAATTCCTAGGCTTTATCACTCTTCTCTTCACCTCCCAGTGGGGAAAGTGAAATCTATCAAGAAGGAGATACGGCAGGTCCTGACCCGATCCAACATCACTATTCAATAATGTGATACCATTGGATTGCGAGAAAAAAGAGGAGCTATCGTGGTGGGTCGTACACATCTATGCGTGGAATGGCAGAGCGGAGTGACCCCAGACTTAGTCATCGCTTCGGATGCAAGTCTTTTAGGTTGGGCATGCAATGTGGTTCTACCTCCAAAGGAGGCAGATGGTCACACGACAAAACTGCTCTTCACATCATTTGCCTAGAGCTACTGGTGGGGAATTTTTAAATACGTAGTTTCACTGGGGAGTCTCACAATTGCTCCATCCATCTTTGGATGGACAATGTTTCCACGGTCAGGTACATAAACCACCTGGGGAGGGGCACGAGGTCTCAGGACCTGTCACTGTTGGCGACGGATTTTTGGACCTTTTGTCTGGCTCACAACATCTCTGTTTAAGCCGAACATATTCTGGGGTTAAGCAATACCAAAGCGGATTGGAATTCTTGATACTTATGGGATTCCAGTGACTGGCGTCTTCAGTATCTGTGGGATCTGTCAGTGTTGGATCTTTTTGCATCCCACCTCAACACTCAACCCCCTCTGTTCAACAGCTGGAGGCCGGATCCAGAGGTGTTAGCCATTGATGCGTTCCTTCAGACTTGGCCCACAGGAATACTCATTTCCACCCTTTTGTCTGATTGCCCGCATGCTGGTCCATCTTCGACGCAACCATGCTTATGTGATTGTGTTAACCCCCTGGTGGGACTCACAACCGTGGTTCCCATCCCTTGTGAAAATGGCCACAGATTGCCCCAGGCTTCTTCCTCCTTACCCAAACTTGATAGCTGACCTCCAAGGTTGACCTCATCCTTTGTTGTAAGAAGGTCACCTTCACCTCTTGTTGTGGTCTCTCTCCAGGGACCCTGGTCCATGCCAGGCATTTCATCAGCACTCTTGGAAGATGCTTGGACCCCAGGCACCAGGAAATCTTATACTATTGCCTGGAACCCATGTGCTTCTTGGTATGTGGGACAATGTTTGTATCCCGTTTTAGGACCTATAACTTCCGTCCTTAGTTTTCTCACCTTTCTATTTCAAATCAGGTCAGGCTTATAGGACAGTTAACGTATACAGATTAGCTATTTCTGCCAGTCATGAAGGTTTTGTCCAGTGGGCAAACCAAACATCCATTGGTGTGACCCTTTTTAAAAGGCATACGGTTGACGAGACCACCTAGACCTATATACTCCGGCCTATGGGACGTGACGACTGTTCTCCGTTTATTTGAATCATGGACGACGAATGATGATTTAGCATTATGCCAACTATCTGCCAAACTGACTACTTTGTGTTGTCTCATGTCCTGCAAATGAGTGTCGGATGTCAGAGCTCTCAGTATTTCCACACATTCGTTTACTCTGGATGGCGTAGTGTTTGATATTACCAAGCACACAAAGACATCTCTTTCGTTGGTTTCATGTCCGTACTTTACACATAATATAGAACACTATGAGCTTCACACGGCTCAATTCAGAGTTGCTTCTAGGAGTTATTTTTGGCTCTGTAAACCACATCTCCCAGTGTCTATCCCATCTCTGGCCAGATGGGTTAAATGGGTATTACAAGAAGCAGGGATAGATGTGTCTATTTTAGTTGTCCATTCTACTCGAGGAGCCATGGCATTCATGGCTATTGCTGCAGGGTTCAGACAGGAAGATATGCTAAAAGCAGCTGATTGGTCACGGGAATCTTCATTTCTTGAATTCTGTTTTAGACTTAGTACCCATTTTACATCTAATATATATATTAAAGGGGAGGGAGTTCATGTGATTGGTAAATGTTTTATTTATTTATTTTCTCTTTTATGTTGCAGAGGAAATAATTAAATAAAATAATGCTCACTTCCGTGTCTTTATAAATTAGGACTATGTCATAATACTAGTAAAATTTAGGAATTGTCTTCTATTCTGTAAACTATTATGACTAATGGAAAACCTATGCCTCCATAGGAACACTAGTGAAAAACAGGGTTAGTGACTTTTTAAAGTGAAATATGGGCCTAAGTGAAATCTTGTTAATAATATGAAACTTTATTACAGAAACTCATTTTGATATTTATTTGTTGCTGAATACCTAGATAATATCTTAGAGAATCTTGGGTCTAGTCACTAAATTTTGACTTTGGAGACAAAGTCAAATTCGGTACCAGAGTTTCACTTAGAAACCTAACCCTAACCCCCCCCCCCCCCCTCCCCAAATGATCAAAGCTGTTTTTGAGACTAAGTCAAACTCGGACTAAAAGTTGAATTTTAATGAATAGACGCTTAAAGTTTGTGTATTTTATTTTTATCAATACCATAATTGCCTCTACAACTTTGATATACATATTTTGTATAAGAATGATTAATGAAATGTATCACGTTATTTTGCTGAGCAACACCAATAATTTAATTAAATTACAAACTAATGCATTTGGACTAGATGTTTTGATACCCATCAATTAGAAGCTATGCAAAAGATTCTTGTACAACTCTGTACCTTTGCTGACACAAGGGAAACTGATCATACATGGGCCAAGTAGCTGAAGCTGGAAAGGCATTGAAAGAAATTGTATTGTACTCTGAGCTGCATGACTACCACAGTCTTGTGTCTAGTCCTCTGTTTTCATTGCTCACTGAACTAGATAAAAATGCTAAGCTGACTGGTGGATTTATTTCCTGTCTAATGTTTTTCAGCACAAAAGACAATGTGTGATGCAATCTGCCCGGCAAAAAGAATACGGAGCAGCTATAAAGGTTCACATTGCCAAGTTATACAGATATTTTTTTTATTCAGACAAGACTATACATAGAAAATGCCAAGAAAATGCTTTTATAAAACATTACTTATTGGATCATATGATAAGCTTGATATATTATATGGATCACTGTTAGTTTTATCTATAGAACTCTGTCTCTATGAAAATTATGTCTATGTTTATTCTGTACGAACATTAAAAACTTTGTCAAAGATTGAACATTAGCACAATACCTATAAGGCTAGAAGAAAAGTCAAAATGTAAAATATCCAGAATTAATGTTCTGACATTACAAAAAGATAAGGGAAAATGGTCCAGCAACAATCATGGTGCCACAGAAATAAACTAATGTAATAAGCTACAGTCTATAATAAATGCTAACATGTTTTTCCCATGTGCTATCAGCATATGAGTCCTTGTATACATTTTATTTGGAGCTAGAAGGAGATAATTTGACTATATGCCTGTATTACACATATGGTTAAATAATTCACCTCTGTGATTAACAAAATACTCAAGTGAATAATAAAATATTTTGCACTGAGGCAAGGTTAGAAAACAGTGCAAGCTAAATTAACAAATTCTGTATACATGTTAAGTGTTTGATGTGATAAATACTGAATAGTTTTCCTTACCTTGCCCACTGAGTTAGATATGCAATAATTTTGCAAATAGTTTTCTTACCTAAGAGGGAAAAGCACATATGTACTATAAATACTGCAATAAAACTGACATAACCCCCCCCTCCCCCACAAAAGTCACACAAAAAAACTAAGCAATAAATATAATGTGAAAGTATTATGGAATTATTATGAGATAAACACCTTAAGATTCACTAACCATTTCTGTGAGCTCAAGATGTGGGGAGGTGATCAGAAATGGGTTTTTGAGCTATGCCAAGGAGGTTGAAATTGGTGTTTAAGTTTGGAGTTCAAATTTGACGTAGTCTCAAAACTTGTAACTGTCAATTCCTTTCCCATTATAGTCTATAGGAGGTGAAAATCAAACCGGTGATTTTTGAGACTCAATCTCCAAGTTCAAAGGTCAACACTTACTTATTTTTAATGGGGGAAGATTCAAAACTCTTTTTTTCCACACACGGAGGTTGAATTTTACCAAAGATTTTTGCAGCTCAGTGAAGTTCGGCCTCCCAAATTTTTTAGTGAATACCTATTTTTATGCATTCTCTTGTGATACTGACTGGTGTGACTTGGGTGTCGAGTCAGGTCAGATACGACCTCCAAATACGACCTCCTCTTGCCAAGATGAATTTTAGTGAAAAGTCGCCAATATGTAATACTGCTATTATTGTCTAATATGCAATACCCTCCCTTATCACCGCATATTCCCCCGCACGGCTGCTATGTTCCTTGAACGCCCTAATAAGCATTGTTTATCTATTGCAAGATCTAAAACTATAGCAGTTATGGTAACCATTGCAATGATCCTGCTGATCTCTCCACTTGTAGATTTTTCCCTTGAAATTGTTTTTTATTTATAACCTCATTAGTATGTAATAATATATGCCACAAAAGATGCTGCTACACCACACCTCCCAACATGCTTCACAAACTAACTCCCAACATGCTTCACAAACTGACTCCCAACATGCTTCTACTAACCACTGTGCTTGTTGAAAACAAGCTGAAACTTTCTACAAATAATAATAATAATACAATTAAACTGGTTTATCTCTATTTATACTAATAGTATATACGAAATTCATGGACATGTCGATGTATAAAAAATGCCACATTTAATTAGAAAGAAATCTACTTTTTTTTATATTGTCCAGATTTGGTTTAAATTACCACAAAAAAAACACAATTAAAAGGTATTCTGTGACTTTTGTTTAACATGCAGTGACACAAAGCTGAAAGGAACGTTGTGGGGTTTACCATTGCACATGGATAGTCAATGCCTGAGATTCCAGCTGCTGTTATGGTTCACTTTACCTGGGATCCCAGAGCCTCTCTATGTCTAGTAATACATGTAAGTCACCAATGAATGTGCTTGCAATAACCTAAACTGCTATGCACATAAATAAACGTTATCCATTTTATATCCTTCTTTTTCATCCCAATACATGCTAGCCCATTTGCCAAAGATAGTTTAAGAGAAAGAATAATATTTTATTTTATTAAAGATTACACTAATCACCATTACTGCCTGGAATCCTTTATATTACTTTGTAAATCATACAATAAAAATCTTGGTCTTGAAAGCTTGCAATCAAAAGATCACAGCGAATTAAAAAGCATTGTTTAAACTCTACTTGTATTTTCACTACTTACACAGTACTATCCATTTCCATGCAGTCCATAATGGATGCTTGTTCGGAGGGCAATAAAATAATCATAGTAGTTTAAATTGTATGGATTGGTTCCCCTGCCACTCATCCATTCTACATTCTATAGGGGAGTATGTTCCGGTTATATGCAGCCAGCAAAAAACTGAACTGTAAAAAGAAAACTCCCAAAATAATTGTAACATCAAGAGATGGTAGAGAATCTAGATGCCCTACTGTGAAACAGAAAGTACTGATGAAAACATTGTAATAAAATTGAAGAATAAATAAAGTATGTAAGTAAATTAAAAAGGAATTTACTTTGTAAATTTAGAGGAAATGAATACCCACATGGTAAGATCTATTACAGTTTTACTGCAGAATTATAAAAAGTTCTACGTTTAAAGGTAATTTATGTGATTACGTTTTTTTTACATTAACCCTTTGTTCTGATGTCAAATCTAAATTTTCATGTCCTAATTTTATGTAAGAAAAATTATTTCAACTCACAATAGATACAATCTTTTTATTTATTTCTTTTAAATTAAATGAATGTCAAATGTTTCACAAATAAATAATTTTGCAGATGTGGCTTCATTTTTATGTATTTTTTCCTCTAATAGTTAGAAATCTTTCATACTTGATTAAATGACTCTGCAGTGTTACTATGATAGGTAATCTTGCCAGTCATCTATTCTAGTCACTCATCTGACTATTGTTTGTGTCAATTTCAGAACCATTTTGCAACCCCACTGTGATATTTATTCTGGGACAGGCAAGGGGGGCAGGAGGGCAATTGCCACTTGGGCTGCTCTCTAACCTGACTCAGTGGGCTGGGGCAAATGATAAATAATTATTTGTTTATTGAAAACAACACAAACTTATATACAGACAGAATTAAATCACAGACATTAGTGTACAATGGGGGGATGGAACTAAGCTTAGTTCTCCACTAGGTCCTCGATTTAACTGTGTCTAGGAATACAATGGACACTTAAACTGTAATGACCATATTTGGTTCTTCTACACGGATGTACTTCCAGACTGCATATCAACTAGGAATTTACATTCAATAGCTACCACATAACGGAGTTAACACAGTAGGGCACACTTCCTGCACACAGCAATGGATGTGTTGGTACAGGTGACACATTAACTTCTAATCAAAAGACAAGAGTACACAGGACACAAAAAACAATCACACATCACACCTTTAAGGTACAGATATCTTAACAAAAAGACAATGGGATATTCCCAAACAATAACATGGGCAAATGAGTACAAAATAATAGCAATTCAATAATAATAGGGCCATCAAGTCTGTACACACTTTCTTCTGCAATAACAAACTGCACATAAGAAATGTGTCGTCTGTGCGCCTGGTAAGCATTTTTTCAAACCTAGTGCTGGCAATATATTGTACCCCTTCTCAGAATTGTTGGAAAGAGGCCGGCAATCAATCCTTTCCATGAGCCCTAGTGACGGAGGGTTTTATTCCAATGGGAAATAAGGAATCATGTAGTGCAAAAAATCACTTCAACAATGATTTTTAGGGTATATACAAAATGCCAGTTCTATTTGCATAATTCTTTTGGCAAGCACTGTCTCCTTCATACAATTGCAATTAATTCTCCATGGAGTAAGATTATTTTAATCAAGTCACTGTCACATGTTTATACATTTGGAGAGCCTTCACTCTTCTCATGCCATAGACATATCACACCCAGTTTAATTAAATGGTGCATGAGTAGTAATGGTGCATGAGTAGTAATATTCACATAATATTACCATAAAGTATAATTTCTTGCCAATATTCTTGGGCAACAAGGGTATAGTAAAAAGTATGCATTGAGTTAATTTATAAATAAACATATTTTGACTAATGCACACAGTAAGCCACCATTTATGTCTAAGGGGTTGTAGGTAACTATAGCAATCTATGAACAGATATCTTCTAAAGCATTCACTATGACATTTGTTGTAATTAATAACAAAGCTTTCAACTTGGAGGGTAATGTATAAGTTTGATAATTTTAATCCAACACTTTGCTAAAAAAATAATAATATATAAATTGGTATTTAATTCAGTTATGATTATTGAGTAAATCAGTCTATCCTAATTCTCAGGAATATAATGAATTTGTCTGCACAAGGGACTAAATATAGGAATTTTTATAATTTAAATCTCTCTGAGCTCGTGCTTTATTCTCAGATTTGTTTCTATCCATATACACACACCACACAACTGTTTGTAGCGCATGCATTTGGTACATTTTATTTTTTAGCATTTTCCTGTTCTAGAACATATGTCTCTGTGGGTATAAGAATTCAGGGAAAGGTTGTTATTATGGTGCTTGCTAGATACGTGTGCTAAAAACAGCCCAGTAACTGTAGCAGTTCATTTGAACTGTTATCATCAAATCTGTAATTATATATATGATGAGTATTGAATAAATGTTGGTGTTCTTCTGATCTTGCTACACTTTTCAAAATTTGACCAGAAAGAAAATCCTGGTTTTATAGAACAATCTAATTTACTGGAAATCAAGATTCTTGTTTTTCTGCAAACAAAGTTGTATTACCTGGTTAGCCATTTTTGCCTTTTGCTTGAGTATGATTCTGAAGATTAAGTCCAGATTCAGAAGTACACTGCACTCTCATGCAAAAACAATTCTGACCAGATAGTATAAAAATCTGATTGATAAGCAATATATCACGGTCACCCTCAGTGGGTGCAACACTTACAACTGTAAGGGGCGCAGCTGTCCTGGGGAGCAAGCTCGTTTAAAAAAAAAAAAAGCTTGCCAGCAGAGGAGATCAAAAGATCTCCCCTCACCAGCCCTCTCTGTGGGCGAGCAGGTAACTGGCTGTCTGTGCGCTGCCCTTGGTGCACAGACATCCTCCCAGATTGCCTCTTGTGCTCTCGTTGCCTCTACTGATGCTGGAACATCAAGGGTCACATGTCCTCCCTGCTCTCAGACTCCAGATACAGACCTGAAGTGTGAGAGGCAATCTGGGAGAATATGTGTGTGCCTTGGCAGCCCACAGAACTGAAGTTGTTCTGATAGCAATAGCGGGCGAGGACTTGCTTCTGGATCTGTTAATAGGTGTATCATGGACAGCAGGACATATGCAACATCTGTCGATAGTTCCAAGAGAGTGGGGTTGAGATTCTCACCATAGGGTGATCGAGAAAACCGTAGTCTTGTTACAACGAAGATGAACCAACATGCGAGCTATTAAGCAAAAGGGAGAAAATGCAAAATGTCTGTTTGTGGGCCACGACTGGAGAAACGCATTAGTTGCCGCTACTTCTGTAAGTCTCCACCTGAAAAAGTGAGGTAGCTGATGAGGGAGATGACGGGAGTTCCAATTTGCCTCCATATTGGACAGACCCTGGATATGCATGTTTAACAAATTTTAACATACTCTTCCACAGTGTTATTCTTTTAGGGAATGTGTTCCTCCCAGCAAACTACCTCCCAGAAAGATAAAGAACCAGTTAAACCCACTTTTGGAGACACATGGTCTATGTAATAAATGCAACCCAGGTGCATTCCAGGTGGAACATACTGAGTCAGGCACAGTAGGCCTAGGGCATTCCGCCAACAATTTGCTCCTTACAAGCTTGTCTAAGGGTTTACATACCCTAAAGGACAAATATATTTACCGTAGCATTGATTCAATTCTTAGTTACACAACATTGTGTAAAGTTTATAGGATCAGTAGAGAGTGAAATGACATTAGAAAAATAACTGGGTATGTACCTCAACATCTTCTGTAGCATTTTAATTTGGGACGTTTTCCAGAAGAAGGGGCCTGGCCTCCAGCCAGAACTGTTAAGCAGAGGTGCTTCTTCTGTCTATACCAGGTATATTGAGTGGTTAAGTGCAAAAATTGTTATATTCATCAGTGTCAGTGAAGGCAGTTCAGTAGTACAGTACAGTCCATGTAAGGAAGGGGAACATAACTGCTGGCTAACCATGTAAGGTCCTAGTATCGTTTGTTCTGATTGGTTAGAATGTTTAAAATTGTTACAGTGTTGTATACTTACACACGCCAGTGCATTCCTGGCTGCTCTTCCTCTTTAGCTCAAGGACAAGCTGGGACAAGACCCTGTTTTTCAACCTGTGGAAAAAGGACCCGTATTGCCGTTAATAGTTGCTAAATTATGATATAACAGAGAAGAACAAAAAGGAAACGGAAGGAATCGACAGAGTAGTAGTTCCTTGGAGCAAGGTTCAACGTTATTGTCATCAGAGCTATAGGCTCAGGCCTGCTCATGGATGCTAGCTCTACTGCCCAATGGGAGTTCCTCTTGAGCATATCCTGGAAGAGAATATCCTTTAAGGAGTCCAGGAGAAGGCTCAGAATTCAAACAGCACCCCCTCTCCAAAGCTATAGCAGGTTCCCTGCATCTACTGGTTCAGGAACAGATGGTTCAGATGATCTAGGCCCCCAGCCCACTTCAGCCCGAAGCCCAGTCCAGGCATCCCACACCCCTACCAGGAAAGGCTCCTCCGTGATGGCAGGGAGTGATACTGCAACTTCCAACGCTGTCCCTCGGCCAGCCACGAGGCTGAAGGCGCAAAATCTGCAAAAATATGGCAACGGTGGCTGTCTTGCTGGAGTCTCGCGCTCCAGGATCCCAAGACTCAGAGCATTTCTGCCACTGGAATATACATGGCTGTCAAGTCCATGGCTGAGTGCCAGAGATACCTCCTGATTCTGCCGATCAGCATCAGGGAAGCCCCTAGAAGATGAGCAAAGCCGAGGTTCTAACCAGACTGTGCTGGAGAGCAGCATTAGAGCTGTCCCCCGCGAACCTGCTTAAAAAAAAAAAAAAAATGGCATAGCCCGCTGCATGGCCCTCTTTCAGAACCTCACCATAGTGTGGTCGGTGGTTATTCCCCACAATATTTGGCAACTGTCGTCAAAGCCTAAAGCCCTTGAGCACTGTAGGTGCTAGCTCAATTTAGCTATTTCCCGCTTTATTACCTATAGCTATAAACCCTGACATATTTGGCCTAAACATGCCATAATATTTATTTTGCACCAATCAAAATGAAAAGGTGTTTGCTGGTGAGTTGAGATGAGCATTTCATCTAACTAACTCAACTATACATAGTACAGGGCCAAACTTGGTGAGCCTCTATTGCTAGAAGAAGTCTGCACACTTTTTAACACTCCATTGCAAAGGACCAACTATATTCTTCCCTTTCTTTCTTTTTCCCTTTATCTCCCTTATTTAAGTTAATTTCAGTGGCTATTAATATATACAATATATATTAAACACTGCTAGGTATGTAAAGCAAAAGATGAAAAATATATTTTTTAATACAATAAGTAGACTACTTATAAGGTTTTGCAAACTATTTCTAGAGCTACGGAGAATTAAACATGAAAGTATATGTGTTTTAACACATCTGTTACAAATGTTGTGCATGAGGACATGTTAGTGTTCAAATATGCTTTTAATGAAACACTTCATTTTGTGGATTTATGTTGATTACATGGCGTATTACTACTGGCAAACAGAGCTTTGTTCATTTTTAGAGTATTTTGGGGACGAGAAAAGAAGATATGCTCGCATCCCTTGCCATTGTACCTACAGCCATTTAACTTGCCCCAGCACCCATTCCACTCACAGGACTTGCCCCAGCACCAATTCAACTCACAAGTGCCCCAGCACCTATTGTACTTACAGGTCTTGGTTTTCCATGTGATAAACCAATTTACATTGCTTCTCACTGGAAGAAAGTAAATCTCATTGATATCCCATAGTGGCTTTGATTGAAAATTATTGTAACTCATTTTACTGACGTAAAACTTATACTATATAAAACAACACTGTTTAAGTCTATCAAGGGAATAGAAACCATACATGACTTAAGTGCACATTTATTATTAAGGTAAAAAGAATAATTGCATAAACAAAAGAAATGTTGGATTTTTATCATGCACAATTAAAACTAATGCACTAATTAAATGCACACAATTAAACTTTTTTAACCCTTGCTTCCTTACAAGGCTCTCCTTCTCCCAAGTAAATTCGCCATGTATCTTTACAGATACACGCACAGGGCCGGTGCTACCCTAAGGCAGCACAGGGGCGCCAAAAGGGGGGGCGGGAAAATCCAAATTGCCCACTCCCCCCAGGCCCACTAAAACGGGATTAGCCAGTCTGCAGCTGTGAGGGTAGCGTTGTGGCTCCCCTCCAGCTTCGCGGCTTCAATAAAGTTTTATTAAACGGAGTAACTCTGGTCACATTTTTTTTTAACAAACTTTATTGAAGCCGTGGGGCTGGAGGGGAGCGCACAACGCTTCAATCACAGCCGCGGAACTGCTGAGCACCGGCAGACAGCAGCAAGGAGGTAAGTACTGGGAAAGGGAGGGGGAGGGTGGCAAAATCCAGGAATATTGAGGGGCAAAATCCTGGCATATTGAGGGGCAAGATCCTGGCATATTAAATGGCAATATGCTGACATTTTGAGGGGCAAAATCCTGGCATATTGAGGGGCAAAATCCTGGCATATTAAATGGCAATATCCTGACATATTAAGGGACAAAATCCTGGCATTTTACATGGCAAAATCCTGGCATATTGAGGGGCAAAATCCTGGCATATTAAATGGCATATTGAGGGGCAAAATCCTGGCATATTGAGTGGCAACATTCTAGCATATTGAGTGGCAAAATCCTGTCATATTAAATGGCTAAATCCTGGCATATTAAAGGGCATATTGGAAGGGCAAAATCCTGGCATATTAAATGGCATATTGAGGAGCAAAATCCTGGCATATTAAATGGCATATTGAGGAGCAAAATCCTGGCATATTAAATAGCATATTGAGGGGCAAAATCTTGGCATATTAAATGGCAAAATCCTGGCATATTAAATGGCATATTGGAGTGGCAAAATCCTGGAATATTAAATGGAATATTGAGGGGCAAAATCCTGGCATATTAAATGGCTAAATCCTGGCATATTAAATGGCATATTGGAGGGGCAAAATCCTGGCATATTAAATGGATAAATCCTGGCATATTAAATGGCATATTGAGGAGCAAAATCCTGGCATATTACATGGCATATTGAGGAGCAAAATCCTGGCATATTAAATGGCATATTGAGGGGCAAAATATTGGCATATTAAATGGCAAAATAATGGCATATTGAGTGGCAAAATCCTGGCATATTGAGTGGCAACATTCTGGCATATTGAGTGGCAAAATCCTGGCATATTAAATGGCTAAATCCTGGCATATTAAATGGCATATTGAGGGGCAAAATCCTGGCATATTAAATGGAATATTGAGGGACAAAATCTTGGCATATTAAATGGCAAAATCCTGGCATATTAAATGGCATATTGAGGGGCAAAATATTGGCATATTAAATGGCAAATAATGGCATATTGAGTGGCTAAATACTGGCATTTTGAGGGGCAAAGTAGTGTGTCTCAGGTTATGTGTGTATTGGGGTCACTGTGTGTGTAAGTAGTAAGGGTGTGTGTAAGTGTGTCACTTTCTCTGTAAGGTTGTGTGTGTAAGTGTGTCACTGTGTCTGTGTAAGGGTGTGTGTGTGTGTGTGTAAGTGTGTCACTGTGTCTGTGTAAGTGGTAAGTGTGTCTCTGTGTGTGACTGCAAGGGTGTCTTTGTGTTTAAGGGTTTCAATGTGTGTTAGGGTGTCAATTAGACATGTGCAAAACTAAAATTTTCGTTTCGTTTTCGTCCATTCGGACGAAAATGTTATTTATTTAGTCTAAAATGAATTTCGTTCATTAGTGCATTCGTTTCAGACGAAATTCGTTCATTATTTTCGTTTCGTTAATTTTTTTCGTTCGTTTTATAGAATACAATGTAATACTATTGTAAAAACAAAAGAAAAACAAGTTACCTGCGCTCTCTCCTTTATCCCTATGCATTTAAAACAAATGGAGGTTTTTAGTTACCTCCAATGGCCATGAGAGGATGAGCCCACCTGCCAACGTCAAGGCAGACCCCCCTAGGTGGGTCCTAACTCTAACCATTCACCTTGGCATCAATAATACAGCAGGAGGATCACAAATCCCATCAAGATGAGGCAGCCCTCACCAGGATGCTTGCCCCCTTATGTCCCGACGCCCCGTGTTACTTACCACCTTAAGAACACAACAACGGACGTGCGCATTCCCAAACGGCTGGATAGGCATGCGCATGCGCTGTGTATCGCTGTGGTCGATGATCTGGTAAGAAGGGGTGTGCGGCGGGTGTGAGGGGGGCGGGAGGTGGGTTGCGCAGCTGGCTCATGCGCGGTGGTCACAAAGTTACAGCTGAGTTATCAGCTGTAACTTTATGCGCATGCGCAGTGAGCAAATTCTCCTGCGATTGCGCAGGAGAATTTGCTCCAGAAATTTGTCAGAACACCGGCTTTTAACTATACGGAGACAAAGTCTCCATTTATAATTTTATGAATGGAGACTCTGTCTCCGTATAGTTAAATGCCCACAGCCTATAAACCGAACGTTCGGTTTATAGGCTGTCGGCTTTTAACTATACGTTTGTCTCCATTCATAAATTTATGAATGGAGACTCTGTCTCCGTATAGTTAAATGCTATTATATTCTATAAACCGACTCTATTTCGGCTTATAGAATGCAATAGTACTACGAATGGACGAATGAACGAATGATTTTCCTTTATTAACCATTCGTTCATTCGGCTTTAGTTAGCTTAGCATTTTCGTTCTTCGTTTTTCGGGCGAATGGACGAAAATGCAATTTTCGGACGAAAATGCATTCGTCCGAAAACGAATGCACATGTCTAGTATATATTCACATGTAAATTGCTTTTTTAATAAAAAATTATGATATAAAAAAAATCTTGTTTTTATTTCCTTTTATGTGACAATGCTGCCTCTCTCTTTCCCTTGCCCCCAGATTTGTCGCTCTCCCCCCCTTAGTGTTGTCTCTCTCTCACCCTCCCTTTGGTTCCCCCCTCGCTCCCCTTGTGTCTGTCTCTTCCCCCCTTCCCTCCCCCTGTTTCTCTCTGCCCCCCTCCCCTTGTTTCTGTCTCTTCCCCCTTCCCTCCCCTTGTTTCTCTCTGCCCCCCCCCTTGTTATTCTGTGCCCCCCTCACCTGTTTCTTGCTCCCTGGTGGCTAGTGGGGGGAGCCGGGGGATGTATTCACTATACATAATAGACTGAAGTGTCGGGCAGCATGGAGGTTGTCTGCACGATTCGTGCAGACATCCCCCAGCTGCCCGATTCTCCCTGGTGGCTAGCGAGGCAGCGGAGGATGTCTGCGCGATGAGCGAGACCTCCCCTGCTGCCGCCCGGAACGACAGCCAGGACTTTTATGAGGAAGCCGGAAGTACCCTTCATCATAGAAGTCCCGGCGGTCATGCCGGGCGGCAGCAGGAGAGGTCTCGCTCATCGCGCAGACATCCTCCGCTGCCTCGCTAGCCACCAGGGAGAATCGGGCAGCTGGGGGATGTCTGCACGAATCGTGCAGACAACCTCCATGCTGCCCGACACTTCCGTCTATTATGTATAGTGCATACATCCCCCGGCTGCCCCCACTAGCCACCAGGGAGCAAGAAACAGGTGAGGGGGGGACAGAATAACAAGGGGGGGGGGGGAGAGAGAGAAACAAGGGGAGGGAAGGGGGGAAGAGACAGACACAAGGGGAGCGAGGGGGGAGCCAAAGGGAGGGTGAGAGAGAGACAACACTAAGGGGGGGAGAGCGACAAATCTGGGGGCAAGGGAAAGAGAGAGGCAGCATTGTCACATAAAAGGAAATAAAAACATCTAGGGACTAGATGTCTCCTGCTATTCTATAAACCGAACTTTCGGTTTATAGAATAGCCATAGGATTACATGTATTACATAAGCCGAAAGTCTATAAACCGATCGTTCGGTTTATAGGCTTTCGGCATTTTACTACACGGAGACAAAGTCTCCATTCATAATTTTATGAATGGAGACTCTGTCTCTGTATAGTTAAATGCCGACAGCCTATAAACCGAACGACTTTCGGTTTATAGACTTTCGGCTTATGTACTACATGTAATCCTATGGCTATTCTATAAACCGAAAGTCGTTCGGTTTATAGATTAGCAATAGCATTACATGTATTCTATAAACCGAACGTCGTTCGTTTTAAAGACTTTCGGCTTATAGAATACTATTGGCTTTCTATAAACCGAACTAGAGTCGAGTCCCCATTCATAAGAAATTCTTATGAATGAGGAGGGACTCTAGTTAGGTTTATAGAATGCCAATAGTATTCTATAAGCCGAAAGTCTTTAAAACGAACGACGTTCGGTTTATAGAATGCATGTTATGCTATTGCTGTTCTATAAGCCAAATGTCTTTCGGCTTATAGAACAGCAATAGCATTACATGTATTCTATAAACCGAACGTCGTTTGTTTTAAAGACTTTCGGCTTATAGAATACATGCTGCTATTGACTTTCTATAAACCGAAAGAGTCCCCATTCATACGAATAGGTCAATTGACCTATTCGTATGAATGGGAACTCAATTTTGGTTTATAGGAAGCTAATAGCATTACATGCATTCCATAAACCGAAAGTCATTCATGTCGGTTTATGGAATGTAGTACAATGCTATTGGTATTGTAAACCGACTCTATTTCGGTTTAGAATGCCAATAGCACGAATGGACGAATGGACGAATGAACGAATGATTTTCGTTTATTAACCATTCGTTCATTCGGATTTTGTTAGTTAAAATTTTCGTTATTAGTTTTTCGGACGAATGGACGAAAATGCTATTTTCGTCCGAAAATGCATTCGTCCGAAAACGAATGCACATGTCTAGTGTCAATGTGTGACAAATTTAGAGCATGTGAGTTGAATATTCAGATGTATTTCTTTCCACACTATACATTATATATGTAAAATGTATGGAGGGTTGGTGGTGTGGGAGGCATGGCAGGTTAGAGGAGGGGGGCACCAAAATGCACCTTCGTCTGTGTAGATGAAAATCCTTGCACCGGTCCTGTACACACAGGTCCAAAAGACTAAACGTTTCTTTTTCGAACATAGTAATAAGAGCCGCAGATATTTAGACTTCTTACTTTGTAAAAGAAACCTACTAGCACATATCTCCAAAATTAGATTGGTCCCCACCAAAATAGCGGAAGTCTTCAAAGACTACTGTGAGACTCTCTACAACCTCCACCCACAACGCACAGCCCTTTCCCATTTGACTAGGGACTGCTCCAT
Source organism: Pelodytes ibericus (assembly GCA_036172795.1). Taxonomy (NCBI): domain Eukaryota; kingdom Metazoa; phylum Chordata; class Amphibia; order Anura; family Pelodytidae; genus Pelodytes; species Pelodytes ibericus. The sequence goes on from CM069860.1 coordinate 97,484,857, forward strand.
CTGGGACTATTTGACAAAGCACATAAATAATATGCTCCTACCCGAAGTAGACAATATGTTGGAAAGCCTGATTACATTGGAGGAACTCACGAAGGTGATACAGAATTCACAGACAGGTAACTTAGCTGTTACTCAGCACCAGGCACCCGCCTCCATTTATGGTGGAGTTGCGACTTCATCAAACCATTTTGGAAAAAGTACACGTGATTATGACACAACTTAATGACAACCCCCCCACTCAAACCCATATGCCTCCTATTCTACAACACAACCTTAACACCCTCTTACTACAAGAAGACATTGCAACCCAATTTAATTATAGCTGCAAACAGTCTGATTCCCCTGTACTAGAGATTATCTACTAAAGCCACTATAAAAATGTGGATAGAAAGAGTTGAGGAGCTACGCAGGATGATGGAGATCCCTTTGCTGTCATCTGAGGACAAGACCACATACAATGGTGTTTGGTTCCACTGGTTAGAATTCCTAGCATGTCCCACCCTGTCAAACTACATTTACATGGCGACTCAAAAACCACACTCACATCTACAACACATCTAATGCCCGGCAACCAACTACATCTCAAGGCACTCTATCCTAGCCCCATCCACTAGTTTCATACACAAGCCCCGAAAAATACTTATTAACAGTATCTCTATTCATCCCGTCCCCCCCTTAAGCCTTCTGCACTCATGCATTGCCCATACTTTGAGAATCCCCCCTCCCCCTCTAGCCCCTTGCAGGCCACCCACCTGTAACTCACACCCCTAATCGCCACTAGAGGCTGTAAATATACGATCCACTGTCCAACCATGTAATTCTAGATTGGAAATTATGGTGTAATAGGTTCCCTACTTCAAGTCAATGACATTCTACATTCCCCTTACCCATCTACTACAATACTGCACTTAAGATGTTGGTCTATACTTTTCTGTCAATCTTACCACTCGACTATATGTTTATGTTATGCAGAACCAATTTTATTGTACAATGTACCAGCTGTGATTCAGTACCGTCTGTACCGAAATGCTGCCTCCCCCCCAACCCTACCCTCAACACTCTTTCTATTGTACCCTTGCCCCTCTCCCCCTCTCCCCCTCCCCCCCATTATCTGTTATGAATAAAACCAATAAAAACCTTATTGAAATGAAATAAATTTAAACAAGATCATAGAAAATGTTCCCAGTGGTAAAATTAATCTTTGCTAGGACTTGGAAAACAGAGTGTCAGATAAACTTCGAAGCCATATACATAAATAGATTACCAAACCAAATAGAAAAGAGCTATTACGTGAATAACCTGGATAAAATGGATGTTTATTACAGAATATGGTCACCATGGTTGAATAGATGTTAAAGTGAGAGATTAAAATAAAATGGAAAAATGCAAGCACCAAGGGCATATGAATGAGTATGAATGATGGTGGTGTATGAAAGTATGAGATGAAGGTGTGGAAGAATGATACTTTATGCTTATAGCCAATAAGACATATGTGATGTAATGTTAGGATGAAAAATGTTAACATGATATGTCTACTGTTAATTACAAATACTTAGGTACTTTGATATTTTGTAACCTTACATTTTTTTTATTTTTGATATGCATGGGTCACCTATGATTAAGCGTGTTTTTCACGCGAAACGCGTTAGGCTGCCTTCCTGTGGACTCTATCATCCGTGGATTTATCCTTTTTTGTCTGTTCTGGAACACTTTTCACCATTAAAGCATCTCATTTTACATTACCCGGTGAGTGGAGTGCACAGTTGTTTTCTCATTTCATGTCTCCTAAATCTCAATGTGACTCCCACTCACCAAGTGCAAACAAATAGAGTTTTTAATCCAAGGGTGAGCAAAGTACAACACACCTCTCAGTGGGAAAGTAGAGGCAATAGATTATGCTCAAATTAAAAGCATCTCAGCATTAGGCAAAATAAAATGCACAAAGGATTACACGAGTGAGGGGATAAAACTCCATCTTCTCAGGTATACCCATAGAAATATATATATATATATATATATATATATATATATATATATATATATATATATATAGATAGATAGATAGATAGATAGATAGATAGATAGATAGATATAGATATATACAAACCCAGGATTATTCCTTCATAGAAAAAATATAAAACAACAATTTTTGACATAAATAGCAAAGATACAAGTGTAACAATTCAGAGGAACTGGTTAAATAAATTTATACTTTTGTATATCCAAGCAGGATATTTGTATTAGATCCCAGATACCATGAAACTTCACCAAAGTAGATAGCACAACTAGCCAGATGATACTTGTGAACCAGGTAGGTATTTTTATTGTAGATGTCAAATCACACACCAACTGATTTTGGCGCTGGCACGCCATTTTGAAGGTGAGGCATATATACATATGAATGTACTTGTCTCAGAGGAAACTCATTCTTCCTTTTTAGATGAATATGTAGAAGTCTACCCATTATCAATCCACAAAACAATTTAATTCCCTCTCTCTATCTATCATTGAGGGGGCCTTTGTACATAATTTAAAGAATCAGAAGACCACTCTTTCTTTTAACAGTAATTTGATATTACCTCATCTCAACTCCAACTGGCCTCATGCAACACCCAAGCAGGAAGTGTTTCACATCTGCAGTGCAGGACTGCATCAATCTCGATTGATGGATGAATTAGGATTACTGCATTTTATGTCAGAAATGTATGCACCAATTCGTTCACAAAATCTTCTACTCGTTTGGTCCGCATATTGGATCATACACTTATTGCGGGTAGTCAAATAAATGGAACATTTAGTGTTACAGTTTACATAGTTCCAGATTTCAAAATCTTTTTTTTATTTATTGTTGAATGAAAGATTATTGATATCCTCACATATTGGCTACATTTACATTTTTTTATTTCCACATTGGTACATGGCCAAAATGGTAAACCAGGTAAATCCTGTTTTCATTTTCATTTTTGATGGCTTTGGTAAATAGATTTACATAATTAATTATGTAATTTACTTCTGGAAGTATATTTGATGTTACAATATCTATTAATGGTGTTCCTCAACTTCTTATCCACTTTGAGGATAGAAAAATTGTCAAACAATTTGATAAAAAAAATGTATTTTATCAAATTCTAAGCAGTATTCTGTTATAAAAGATAGAGTATGTTACGTGACCCCTGTAGTATCGACCTCTGCTAATTAATACCTATTGTTCTCCCTTTGTCACTCCAATTTTTAAAGGTGACATCTCCCAATAGAGTACTCCTATTCCTGTAGTTTGCCTTCATATAAGCCCTCTTAATATCCCTCTGTTGATACCCTCTCTGCAAAAATCTATGACTGAGCTCAATAGCTTGTTGTTCAAAATCATTGACATTGAGGAAAAGTTTATTTTGAGATGCAAAACACAAGTCGTGGATAACTACTTGAGTAATAGATTTGAGAATTCCCTGCCAATGATTTTCTATATCTGATTTCTACTGTACCTGATTCAAATCCAGTAAGGAAATGTTAGATACATATTAGTTCATCGTAAATTCACGGTTGACATAATTTGTATTCAAAAAGTGCTGACAGACAATCCAAACTATATGTCCTGATCAACAGCAGATAGTCTACATACCTTCCATTCCAGGCAATAGAGGACCTGGAAGTATTTATGTCTGCAAAGACATGGGACTGCTCCCACCAACCAAAAAAAAGATTGGTGTAGCTTCGGGCAAAACAAATGCTCATAGTGGTCCCACATCCTTGGAGGAATAAATTCCCCTTGAAAAGGAAACAGTTATGAGTCAAAAGAAAACCAATGGACTCCATTGAAAATTCCATTAGTTTAGCAGAGTAACCACTATAATGATCCAAGAAACATCTAGTGGCCATCATCCAGTGTTTGTGGAGAATGCAGGAATGTAATTACATAATGTTAATGGTAACCCAGATGTAGTTAGGTTTCCAAATCGATCGTGTAAGCTGGTAGATGGTAGTCCCCAAATCATGAAAGATTGTCCCCCAATGTCCCCCAATACTGGCCACTATTGGATGTCATGTGGGACTCTGCATGTCCTTGTGGATTTTGGAACATGAGCACCACTGCACTTGCTGTAGATTCACACAGATCCACTTTTTAGGGTATGTTAAATAGACATATATTGTAGGAAAAAACATCTGGCAGCAGGGGAGTGCAACAAAAAAGCATTTATTTAATTATATGCACCCCTCTGCTGTCAGACTTGTTTGGTCTGCTTTCTTATTCTCCCTCTAGCTGCTCTCCTCACCCATTCATTCAAGTTGCTGCTACTTCACATGCATAGAGTCCCCGCTAAGGCAGGTACGCAAGGTTGTTAATTCAAATATGTATTGCAGCTACGGTTTGTTAACACTCCAGCTGTTAAGACTACATTGACTCTCAACCAGTCTGTTATGTTAAGCATCATGGAAAAGTGAGAACTCAACAACTGGAATGCCAAAGGTTAGGTATTATAGCATTATGGATTGGTAGTTTAGCTGCTGTGGAGTGCACATCTCATAATTCTCAGCCATCCATTTGTTGGCAGAACATCATGAGAAATTGAATAACAGTGGAAATGGTTAGCCACCACTGTGCATAACTAGCAATTTTCCTATTTTGGATCCAAACCTGCAAGTACCTTTTTACTACCCTCTAACTACACACTTCTTTTTGTTATATGTCAACATTTTGGTGTGCATTGCAGAGCCACACTACGCTTCACAAGATTAACTTCGTTGATGGCAACTCCACTGATGTTGAGCACACAACATTGCTAGCTGATTATTATGGGAATAGTAAGTGACCTTTGGCGTGGGAGGAGGAGGAGCTACAGTACAAACACTAGGGGTTTTATTGACTAAAGAGATTTGCAGAGAATTGTGATAGGAATTTCAAACTTAGGGCCTAAGTAGTTAAGAAAAAATTCTCCCATATTTTGACCTTAAGCAATTTCCTCTTTCATGATTACAGCCCTAACATTTGTTGGCTGCATCTACAATAATAATGATCTAACCATATTGCTAACTAAACTTAAGGGGAATTGAAGGTATAGGGCTGTGGTTGCCTACACTACACTACTCTCTAACTTATTGTTATTGTTGCCTGCAGCTCCCATTATATACAGTCAGCCATTGCCCACTACATGTATTGAGAAAGGAAGGCTGCTGCCATCCGAAACATCTGTACTATTGTCTCTCTGCTCACTCTGTATGTGAATAAATGCAGGTGAGGTGTTTTTTTTTTTCTCTATCTCCTCCTCCTCCACCCTATTTAGGAGGTGTACTCCTGTGATTCACTTACCACGAATAAGTCAATTGTGAGGAAACGCGTCAGTTGTGTTACGTGTTTGTCTACCTGTTTGGAGTATCAGCACTCTCAATGCCTTTTAGAAGATTCAAATAAACTTACGTTTTACAGTGTTATCCAGCTGGTGGAGACAGTCCTTTTTCCGGTGAGCAGCTATTTTGTGTTCTTTCCCTTTTCTAAGGTTTATTGCTGTAAAATAACACAGACCCTGATATAGTACTGCTCCAGCTGATACTCGGTACAGTGCTGGCATCAGAGTTCTACCACTGTTGTCAAGGTTGCAGATAAACAACGTGATGTCAAAATCAGTTGTATTTTTTTGAAACTGAATGAGAATTCCAGAGGAGGATTTCATAGAGCAGAAGCCCTCTATAGCTGTTTTTGAAGAGTTGAATGTAATATATTTTTATATACATACCATGTATTAATATACATACTTTAGATTTAATATGTGCTATATATTTTTGTATTTTACCACATAGTAAAAATAGATCAAATAGTTTCTCATGCTTTTGCATAATTTGCATTAGTTTATCCCTCTATTTTGCATTTTCAAAAAACAAAATGAAGGATGAACACCTAACCTTCTCCTCCTGGTCAGCTGTGGACAATTCTGAGCATCCATCTAAATGAATTAAGTAGTGAAAAAACACTGGGATGAGATATCATGTCATATCACTGTCAGAAAGTATGCCAAGGAGAACAGGGAGGGATGGAAATCTGTGCAGGGAGAGGTGCACCTCTCTCACAACTCCCCTTCACTACCCAGGTACAACACAATAAATAATAATTATAATTCTATAAATACATATACACAATGTTGGGAAGTATTATCAGACTATCTTCTGGGTAAGTGTTTAAGTCATAATTAAAATTAAACTAAAACAAGCTGTGATCCCACTGCAGGGATGAAATAAAATAACCTCCAAAAAGAAGGTGGATGATTGATGGGGAAACATTCAGTCTGAATAAACTGCAGCAGGTGGACAGGATATCAGAAGGACCCATCGGACAAAACAAGAGGTTCTTCTACAGATTACTTGGAAGGAGAATCTACATTCCATTTTATAGAGATTACTTCAGACACTAAACTATCTATTTTTGAAAAACACACAGCCCAAGGAATTTCACTTAGCAAACATACACTTTTCATTATATTACGAGTATAACCCCAAATCACTGCCAAATAAAGCTGTAATTTTATTGCTAGCTTCTTTTTTTTCTATTTCTTTTAGAAACAGGATGTATAGTATACAAGTAGCTGAAAATCTATTAATTCACATGCTCTTTGCAGCCCTTTTATTAGGTAATCAGCTCATTAGAGCTCAACACCCCTGGTATTTTATTAAAATGCAGTTGTTAAACTAAATACACTGTCTGGCCAAACAAAATATTCACCACCTGGATTTAACTAAGCAAATAGGTCTGGGGTTGCTGCAATTGGTCAGGTCTAGGTTTAGCAACATTATGTGCCCAAAGAATGAGGTGAGCTGACTACCTGAATATACTGAATGACCAGGCTATTCCATCAATGGATTTTTTCTTCCCTGAAGGCACGGGCATATTTCAAGATGACAATGACAGGATTCATTGGCTCAGATTGTGAAAGAGTGGTTCAGGGTGCATGAGACATCATTTTCACACATGGATTGGCCACCACAGAGTCCAGATCTTAACCCCATTGAGAATCTTTGGTGTGTGCTGGAGAAGGCTTTGCTTTACAAGATCTTGGTGGCAAATTAATGCAACACTGGATGGAAATAAATCTTGTCACATTGCATAAGCTTATCGAAACAATGCAACAGCAAATGTGCTGTAATCAAAGCTAAAGGCGGTCCTACAAATTATTAGAGTGTGTGACCTTTTTTTTTTGGTGGCGACTTTTTTTGGGCCAGGCTGTGTATATATTATATTTATTTCTAAAAAGTAACACAGATAATTGGCAATGCTGAGGAAATTGCTCACACCATCAAAATCTCCCCTGGAGGGAACAGCCTGGGACCAGAATGGTTTACAGCAAAATACTATAAACTCTTTTCTTCATATCTGATGCCCCCTATGGGCACTATCTTTAGTGCAGAAGCACACATTTCAGTTTTAGATAAAAAAGAAAAAGACCATGACCAATGCAGTAGTTACAGACCTGCTCCCTCATCAACAAATACATGAAAATAATGGCCAAAGTATTGGCAACACGTTAAACCCCACATAACCCCAGTTTAATTCACACAGGTCAATCGGACATTGTTAATTATTAATATCATTCACACGGCCCGTACAAACCTTAAACTACTCTCCACGGATGCTGAAAATACTTTTTACCAGGTTAAGTGAGACAAAATGGTAGAAGGTGTGGCCAAGGAAACAAAGGACAAACTGCAGCGGGAGTTGGACAACAAGCACACAAAACTGGAGGAAACAATACAAAGAAGAAATTAATAAACCCCTGCTCAAGGATAACCTATAACACAACCACAAAATGATGATATATCTATTTTAAACTCTTAAAGCTTTTGACTTCCTTTCCCAAATTTTAACCTGGATTAAAGCTCTTTACACCAACCTATTAGCAAGGCCCTTTTGTGATACAAAATGGCACCAGCCAGGGTTGCCCTTTATCCCAAATACTTTTCGCTTTTTCTATTGACCCTTTCTGGATGCCATTCATAGAAAAATTAACGGACAAGGCCTACAGAAACACAAACACAATTAAGAACTAGCCGCTTATGTGGATGATCATCTCTTTATTATCTCCAACCCAAGAATTCCTTTCTGCATCTTCATGAAAAATTTCTCCATCTTTGCGGAATTATCCAACTTCATTATTAACTTTGGCAAGTCAGAGATCCTTAATGTGAAATTACGACACAAAGATGCCACTGCACTAGAACTCCACCTTCCCTTCAAATGGTGCAAACACAGATTAAAATATCTGGGCAAACATCTGTCCTACCTCATTTTGAACAACATCAAGTTACACATATATGTATACACAAATCTTTTCATAGTTAATACAATGGTAACCAATTAGGACCTAGAGTAAAAAAAAAGGAAGGAAGAGAAGAGACAAAAAATGCACATGAGTTTATATATTTATAAAAAAAAAAAAAAAAAAACAGGTTCCTCAATTGGGAATGACTCCTTGTTGGCAATTTGAACATCAAAAAAAGGAACGAACATGGAATCTATATGTATGAAACAACACAAAAATGTTAATACAAATTGGTTAAAACATTTTTATATATTTATAAAAATATATATATATATTTAAAAATTACCGTATTTTCCGTCGTATAAGACGACTTTTTAACCCCTGAAAATCTTCTCAAAAGTTGGGGGGTCATCTTATACGCCGGGTACTGGGATTCACGTACCTATTTTCTGCTCTGTCTCCGCTCTCTCTGTTAAGCCGGTCCGTGGCTGTGAGGGAAGCGTTGTGAGCTCCCCTCCAGCCGCGCGGGTAAGTACTGGGGATTGGGGAAGGGGGGAGGAGGGTGGCAAACTCTATATTTTAACCTTAAAAGTTAAAATATAGATGCGATTTTTCCGGCTTATAAGACGACTTAGTTGTGGGGTCGTCTTATACGCCCAGTCGTCTTATACGCCGGAAAATACGGTAAGAACTATAAATACTACAGCAAATAATCCTCATTTCATTTCTGTTTGACCTATAGCTCTGATAAAGTCTTCTCCCCACCAATGTTTTTTTAAATGCACTATTCCCATGAATTGTATTTTACTCGGATCAGTCTGATAGGGTGTTGTGAAATGTGCAGACACACTATGTTCCTATACTATTGTGGTATGTGTGCCTTCTCTTTCATTTTTCCTAACCATCATTGAGAGAGTGTGCTTTACTGAATATTGGTTCTGGATACCAAGTTTTTAAAAACAGCCCGATAGTGCCATATAGCGATTGTAGACAACTGATACATTGGGCAGACACGATTTAAAAGAGTAGTGTACTGTTCCACCTTTGTGAGTTAACAATTCATCTTATCCATCTTTGATTTATTGAAAATGCAACATAGAGCACTATTATTTGTTTCTATTTTTATATTTTTTGGGTCATCAGGATATTGAACTTGTGATCTTCAGTCAAATATACATCTTCAAGATTGTAATTAACAAGTATCAAAATATTTTTTTCTGAATGCTATTGTGTCACACACATTTGCACATATAAGCATTGTTTTTGTTCAACATTTTATATTTACATAGTTTGCACTTATATATAGCTGTATATATGGTCATATTTATATAAGATTCATTATACTGCACTCCCTTTATCCCCTCCTTTTACATATACATGACTGGTTAGGTCACCCACCATCCACCAAACTTATTACCTTGACCAAGCCCCCATTAAGTAAACACAGACAACATGTAGGTGGTTACGGTCTTGGCCACAGCTTTATTAAACATTTGAAGCTCAAAATAATAACCATTACTACCAGCCAGCTGCAAATCCGCAGCAGACGGTTGACCCAACGTGTTACAAGAGCACTAGTCTCCTGGTGATGTCATCAACTGTCTGCAGGAAATAGCTCCCCAAGCCCAATTGGGTGGAATTCAAGAATCATCCAACCAGCGCTGGAGAAGCCATGAATGCACCGGGTTTTGTAACAATTTTCAACATTCAAACTAATCAGAACATACGATCCTAGTACCTTACATGGTTAGCATGGGACAGCAGTCATATTCCCTTTCCTAACAGGGGCAGGGTGTTCTTGACTGCGTAGGCCCATAACCCCTCACCACCCCCAAAATTGTTATCCCAACCAAGCTCCTTTTAAGTAAACACAGACAACTTGGTAGGTGGGTAAGGACTTGGTGGGTACAAGACCTCTACTCTCCTGGTGACGTCATTGACCATCAGCAAGAAAAAGCTCCCCAAGCCCAATCGGGCGGACTTCAAGCACCATCCAACCAGCACTGACGAGGATCTTATCGACACAACAACTTCCCTGGGAGGCAACGTGATGTGCCCATCCCCCCCATGCAGCCAGCGCTCATTCAGTACCCTCTTGGAGACCCATATTGAAAATATCAAGACCAGTGGTAGTAAGGTGTACACCAATCTTGGTGCATCATAGGGGAATTATCACCTTCAAGCTTCCTGTGTCTTATTACAAATCCCTTTTCCAGCCAAATTGGCTTGGCTTAACATATGTAAATCTTTCATCTCTGTCTTGATCTTGCTTGATCAATTTTTTTACTTATTCATTTTGCAATCAACATGTTTTGTAAAAGTGGTTTCGTTTGTCTACCTAAAATGGCACTAAGACATACTTTACCTTTTAGATCTGTGTTCCAAAACCCACTCTAAAAATCAACAATACACAGTGTTTCCAGTACTAATACTCCATGTAATCAGCATAAATCCACAAAATCATGTGTTTCATTATACGCACATTTGAACACTAACGTGTCCTCATGCACAAAATTAACAACAGATGTGTGAAAACACAGATACTTTCATGTTTAATTCTCCGCAGCTCTAGAAATAGTTTGCAAAACCTTTTATGCAGTCTACTTACAGTGTTTAAAAACTATTTTTGTGATCTTTTGCTTTACATAACTAACAGTGTTTAATATGTAGTCTATAAATTAGTTTTTACAACCACTGTTTTAGCTTTTTTTTTTATTGTAATGCCATCCATGGCACAAATATTGCAAGATCCAAAATATGGTATGTAAACATTACGTTCCTACTACTTTTGAAATCACATTTGTTATAATAAATAGTGAATATGCTTCAACCAATGTTCAAACATAAATGTAGTGATTATTCAGAAGAGTATTACCGTATTTGCTCGATTATAAGACGAGGTTTTTTTCAGAATTTTTTTTCTGAAAAGTCCCCCTCGTCTTATAATCGAGGTCGTTTTATAATCTGACCTCAAATGGAGGTCAGATTATAAGACATGGATCCAGGTCCCCAGCAGAGCTGCAGGGGACCTGGATCCCCCTCTCTAACAGCAGGGGATGTCTGCGCGATGAGCGCAGACTCCCCTGCTTCCACCCGGCACGACCGCCGGGGCTTCTATGAAGAAGCCGGGTACTTCCGCTTTCGTCACAGAAGTCCCGGCGATCATGCCGTGCGGCAGCAGGAGAGGTCTGCGCTCATTGCGCAGACATCCTCTGCTGCCCCACTAGCCACCAGGGAGAATTGGGCAGCAATGGAGCAATAGACGGAGGTGCAATAGACGGAGGTGTCGGGCAGCATGGAGGATGTCTGCACGTATCGTGCAGACATCACCCGGCTTCCCCCACTAGCCACCAGGGATTATTACACAGGTGAGGTGGAGGGAGGGGGGTCGGGGGAGGGGGCACCAGAGCAACATGGGGAGGGAGGGGGGAACCAGAGCAACAAGGGGAGGGAGGGAGGGAGGGGAAGAGAGAAACAAGGGGAGGGAGGGGAAGAGAGAAACAAGGGAGGGGGGAGAGACAAGGGAAGGGAGGGGGAGAGAGAGAGACAACACTAGGGGGGGGAGAGAAAGCTGGGGACAAGGGAAAGAGGGAGGCAGCATTGGCACATAAAAGGAAATAAAAACAAGAAATGCATTTTTTGATATCATAATTTTTTTTAAAAAAAGCAATTTACATGTGAATATATACAAGTTCAACTTTTTTCCTATAGGGTAGTCTTATATTCAGGCTTTTAGTTTTTTTCCTAAAGGAATATCCAAAGTTTGGGGGGTCGTCTTATAATCAGGGTCGTCTTATAATCGAGCAAATACGGTATGTCTAGATATATGCATCATAGAAGTTTGTGGTATAGTTTTGTACATGCTCTCACAATGGTCATGCTTAGCTCCAAGTAGCAAATCATGTTTTGCTCCAAGTAGCACAGAACCCGTCTTTATATGAACAGCGAATAGTCCGTGCATATAGAGTCCTTTAAGACCAATTCTGTGAAAACAGAAAAATCTAGAAATTGTAGTATAAAAGTCTCTAGAATAAAAAGTAAAATAATGCAATAAAATTGTACACACAAAGGTTCCATAGTTGCAGTAGATATACAGACGTTACACTAGGTGGTGCGTTCCATTCCATCTATTTATTTAGCACCAACAATTTACATAGTGATTGGTACAGAGCATAGAAAGGAACTACATACTTCTTTAGACGAACAGAGTGAGACAGATACATGAGGTAGAAAACCCTGCTTGCAACCTTACATTGTAGATGGAGTAAGGGGCAGGAAACACACAAGGTGAGTGGAATGTGGTAGCATTAACAGTATTTGTGTACAGTAGGAAATAGGTGGATTTGGCCAGAGGTTTCCTAATGGATGATTCAAAGAGTTTGGCATTTTTTTTTTGTCCTTTTCATCCTAAACAAATTTTTTCCATTGCTGCATTCATTTCAGATGAAATTTGTTTGTTATTTTTGTTCCGTTATTTTCATATGTACGAATGGAAAATTCATCTAGTATTCATCAATAGTATAAAAATTCAGAGGAAAGAGCCAAATTGTGACCAAATGTCATCCGAATACTAATGGATATTTCACTTACTCTCAATAGTATAAGTTAGGGGATGAAATTAATCTTTTATCTAAATTCTTCAATCTTATGCTGAAATTTTGTTGAAATGTATGCAAAATTCAGACTATTAGTTACATATACAACTAAAGTCGGAAATTCAAATGAAAATGAGTCGAAATTAAGCCGAACTCACGAATGGACAAATTCCACAGATCAGAGTCATCAGATATTCAGTATTCATTTAGGATTATGTTTTATTCCGCATAGCATAATGCTATGTAGAATACAATTTAAACCGAAATTAATACTGACTAACTTATGACTATGATCTGTGGAATTCGACAGTTAGGTCAATTCAGTAGAATTTCTACTCATTTACATCTCAATGTCGGATTAAGTTGTATATTTAATTATTAGACTACATTTTGACTCAGTTTTGACTTATGTAATGATATTAACATTTCATACAATAAGTTTATTGAAATTGAGATGAAAATTAGTTGAAATTAAGCCGAATAGCATAATGCTATGCAGAATAAAATGAATTTGAAATTAATACTGACTTATGACTTATCTGTGAAATTCGTCAGTTAGGTTGTTTCAGCTTAATTTTAATTTATTTTTGTCTCAATGTTGGATTAAGTTGTATATGAAACTAACAGACAATTTTTTTTCATATTCTGGTTATACAATGCTATCATCATAACATACAATATCTTAATCTGAAATTGAGATGAAAATGAGTCAAAATTAAGCCGAATTGCCGAATTGATGAATTCTACAGAGCAGATCAGAGTCATCAGATTCAGTCAGTATTCATTTAGGATTCGTTTTTACTCCGCATAGCATAATGCTGTGCAGAATCAAAACTCTGATGACTCTGATCTGTGGAATTCGGCTTAATTTCAACTCATTTTCATCTTAATTTTGGATTAAGTTGTATGTGGAACTAAGAGACTACATTTTGACTCAATTTCAGCTAATGTAATGATATTACCATTACATACAATAACTTAAGCCAAAATAGAGACGCACTGTCGAATTCGACATATCAGAGTGGCTGTCGGCATCCGAATGATCGAATGACCGAATGGACAAATTAATTTTGTTCATTTAGCATTCGTTCATCCGGCTTTCGTTAGTTTTTCTTTTCCTACGAATGGACGAATATGCTATTTTCGGCCGAAAACTAATGTCTAGTGTTTTAGCGTGAGGAACTGTAGCACTTTGCAAACATCCTTATGCTATAGAACATGAAGCCATAGGCACCCATTACATGGCATTTTCTCATCATGCATCGGATATAACCTTATAAGCTATTACCGTATTTGCTCGATTATAAGACGACCCTGATTATAAGACGACCCCCCCCAAATTTGTACATTCCTTTAGGAAAAAAACTAAAAGCCTGATTATAAGACTACCCAATAGGAAAAAAGTTTAACTTGTATATATGTTAATTGCTTTTTAATATTTAATAAAAACTTTATATTATACAAATGCATTTCTTGTTTTTATTTCCTTTTATGTGCCAATGCGGCCTCTCTCCCCCTCCACCAGCTGTCTCTTTCCCCCCCAGCGGTGTCTCTCTCTCCCCCCAAAACTTCTCTCTCTTCCCCCTTCCCCTTGTCTCTATCTATCCCCCTCCCCTTTTCTCTCTGTCCCCCTCCCTCCCCTTGTCTGTGTCTCCCCCCTCCCTCCCCTTGTCTGTCTGTGTCCTCCCCCCTCCCCCTCCCTTTGTCTCTCTCTATCCCCCCCTCCCCTTTTCTCTCTCCCCCCCTCCCCTTGTCTGTCTGTGTCCTCCCCCTCCCCTTTTCTGTCTGTGTCCTCCCCCTCCCTTTGTCTCTCTCCCCCCCTCCCCTTGTCTGTCTGTGTCCTCCCCCTCCCTTTGTCTCTCTCCCCCCCCCCTCCCCTTGTCTGTCTGTGTCCTCCCCCTCACCTGGTTTCGTTCCCTGGTGGCTAGTGGGGGCAGCCGGGGGATGTCTGCACGATACGTGCAGACATCCTCCATGCTGCCCGACACGGCAGTCTATTATGACGGACAGCTGGTCCGTCATAATAGACTGCCGTGTCGGGCAGCATGGAGGATGTCTGCACGTATCGTGCAGACAACCCCTGGCTGCCCGATTCTCCCTGGTGTCTAGCGGGGCAGCAGAGGATGTCTGCGCGATGAGCGCAGACTCCCCTGCTGCCGCCCGGCATGATCGCCGGGACTTCTGTGACGAAGCCGGAAGTACCCGGCTTCTTCATAGAAGCCCCGGCGGTGGTGCCGGGCGGCAGCAGGGGAGTCTGCGCTCACCGCGCAGATATCCCCTGATGTTAGAGAGGGGGATCCAGGTCCCCTGCAGCTCTGCTGGGGACCTGGATCCCTGTCTTATAGTCTGACCTCAATTTGAGGTCAGATTATAAGACGAACTCGAATGTAAGACGAGGGGTATTTTTCAGAGCATTTGCTCTGAAAAAAACCTTGTCTTATATTCGAGCAAATACGGTATATGTAGCATTTGTAAGCAGTTCTGGAACTTTATTCTGAGTATTTAATACATTTGACCCAACACAACTAGCCAGGGCATTAAGGAAAATGACATGTTAACATCACAGCATGAAATAAAATGCAGCAACTGCATAACAAAAAATGGTGTTGTTTGGGCATTGCTGCCTCACGCTGCCCCCTACCAACAAGAGGCTGATTTGAGGAAATCTCTATTAACTAGTCTCTGCTTCCCTTTTCACCTTGAGAAGATCACACTTGGATATGCGGCCCCTACACTGCAGGGGCTGTGGGGCTCCTCAATACATTACTGATACGTAGCAGCATGATGTAGTTGTCTTTATAGTTTTAAACGGGCTGAAAATGTACCAATAAAAAAACAATACACAGTCTGGTACAGAACAATCTATGCATACAAGCAGAGCAAGCCATGGTCACATCCAAACAGACATCAGCCATAAAATATATGTGAATTAGAACATATGAGCCACAGATAACTCGTCGAATAATCAGCATGTGAGGCCATACTAGTAATCAAAGAGCTATCTTGGCTGAAGCAGTCAAGGAGCACTTTAACAACTTTAAGTGATGGTTTTAAAGTAGCTTATTTGGTAACATTAAACATAAAACCAAATGTAATACAAAATCTTTGCACTGGTATCATCTTAAAAACCTGTGGTTTTTCAGAGGAAATGTACTGTACATCGTTTATGCTATTACTTGACATTTAAAATGCAAAGCTTTCTAAGTTCTTAAATGTAATACTTTAGAACTCCAACTAGCTTGTTGTTAATTTATTATGTTAAAGTTCAATACTGAGGGTTTTATTCAGAGAAGGTTGCAGGGAATTGACAAGGGAAAGGCAAATGTAAGGCCAAAGTAGCCAAGTTGGAAAGATTTTCCAATTCAACTATACTTCACTGCTATTTTGGCCTTAGTTTGGAAATTCCCTTGTCAATTCCCTGCAAGTCCCTCTTTTGTCACAAATAAAGCCCTGAGTGTCAGACTTGTAGTTTATTTCCGTATAGTCATACCGGATAACCCACACTCATGAAAAATGTCAAATTTTAGAGCTTGTTTCATGAGCCGTTTGCAAGATAAACATTTCCCATCTGAATTTATAGCTTCAAAAGTAGATAAACTAAATATTTTGAAGATGTTTTGTATAAGCATTTTAGAGGAACATGAACGTACTAATGAATATTTTGATATGTTTACTTTTGTTTGTTGAATGTGTTGTATCCCTTTTAAGTAAATCCCGCCATGTATAACAGATTGTTTTAGTGTTTATGCAGTAAAAAAAAGAAAACCATAAATCTCAGGCTTACAATATACTTTCCCAGCATTCGTGATTTTGTCAGTTCATTGCTGTAAGTATAGTGAGATTGTAGAAAAAGGTTCATTAAGTTCACCCTTTCCCACTTAAACTGTAATTTTCTAGAGGAGAGCGATCAAAACTCCAGTGAATGAGGCCAACGTGTTGATGTATATAGTTCAGTGAGTTTCCAAATGACATGTCATTCGATTATTTCTGCACATTCAGTTCAATTACACTTTAAACTTTATATATGTTGATTTGCAGTGATCCATGTCATGTTTTTATCTCATGTGCATTTGTGAAGAGGCAATGTTACAGTTCATGTTTAAACTATTAATGTCCAACCGGTGGTCTGCTAACCACTCGTGGACCACAGGGTATTTTGTGGGGTGCCTTTCCTACCCATTTTATCAATTTGATTTTATTGTGTTACCTTATTAGACATCTAGATCTAGGAAGAACTAACCAAATATTAACTAGTAAATTGCGAAAAACAAATAAGATCAAAAGCATTTCTAATTTCATACATCTGTTGCAGGCGTTGGTGTTTTGATTTGCCACAAAGGCATAATATATTATCTAGAACAGAAACAATCATTTAAATGTTTTATACCTTATCTTTTCAGCTTTTAGTTTGACCAACTATACAATTTTAAAACTTTGATCTACTCAAATTAGGTTATTAAACTTGCTGTTCTTGAGTCCAGGAAGAACTATTAGCCATCTCAAATTGTTTCCAGCTGGGAATGATAGTTATAATAAGGCGATGAGGTGTTTGGTATTTCACTCCTGGCAATGTCACTGAAGCAAGAAATCAGTGTAGCAACAAAGCCAGATTTCCAGCTGCATCTCTTCACGCCCCACAAGTTAGGTCTAAATAAACAGAATCCTCTCTCCTGTGTGTTGAGCATCAAAGCAGATCTTCCCTCTCTCTTCTTCTACATTAGTTTGTATTAACATGTCGCTGTAATTCAAACAAATAGTCCTCTAGGGACCATCAACGCACAGAAAAAATAAATGAATTTGAAAATAAATTATTAGTGTGACTGTTTTTATACACATATAAAAGGAAAGCAGGCTCCGGCCTTGTCAGATCAGTAGGCCATTCTACAAACTATATTAAGTGTTCATTCAGTAATATTTATCTAAAGCATCTCTGACACATTTGAAAATATTCAGCAGTGTAGATTTTGAACATCCATAGTTTGTAAACACAGTTGAGTTCTGTCACAGTCATCTTGGAGATTTGCCAGAGCTCCATTCTCCATTAGACAATTGATCAAACTAAGGACAAGAGGCATTATGTAATTTGTGGCATGCCAGTGTTAGGATGGTCAGCCTATAATTAGGGCGTTATAAGTACAGGGTAAGACACAAACAAAACAACGACATGAATTAAAACATTGTCATGTATGTTTAAATACTACTAGGCAATATAACTAACTATACAGGCGAAACATGCAAGTAAGTTTACACAATTTACACATATAGAATATTCATGGATATACATTATAAATATGTAAATGTGTATATTCAAAGGTACATTATATTTTTAGAATCAGTAAAGAAGTCTTTTTAAGTGATTTTAGGCTATTAGAAAATTTATGGTATCTGGGATAATCAATTTCAGAGAAGCTCAGCAAGAGCAGACACCTCAGCCCACTTCCTTTTTTGTACTAATCAATATCCAGTAATGTTGCTTGGACTGGACATGAGTTTGTGGGGTGAGTGGACATCTAGATTGAGCATGCTGCTCAATTAAAGCAGGAGATTACAGTGAAGTGGTTACAAACTGGGCAAGCTAGGAGGCCAGTATTAGTCAGCTTAGTTCTATTGACATGTTACATGGTGTACGGGTTGGTAGTGGAGGGAATTTTATGTAGCCTCTACTTGTTCACCTGTTTACAGTTAGCAGATCAACAACCTCTAAACCCTGAGCTGCGGAGGTGTGGAAAAGGTTGTTTAAACCCAGGCTTTTCTTTATTAGTTCGTTTAGACATCAAATCAGCTTGATGTGAATTTTGTACCTGCTGATAGAGATTAGTGCATGATCTATAATAAACCTGCACAAACTTTTAAGAACTGACCTTTTAAGAACTGACCCATCAAGGTGTAACGCACGGTCGGAATGTATCACACAATAGTTACATGGTTAATTAGGTTGAAAAAATACATGTAGTCACGTCCAAAACCTCTACACAACCTTATTTGCTGATCCATAAGAAGGAAAATATCCACTGTAGCACTTCTAAATTTATTTCAAAGGAACAAAAATGTTATTGACGACAATGCATTCCAATGCATGCCCTCAATCAACATTACCTAAGCGACTCCTAATTGTGATAGCCCTATATGCATCATCTGGAACAGTAACTGGGATTGGTACGTTTTAAGCAGGACTGTTCTATATAAAATAAGACCTACACCAACTTCCATACCAACAGGGTAACTATAAAGGCTACTTAGTTCATAATCTTACAGTACAGTGTCTATAAGTATCTTTTCAACTGATTCTTTCCATGGTACTCTGCATTCTTGGTAGCAGATACATTTGATATGTGTCCAGACCTCCATGAAAGATTTTGGTGGAATGTGTGTTTCAAACCTTAAGTATTTTTTAATATATTTAAGTATTACCATATTAATTGTCTGGATATATTTTACTGTTTAAACAAATGCATATATATGTCTCTTGACCGCAGTTGAAACATTCAGTCAAAAATGCTAATGAAACGGTTCCTTAGCAGATAAGTCTTTGTGGTAAAACAGATTTTACCACAAATATACAGAATATACAATTTCTGGTATTACTCGGGATGAGGGTCGCTATTTATGTGACTAGAAGTACAGTGTGGAGTAACTTTGCAAGGTCTTTGCTCTATTCAAAAACTAAATACATTTCCTTGTTTTACTGGTCAAAATAAGGGAGATTGTAAACAAGCCACTATGTAGCCCCTTCAGAAATGTAAGAGTGTATTTCCCCTATTCCTGGGATGACTACATTGTGTGATTTTCTGCAGTCATGTGTACAACTGGGTAAAAGGAGTTTAGTCGGTCTGTCTATAACTTCAGTATTTATATCAGAGCTGTCAATATGTAGGAATAGGGAGACTCTGATTCCCAGCTGGTTGGCTGGGAGGTATGCCTCCCAACTGTCGTGCTTAGCATAGGACAGTCCCAGTTTAGAGGCTGTGTACTGCTTTTCGGACAGAGTTAGAGCTCAGCAGGACATCAGAGTTTAGCACTGTAATCCTGCAGTCTTGATCTAAGTCTACAGTGAGTGAGACACCAGAGAACACCAACTGCACTGTTGGTCTATGCTGGAGGCTGTGACTGCACTGGACAGTGAATAAGATTTTAACTTCTACATTTATGATGTCTAATGGAATTTTTTCATCACCGTGTAAGGAGTGCTGTGTATCTTTCTGCGCTTCTAAATAAATTCAAATCCGTGGTGTGGAGCTGCCCAGTTATGTCTAATCACCCTTCTATATTGCCAACACTGATTGTACAACGTGATGAGTGCTCTAGATGAGCAAGCACTCCACCATATCATTTGGATCTTACACTGACCCGCGTTGGGTGTACTGGCTGAGAATGTGTTGCAGGTGGACACTTCTATGTTTTATGGAATCTATGAATGTATGTGAATATAACTTCCATCTCTCAGCCCCTGTTATCTTGCAGCTTGCAAGAGTTAAATATAGATCAAAAAATTTAATTTATAATTCTAGCCATGTTCATGAAGTCTTATTTATGAAGTCTTGTATCTATAATGCTCCAAAAAACATTTCAAAATAATGCACTATTAATAGGATAAATATATATATTTTTTAGAAACGTTTTGTTATTTTGCATTCAGTCTTATGCTGAGAACGAAACATCCATGAAAGTTGTGTTTGTTAATGATTTTCAGAAAAGATTTTAGAAGTATGGGTTTACCTAGTACTTTTCCAGATCAGGATGAAATCAACCACCACCACATGGCACTGATAGGTTTTACCAATTAGGCTTCTTCAGTGGAAGTGGTTGCCTTTAATCATGGAAGTTAACAGATAAGGACTGCTTGGATAGTGCTATGTTTTCCCCAAACCTCTATTACTATCACAAACATATCTAACTTCTCATTACTACAAACACGACTCCATCAATTAATTCACGTTCAGGGAGATTACATTTCCAGCTATCACATAAGATCGGTGCATCCTGGTTTCATCCTTTGTTGAAGTATAGTACACTATATCCTAGACACAAGGATAGCTTATGTCAATGAGGACAGAACATTTGAGGTGTTGCTTCACTGAGCAGAATAATTGTGCAATAAAGCTTTGGTTGCATTATCCATGGCCTGAGGAAAGCTAAGAATGCAGGTGTTGGAGAGCTGAGCTGCATGAAACCCAATCTCTTTTGATTTATGAAGAGTTTTATAGCTGAAAACTGAATATAAGCATTTAGGAGTTTTACATTTTGAAATATGACGTTCCAACTAGGGTTGCCACCAGGCCGGTAATTTAACGGCACAGCCAATATTTAGGGTCTTGGGGCCGGTATATCTAATATACCAGCAATGCAAGGCCCGGTATTTTCCTCCATCCTTCCCAATTCCCCTTCCCCAGTACTTACCTCCTTGCTGCTATCTCCTGGTGCAGGTCCGTGGCTGTGAGGGAAGCGTTGTGAGCTCCGCTCCAGCCGCGCAGATCAATAAAGTTTGTTTAAAAAAAATGTTTAAACAAACTTTATTGAAGCCGCGCAGCTGGAGGGGAGCGCACAACGCTTCCCTCACAGCCACGGACCTGCACCAGGAGACAGAGCAGGAAGGAGGTAAGTACTGGCTGGGGAAGGGGGAGGAGGGTGGCATAACGAGCATACTGAGGGCAAAATCCTGGCATATTAATTGGCTATATCCTGGCATATAAAGTGGCTATATCCTGGCATATACAGTGGCTATATCCTGGCATATTAAGTGGCAATATCCTGGCATACAAAGTGGCAATATCCTGGCATATTAAGTGGCAATAGAGTGGCAAAATCCTGGCATATTAAGTGGCAATATCCTGGTATATTAAGTGGCTATATCCTGGCATATTAATTGGCTATATCCTGGCATATATAGTGGCTATATCCTGGCATATTAATTGGCAATATCCTAGCATATTAATTGGCAATATCCTGGCATGTTAAATGACAATATCCTGGCATATTAAAATGCGAAAAGAATGGCATATTGAGGGGCAAAATACTGTAATATTAAATGGCAAAAGAATGGCATATTGAGGGGCAAAATACTGGCATATTGAGGGCAAAATACTGGCATATTAAATGGCATATTGAATGGCTAAATCCTGGCATAATGAGGGGCAAAGTATTACTGGCATATTGAGTGGAAAAATATTACTGGCATATTGACCAACTGCTTCCAACCTCCCCTCCATATTACATTAACATATAACCTGCTTGTGAGGGTAGGTGGGGCGAGTGGGAGATATTGTCGGGGGGTAGGGAGAGTTTGTGAGAGAGTCTGTGTGTGAGCAAGAGAGACAGTCTGTGTATGAGAAACTGCTTGTCTTTGTGTGTGATAGACTGCTTGTGTGTGTGTGATAGACAGCGTGTGTGTGTGAGACAGTGTGTGTGAGAAAGCTTGTTTGCGAGTGTGAGAGACAGCTTGTGTGTGTATATGATATACAAATATATATACATATATTTTATATATATATATATACACACACGCTTCTCACTGGCATGATATACAAATAATATATATAATTTCAGTGATAAACCGCCCCCTTTGTGGCTCCACCCCTCATAGCCCCTCCCTCTTGTAGCTCCGCCCACGCTTGGCTGGTATTGTTTGGAGGAAAAGGTACTTCTGTGGCACAGAATAATAGGTTAGAAGTGTTACTAGATGTAAATAGGAGCCATGACAAGTAGTCATTGATAGAATAGGAGGCAAATAATCATCAGTAATAAGGCTTCAAATGAAAGCGTAACAATACATTTATTAAAGCAGCATCATGCGAAATATACCCTACAAACAGTATAAAGTGGGGGTGTATTGCAATGGTAGTATCATCTGGTAATGTGCTACTTGGTCATGGGGCCACGTGGAAATTTTCCCACCTTGGCCCTGTAATTTCTAGTCATGCCACTGTCATTTAATTTCTGTTGGCATTGACACTGTGGACATAAACTGGTACTCTGAGACACATTACATGATGGTGGAAGGGTAAGCATGTTATAACAACTGTTGATGATGAACAATAACTGGTGATATGATGGCACTCTATAGCTGAAATGACATCACTGGTATTGTCATTCCACTAATATTGTCATGTCGGTGTGTTTAATAATATTGTTAATGTATATTCATATATATGTGTGAATTCCGTTATGAGGTTACTAATTGTCATAAAGAATGCATGTGTTTTCTAATATATTGCATTTAAAATGACAGGTTAATTGATGATTTAATTGCACCATTTATGAGTGTCATCATTATTTCTTTCAAATATGCTCTATTACAGTATATATTTAGCAGTTTCCTTGTCAATTTAGCACTTTAAAATATTTTTTACTTTACTTTTTGGCGTTAAAATTTTCAGTTCTGTAAATTGTGTTTGGAGAAGTGAAATTCTCGAAATTCTGGTAAAACATCAAGTGCAATTTAGGTCAAATCAAGCTAGAATAATAGGGGGAATCCTTTGCAGGCCAAGTTCCGTTTTATTGTATTTCCATTTATTACACAATTATTGCATAAATCATATCACACACTCTCACATTTGCTATAAAGGTGATAGTATTATACATTATACAAGAGGTACGTTGATAACTTGCTGTTAATGTGTGATCTAACCAGTTGGATGACTGTCTTGAAACACTGAATGATGATGACTTTAAGTAACCTTCTAGAAGAAACAGCGTAGCGGAAACACTATTCTCCATGACTCCTGTCATCCTAGACACACCATCAGCGGCAACCGGTTGGTCAATTCCAAATAGTACACACTGTGTTGACTATAACAATCACAATATTAGCAAGTGCAAGATACACAGTACTAACAAAGTGGTGTTGCCTCAGAGAGGTGGCTATTCTTTTCAGATTTAACATGTTTGGGAGTGAAGTGTATTTTCCATTTGTAGATTTACATACTCCTGGGTCTGAATTATAGAGTTGATGTAACACATTTTGTTGATTATCAATAAAGGTATACAATTGTCCATTTACATACACCTTTAATGTAGGTTATATGGGTATTTGCATAAAACTTTTTAAGATTATTCATCAGCAGTCATTTTTCTTGTTCTCATACTAATGTTATATTAAGTAGATTTTATGTGCACCCTGTATATTTCCTTTTATTAACTCAATATGTTTGTTTTTTATTCACAGTGTACTTTAAATATGTATTAGCATCCCTTGTACTGAGGTGTTAACTGAGTCTATCTAGTTAGCAACAGCTGAGTGTGAAATAATGTGTGTACTATATAATCCCTGATACTTTGGATTGTCGGTAGACAATGATTAAGTGCTCCATGTGTTGGCACAAAAAACTATTAGGTGTTATGGCTATACAGCTTTCGAGCCTTCAACACTTATCAAATCTTTGTACAGGAGTGATTTTAACAGCAATAAATAAAAACTTTCATTTTACCATATCCTGCATGATGGAATGATTTATGTGTGTCTACCTTTTGGATTTTTGTGACATAGTTGCCAACTGTCCCTTTTTGCTGGAACAGTCACAGTAATTGGCCGTATGTCCCGCCAAATTCAGTTTCCCGGGACATGTCCCTCAAAAACGACATCAGGGTGTATTAAAAAAAGCACCTGTGATTGACAGAAGTAAAAAAAAAAAAAACTTAACTGATCTACATTACTTTAATTGTCACTTGCGAGGTCACTCGATGTCATTGTGCGCCATCATGTGACCCAGTGTAATGAGCTGCCACCTATTACAGTCTGCACTCTCCCATGAGGGAACTGGGAAACTAATTTGATGCACATTTTGATAACAGTCCCCAGTGATGGGCATTGATTTCAATGGTGGCCCCCATTTTCTCGGAGACCAAGAGAGATGGAGTTTGTGGGATTGTCTGCTGGGGGTGAGGGGGCTGGTGGGGTTGCTCTGCTGGGGGAGAGGGAGCCGGTGGGATGCTGTGCTGGGGGTGAGGGGGCTTGTGGGATTCTATGCTGGGGGTGAGGGGGCTGCTCTGCTGGGGGAGAAGGAGCTGGTGGGATGCTGTGTTGGGGGAGAGGAAGCCAGTGGGATGCTCTGCTGGGGGAGAAGGAGCTGGTAGGGTGCTCTTTTGGGGGAGAGGGAGCTGCTGGGATACTCTGCTGGGGGAGAGGGTGCCAGTAAGATGCATTCACCAATACCCACCAGCTGAAGAAGTTTTTACGAAACGAGTCCTGTGCGTTGTTTTTCTGTGTTAGTGCAATATCGCTTTCTTTAGCGGATGTTCAATTACTTGGCCAGGTGAATTAAAAACAGTGGGTAAGAGTTTGTGTGTACATCCTTTTTCCCTGTTTTTTTTGTATTTTATAATATTATTTTTACATGCTATTTTATATTTTATTAATCCTGTCCTTGTGACCAGCTTCGTATTATACTTCATAGTGGCACTGGACTTTTTCTGTCTCATATGTATACACATTTTATTTTGTGATTTGTAATAAATTTATTTTTATAGTATATTTCTGTTTCTGGAGTTTAGTCTCCTTCCTTTTTTAATATGTGTGCAAGGACACATAGTGTAAGGCATAAAGATAGATAACTGTATGAATACTAATCATAAATAACATGTTATGGGTGCCAAATTTAATAATTTAAACCATTTATTGTTAGCATTTGCAACTGGTAAATCCATTTGGATTTCAGTTTTTATAAGTTTGGAGCTTCGATTGCCTTTTCACTTTGGTTAGCAAACAAACACTACTTTTGGTTATTGCCCTATAACTTGCAAACAAAACTAAATGTTAAGCATTTAGATTGGCTTGTTATCCTATTCACATTTAAGTATGCCACAAATTAGACTTTTGTAGCTCATGATTGAGTGCCACACAGGGCTTGTAGTGTTTTACTTGCAAGCTTTTCCCTTATCACCACACTGTGGATTTCCTCACTGAATATGGATTACTGATTTGAAACATAAAAACAAAGTTATAAGTGAATGCTTGGTCCTATTTTATTGTTATTGTATTTACTAAACAGGAATTAAACAGGAACTATAACTTCTCAGTTTCAGAACATACAGCACTGGGCTTTGATCCTGAGATCAAAGCCCAAGTAGCAAGCACAGCTTAGTGAAATGGGCCTTGACTGGGTGGGGAGGTGGGCATTATGGGAAGTGGTAGGGGACTGGCTTTTAGCATTTAGAAGCAAGCTGTATATAAATAGGACAGCCATTTTAAAAGTAAATCATTCTAATTTGATTTTACTGACCTAATTTTGTCCCACCTGCCCTTAGGTGGCGGTTCATGCAATTCCCCCATTTGGTCACAGTGGCTGGAACTGGAGAGTCAGATTAAGGGGGGAAGGGGTTGTTATGGTTCTTATTATTATTATTAGGATTATTATTACGGTATTGTTATTTAAGAGGGTAACTAATCGGTTCTTTTGGTTTTAAGGTTTGTGTGGAAGGTTTTCGAGCTGGCTTGTGGCTCAGAACCTGGTGGTTGGGCTAGCTTGGTAAACATCTACTATGAAGGAGGCGGGCAAGTTAATTGCACTTTATAGTGTTATGTTTATGATGTTATTTATGGTGTTATATTTATGATTTTTTTTTATTTTGTCAGTGTTATATGTGTGGGTCATTGTCAATGTTGTATGGTGGTAGAGGGATGGGTTTAATGCAGATTGTTTAAAGGGGGGTTTGACATTGGCCCAAAAAGGTTTGCACTAAGTTGCTTTATTAAAAGCTGTGGAATTCATTTTACCCATACATCCTGTGCCTGTGTATTGATTTATGGGAGGACTGTTCTTTCCCAGAGCCCGAAATTACATAACATTATCAAATAAACAAAAATAAATATGTGGACATGAGCATGGCACATCTTTCAGACTTACAGGGTTATTCTTCATTAGCAACTGACCCCACAAATTGTTTTCAAACTAAATTATGGTTTTATTGATTAAAGCTCAATCTGAAGTTGTTACTTGCAGAGATGAATTTAATGTCATGAGTGTTGTTTTCCCCACCATAGCCTTTTTACTGTGTCCCCAAAATACACAGATGCACCATCAATCTGAGTTGCAACCTATTGTGTCTGTCAACAACTGTATTACACAGTGTATGAGCATGTTCCTTGATAAAAGTGTGGGATTTGACTGTTCCATCAAATGCACATCTGGACAGTATTGATGTTGAAGCCCTGGATAAAAACATACCTCACAAGATGAGTATTAAAGCATTTCTAAGTATTCTAAGTGATGTTCTACTATTCTTTCTTTATTTTTTATTATATTTTTAATACTACCTGCAAATTAGGGGCACAGCTATGGGCACATGCTGTGCCTCCAGACAAACAAATCTATTTCTGGAATGGTGAGAGAATCAGTTCATGTTTAACAACTCTTTGTCAGAATGTAACAAACTCACATCATCTTGGATGCATTTCACAGATGACATATTTCTGATCTGGATGGGTCCAGTGCTCTTTTTTTTAGTAAATGCCCTTTTTTGTGAGTGCAACATTAAACCACAACAACATTGGACTCAAACTTACTAAAGTCATTTATAAGAGGGACCTGTTATTCCTTGACCTTTGGATTTTATTGACATGGATGGCATTATTAAAACTGACCTATACAGAAAACCCACAGCACTGAATTGCAACAACCAACAGTCAATGTTCATGGTGTAGTTACCATCCAGAACAATTAAGGTGCAGTATCCATGTAGGACAATATCTTAGAGCTAGACATAACTGCTCTTTTGTTGAGGACTTCCAGAAGGAGGCAGACAACCTACATTACATAACAAAAAAAAACATGGACAACGCTAAATTAAAATGTGCACAAAAATATCTCAAACAACTGTAAATGATATAAAATATATATATTTATTGTAAATAAGAATGAAGAATGATATATAAAAACAAAAACAAACAATTTAGACAAAGCTATTTCAATATATACAGTAGCCTCTTTTAACTGCGATCACATGCAAATTAGATGGCAATGTCAATGTGTCCTTACATTGATTTTGCCTCCAATTCACTCCCTGTGCTTACTTATAGGGTTGCCACCTTTTCATCAGAAAAATACCGGCCTTGCTACTGTCTCCATAGACTTAACATTGGCCTGGTGCCAGTTTTTTACTGGCCTGCCGGTAAAATACTGGCCAGGTGGCAACCCTAACTACTTATTATGAAGCATAGAGAGTGACAGACAAGTGTAGAAAAAAAGCCATTTCCTGTATAAAAAGTTAACACTTCCCATCCCTTGCTGATTACAGTTTGTTACTAGTTTATGGCCATCATTCAGTTTTTTTCACAATTTTAAAGGTTTTTTTCTAAATAAATATATTATTGTAATATATAAATGTAACTACAATTTAGTAGGGTTAAGTCCTGTTAGTGCAATCTGGGTGCTAGGGCAAGTCTTGTTAGTGTAATCTGGGTGCTGGGGCACGCTCTAGACTTTGGGGGTAAGCACTGTGTGCTGGGGAAAGTCCTGTTAGTGTAATATGCATATTGTGGCAAATCCTGTGAGTGCAATCTTGATGCAGGGGCAAGTCCTGTGAGTGCAATCTGGGTACTGGGGCAAGTCCTGTTAGTGAAATCTGGGTGCTGGGGCAAGCCCTGGGTGCAGTATGGGTGCTGCCATAAGTACTGTAAGTGCATTCTAGGAGCTAGGGTGGAGCTAAATTCTGGGTTTTGGGGATAAGTTCTGGGTGCAATATGTGTGCTGGGGAAAGTCCAGTGAGTGTAATATGGGTGCAAGGGGATCTCCTGGGTGCTAGGGTAAGCCCTATGTGTAATCTGGGTGCTGGGACAAGTACTGTAAGTGCAACCTGAGTGCTGGGGCAAGTTCTGGATGCAATATAGGGGCAGGGACAAGTCATTTAAGTTACCATATACTACATTCATAAAAATAGGACTTTACAAATACAAAAGTTCATGGTTTAATAAACCAATAGCAAATAACATATGGTAGTAGACATGAGATTGATAACAATAGTATATATATACGTTATTTAATAAAGTTGTTTGAGTATCAATTGGAATTTACCTGTTGTAATTTCATGTACAGAGAATACGTTCTGAAAACATTTGATATGCAATTTCCCTTACATATTCTGTAATGTTTGGCCATGTAAAGGAAACATTACCTCTTCAAATTGACTAGAAACACACCAGTGGGAACGTTTTGTGCTCGTATAATTAGCACACATTGCTCCAACCATCATTTCCAGCACCAGCTGCAGCCCATTACAGAGATCCCTGAAGGCACATTTTTATTTATAAAAAAAGAAAAAAAGCATTTCCATATCACGTTGACAGGGAAAACTTAAGGAAGAGCCTCCGTACATGGCAAAAGTAGAATTTTCCAGCAATATAATCAAACTGGACAAAAATAAATAAGGCCTGTTCAAGTGTGTTGTTTTAAATGATGCACACAACGTGGGAAATAATCTTAGGTGGGTTTTATTTGGATATCGTGTGTCGAGGGACTGAACACATTGACAGTCCTTCAAAATTAATTATTTTAAAAAGAAAAATAATTATTTCTTTAAAAGCAACAATAGGGAATAGTTACAGGATTCATTAGTGATATACTGAAGGACACATTGCTTAATCAGCAGCTAAAATAAATACTTTCCTCTTTGCATTACCCCAACTTAATTCACACTGATAAACTAGAGAATTTTAGCTATGTTTTGACTTCATTTGCAGGGTAATTTATGTCTCAATACAAATGTATTTTGTATATAATTGCTCACTGAAACTGTATTTTAGAAAGCATGAAGAGAAAATGCAAGGAGCAATAAATTGAATTGAACTAAATCCAAAGAATATTTGATGTAAATGAGATCTGAGCTGTATCCTAAATGGCTGCTTAGAAGACATTGCCAATGCAGCTAAAATTCAGATTATTGTCAGTGACCTGAAAATGGCCAGATCAGAATAATCTAATTACTTTCTGTCAGCAATAAAATGGTAAAAAAAAAAAAAAAAAATCAATACAGCTATACATTGGTGACTTCTGGGAAAATCATGCATGTACCATGAGTCCTGCATACATTTTTAACATCAGTGATGCATTTTAACATAACTCTATACAGTTTATTCTGACTCTATTAACTTTTAATAATGGATTCTAGGAGATTAATTACATCTTTCATCAAAATGAGCTGAGACTCTTAAAATTATTGACCTTTAACTGAACAAAACAAAGATTCTTATTAATTGTTTGCATGGATTAACTGAATGGCTTGTCTTCCTATTACTTCCTATATAATGAGTGAATGACTCTTTTCACTCTACTCCCCTGAAATGACCTTGAAGATTAAGTAACATGCTACCAAGATACTTCCATTGTCCCATCACTTAAACCAACCATCCTAATTTGGGACCTCGATTCCACACTTGCGTCTTCATTTTCCACTTTTTCCACTGAATTTTGCTCATGTGTAGATACATTGCCACAGAGAATCACTGTCCTTCTGCATAGGTGCCGTAGGCAAGCAATGGAGGGAAGCGACATCCAAGATTAAAAAAAATAGTGTCAATTTATTGCATATACAGAAACAGCAAACCGTGGGAATAGCAGAAAACCTGATGGTTTTGGGTTTACTAACGCTTATTCATAAGTGCTAAACTTATGTGCAAAAAACGCTTACAAAGTACAACTAATAAAGTGAATTTAGTGCTAGAGCCAATCATGCAGCGAGCATAGATGCCATAGCCTGACACCTTCCCTCCCAAGCCATGGGGCCCAGTTGTATCTGTCCCCAGCCCCAAAGTGATATACTAGTGCTGTAAAGTCACTAGGGGATGGCACCCAAAAACACAATATTTCACAAAATGGTGGCACCCAGTCACACTTGTTAAGTTACATATTTTATTCAATACAGTCACATAACAAAAATAAAAAATATATCTGAAATCAACAATACAAAATAAAAAAAATAAAACCTTTTCATTTTTTGGTGGGAGTGTCCCTTTATTGCATTTTACTGCAATACTTTTACTGTTGTTATTAAACTATTTTGGTTACACGAGGATCTAATACATTGGCTGTTAACTATAAAAAGATATCAAGATATTAATAACTGCACCAACACAAAAAAATTACAGTGTGAGTTAAAAACAAGTGATATTAAAGTATGTGTATGTGCATGGCTTATTAATATTCCACAATGCAGTTTTTATAGGTACTTTCACTGAACTTTAACGTAATTTATATTATTATTTAAAGTTAAAGACAACTTTAAGAAGTGACAGCTAGATTTCTAATCTCAAAATGACATCTTCTAGGAAACACTCCACTCAGATGGGAGTAAATAATAATATTTTTTTTTTCTAAACTACTATTTAAGCAAATCCATGTGTGGATACTATCAAATGAGCAAGAAAAAAATCTATTAGGCCATGTAGGGCCTTTCATCAGGCAGTGTAAAACATAGTATTTAATACAAGCATACTTATACCTAACAAAATACATGCTAATTAAGTTACAAGCTTCACATCTAGCTAATTAAAATGCTACCCTGTCAGTGACACAGCTTCACATGTCTCATGCTGAATAATAACACAGGAAAATGAGCTCAGCACATCAGGCATATTTGGAAGAAGTCAGGGGAGGGCTGACAACTTTTGGCCTGGGGGGCAAAAACAATTTAGTGGCCCACGGTGCAACTTTATCAGCCCACTTATAATCCAAGAAAGACACAAACAGACAGACATAGCTCTGCTGACAAATAAGGTACAGAGATTGATACAAGGGCAGACAAGACACAAATATTGACAGACACAGAGACAAATCAGACAGAGCAGTGGTTGGGACTGAATGTATTTTTAGCCAGTCTCTGCTGACCTTTTATTGCAAATTGTCCACCTCTGATCCTGAAAAGCAGAGGGGAGAGAAAGGCTATGAAGGTGGACATAGTAAGTCTCTCCTCGCCTATTCATGCCAATGGGGTCTGTGTGGCCAAAATACTGAGCATACCTGACACTAAGGAAGATCGCCTGGCCTACACATTGGGGCATTGAGTAGTTAAAAGTGGTGCAGCCCCAAGTAGGGTTCCACCTTTTTCTTGAAAAAAATACCGGCTATGCTATTGCCACCATAGACACAACATTGGTCTCAACCCAAAATCTTAACAGTCTGCAGGTAAAATACCGTCAGGTGGCAACCCTAGCCATAAGTCACTGAGTCAGGTTAAAGAGCTGCCCTTCTGTCCCCCGTTGCCATCCTCCCCTAGAAAAAGTTTTTACCCCTGAAAAAAATGGGGGAAGTGATTAAGGACCTACAGGTCAAAAAGCATACACAATCTTTCAGGGTATCTTAAGTTAATTTGCTTTCTTATTTCCCACAGAGATCAACTAACGTATTCATTAGAATGAGATGACTGCAATTTCTCTGCTTGACTGACCTCTGCAGGTCAAGCAATTTCTAGTTTTATATTAATTCAGCAAAGAATATCACTTTTTTGGAACTTGTATATACTGGTTTTCCTTCTCAGGTCAAAGCGTGTTTAGATAGGAACTTAAGCATGCTAAGAATAGTGCGGAGAGCGGGTAATGTGACCTTTAACTGACACATCCATTTTCACTGCAATCTTTGTAAAGCATTTGCCATAGCGGCTCTGTATGGAAGTATAAAGTCAAGACATACACGAAATGCCTTTGAAAAATGAAATATATTCATTTGGTAGTAATTTGGCTAGCAAATGTAGATACATATTTTATCCGCTACAAAGAAATGCCTTGTCATTTTTACAAGTAAACATCAATATATTTCTCTGAATTACTTTTCTCCAGTTGTACAAGTAGCATGGCAGACGTCCAGTTATGGCAGGCATCTGGCTTTACTCAATAGCTCACATATACAAGATTCTTAAAAGTTTTTTAAGCAAAAAGGACACCTGTGAAACATCGTAAGTAGATTTGTTTTCATGTAGCAGAGTACAATTACTTGATTTCAGGCAGAAGTATTCACTGCAACAGCTATTATACCCAAAGGTACTTGAATCTGCTCCACAACAACAGGAAGAAAGGATATTTGTTGCCCATATATGGTCTAGGAAATAATTTGAATAGTATCCAGTCCAACTTGAGGCAAGCAGAGCCAATGACTTGCTTAAAATAATAATAATAATCTGAATAAAAGGTTTGCCTAACAGAGGAGTGTTCCTTGAATGGCCACCTGCACAGAGAAAAGGATGGTAATAAATACCCAGCAGGCCATGTGAGCAGAATCCACATGAGCACGTTAACTAGGTCAAGGATGTGAACATTTAATGTAGCTCCGGCACTATCATACATGCATGTGAGGTCCCAAAATAGAAGAGGCTCACTACTCATGGGGATGCTCAGGCAGATGAATATGCATACGTGTATATGTTACAGGCTAGCATGCAAGAGGAACACTGGAGACATTTAGTGATCATTTTATTAATTCATGGTATTTATCAAAGTGACTTCAAGACAAATGTGCATCCGGAGTGTAAAAATGTACTTGAAATATACAAATAAATGTATTGTACGAATAGCACTCACAAGTAAAATGTGCAAATTGAGACCAGCTCAATTTTGAAAAATACACTTAAAAACAAGGGTTGGTTAACCAAAACGAGATCCAACTGGGCCCAATGGAGATGGCAGTACAGCTACACTTCAGTCATGATTCTTCTATGTCAACAAAGTGACAGAAAGAGCTGGCGAATCTGGGGGCAACAGTTAAACTGGTTGTGAATCTGTTGGAAACATCCACAATACCAATCACGAAAAACAGCTTAGTAAATAAAGGCTAAAAACAGGAGGTAGGCAGTCTTATGCCTTTTGTTGGGTATTATCCCAACTTCCTTTGGAGACTTACGTTTCACACTCCTATGGCTGACTACTTGGTTTGATTCCTCAGCACTTTTTTCTGCTTTGTCATCAAACCTCTTTACAACTACCACTAGTGCAGTTCTAGCTAGAGTCTAGCCAGTTGGGGCCCTGTGTATAAATCAAGGCAATATTCAGTCAATGTGTGTCCGTCATTATCCCCTTCATGACAATGCCTGTCTTCTAGTATTACATTTTGTACAGTACACAAAGGGTTGAGTCTCAAAATCCTTACAAATACATATATATGTGTGAATTAATTTAAGAAGGAAGCGTGGACTTTTGTTTAAACACACCAGAGCTAAAGTTGTAAAATTTGTCCCAAATGAACATTATAATAAACAAACAAACAAAAAGGACATTGTCCTGAAGGGGATAAAAAGAGATTCAGGACAGAGTTGCCTGCCTTCTGCCAAAAGGGACAACAGCCCCTTGGTAGGATTGGTTGAAGATATGCATCGCCATAACCCATTTTGCAAAATACTGGCTGGGTAGTACTCTTCGTCCTTGTTAAATCTGCATCTCACATTCTCACTGGTATTTTGGTTGATTACATTTATAAAAAATAACAACACAAAGCCAAAAGTTTGACATTATTTCATAAAGATTTCATAAAATGTCATAAAATTTCAAAATTTCATAAAGATTTCATAAAATGTCTGCAGACTTGAACCCAATTCTGACCACTAACAAACCTAACAAAGTTTTTAGTCAAATCTAATAACATTATTCTTTTTATTTCCTTTGGAAACTATTTGGAAGATTGGACATCCTTTTTTTTTCAAATGCATTCTCAAAGAGCTCTCCATTTATCATGAGCAATGCATTTCATTTATTTTATTTATCACGTATGTAGTTGACTTTTTTTCTGATTTCTTTCTCAGTTCCGAACCGAAATGTTATTGAGAATGCATTATGATACATACTTGGAGCAGCTACTCTATATGCCCTGAAAAACACAGAGCACACTTCAAATTCAGCTAAAATAGCCACATTTCAGGCATTTTTTCCCCTAGATGTTGAAAAATGAATTAAAATAATTAATAAAGCCTCCCCCAGGAGGCAGCAGACTGGCCCATAAATAAATAAAAATGCCCCATCCCCAATTAAAATTAGGGGGGACCAGGGCTACTAGTAATTAAAAAAAATAATATTAACAATAGATGGGGCAGGAAAATAACAAAATGGTTTTCAGCCCTTACATTGGGCTCAGCCCTGAACCCCTCCCCCCATCAAATATAGAGCTGGGGAGCTCCCCACTCTCTGTATATTCAGATAATATGTGAAGCTCACCAGTGCATCATGAGTGTTAAGATAGGGCACTTTGGCACGTGTTACAATGCAGCAATCTTGCGGGAGTCATACATCAGCACCAAATTTGCAAACAGTGAAATGCCTGATGGATGGCTCCTGGGTAAGTACACTATCCTAAAATTACATCACTATCAATGTCACTAATCAATGTCTCATGCCATGTCTTAGGGGACAAGGGTTATGGATGTGCACCTTGGCTTATGACCCCGCTGAGGAACTTACAGATCATACCAGAATGCAAGTACAACAATGCCAATGTTACAACAAGGTGTGTGATTGAGCGCACATTTGGTGTATTAAAATCACGCTTCTGGTGCCTTTTTAAATCCAGTGGCTATCTGTTTTACCCTCCTCTGAAGGCATCTTAACAACAGTGGTGAGTGATGATGTGAATGTTATCACAGTACAGTTAGTATTTAATATATTTAAACCAGTTCTTGATGGGAGTGTATACAGCTCAGTGATATTGGTGGCAGAGGAGTTGATAGTTGTCTAATATGACGTTTCATGAGCATCGTAACAACATGATGTTCAACTGTACGTGCACTGATGACTATAACATCTGACAGTGTGCCTGTCTGTCACACAATACACCCATGTGTACAGTTGAGTGTTTGCATCAATTACCTCTTTAGATCCATGGTTAGTTACTGGAGCCATGAGGTTGCAGAGTGCTAGCTCATACTCACTGAGGTTGAATGGGTGTTGTTGTGTCATACCTATTGGTCTTGCCTTTGTCATCTTCTTCAGCACCTTTCTCCTGATATCTGGTAACTGCAATATAACAGCAGGGATTCATTAGTTATGTGTTTCATCATGCAGACATGTGGCTTTGTCAGACGAGTAGTGTTCAAAAATGTATGCTGTGAACTACAGATGTGTATGTTATGTGTGGATGGGAATGTAATAACAGTCTCTCCTGCATTATGAATGTGTTAACATGCTTGGTTATCCCATTCCAGAAGGTATTTCTCATCTTCTGGCTGGTGTTTCTGGACCAAATTACCTGATTGTAGCAGTTGGACAATTGCATAATTAATGCTGTATTTTCCTCAAAAGTGAACTCTTGTGCTCTTTTGCATTTCACACAAATGTTGAAGCTGGAATTCAAATGTGTACTTCAATTTAACACTGTAATATTCTGTATTCATGTGGTTATCTCACAAATTATACTCTGCTCTTGTCAGTTATTGGCTGTGTATAGTTTTCAACCTTCAAACAGTAGAATTTTGCTTCAAATATGTGCATTTCTGAATTTTCTTTTGGTTATATTTAGCTGATTTCGGCTATTTTTTCTTTGTGGGAATGCTTCCATAGGAGACAATGGAGATTTTGAGGCTACCACTTAGTTTTGATGTGTTTCGGACATGCATTCTGTTTTGGCAGGTATCTGTTTGGAATCAGCTATGATTTCTGAATTACGAACATATTTGGAGGCACATCGGGGTTATCTGGGTAGCTCGACATTCAGGTACCAATGTGATCCAAATCCATCTGCAATTCGGAAGCACCATTTTGGTACCAATTATTGGTAGGATTACTTAATGTTAAATTTAGTAATTAATTTAAATTAATGTTTTTTCATGCGATTCTGCTAATAGAAAGTAAAGATCATGGCAATGTGATTGCAAAAAATAAATATTTGAAATATATATATATATATATATATATATATATATATATATATATATATATAGAAACATGAACTATTTTTTAAATAATTGTAAAAACACTCTTTTCATGTTATTAGGATGCAATGTATACAAAGATAGTAGATGTTAAAGGAAATCATAACATTTGAAAATTAAAAACAACTAGTCGATAAAACAAATCACTCAACCAACAGTGATTCAGCTGTGGAACATTCATTAAAACCAACAGATTTGTCACACTGAAGGAACAAAGACATGTCAAATTCACACTCTAATGGATAATTTTCATCATGTAATTTCTACATGGCAGTAATTTTCTGGTAAGAGATGTTATATTAATGATGCCTAAATATTCTGTTCCAGAATTAGGTAAATTCAAGTTGATCCTTGTTTGCAATCATCCAGATGTCCTTATTATTTGTAATGGGAAATTACCAAAATATTCAACTGGGAAAACACCATTTACCGCATTTTGGCAAGCTGTAACTTGGTAATTACAATCTGCTTTACAATCCAATATAATTCACGAGGTGTTGCACTTGGGAATATGAGATCATTTTAATTGCTGATAACTGGCACATCTTTTTGGATCATTCTCTCCAAATAAAATGATTCACTGAAGTGTCTCACCCAACAAAGTGGGCAAACTTTTGCTCTTAAAAAATAGTTGTTACAAATTTATTGGTTCATCAATCCACTCCTCAGCCCCTCTCTACATTGTCTCTTTTGTTAACCGATTCTACCCTGCATGATCTCTGTGCTCCTTAAATGGACTTAGGTTCTCCTACAACCTCATCACCTCTTCCCACTTGTGCCTGCAAGATTTTTCCTGAGTTGCCACCTCTCTAGAACTTCCATCAGCTCTCTCCCTTATTCTCAAACTTCAAAAAGTGCCTTAAAACTCACCTCTTTAAAGGACAACTAACGTTTTTTTGGCGGCCTTTCATATATTTAACCACAGGTTATGTCATAAACAGGATACTCTACAGACATATTTAAAACATATTTTTCTTCTAATTTAGGCATTTGCTTACAATGTTGCTAACACCATGTATGCACAGTAAAAAGAATGTCTAGGTGATACAGATTTTTTAGGGGAGGTTTTACATAAGCATTACAGTTATTTTGTATTTTTATACCTCTTGCTTGAGGTTTTTGCAAATTTATTCAAATACTGCAAAGTATGGCAGCATCTGATGATCTAAGATGCTATGAGTATACAGCATGTGTATGTACAATACCAATCACGATTTGGAGATCTATAAATTGTTTAGCTAGTGGTGATGTTAAGACAGATAGAACAGAATATATTGATGAAACATAACATTACCTAATGCATTTATTAAATATTTAATGAATGGAAAACTATTAATTCAACTTGTTTCCATGTTTTATATGCTCTAATTGCAAAGGATTGATTCTTGATCTTGAATCAAATAAAGAGCTCTCATTACATTTAACTCTGTTGGCCTAAAAGGCAAATATAATCTGTTTATTTCCAAAAAGTTTCCTAACTGGTGCTCAAATGATTACAGTTTAATGATTGTTTTTCATTGTATTTGAAAGTTAATAGCTTGAATACATTACAGGGATCACACATCATTCAGTTGTTCCAGGTCAGTAGAATAGATTTTTAAATGAATCCATTGGAAGGATCAAAACATAACTCACATACAAAAATGATTCCTGTAATCAGTAAAAATGTTATTCTGTCTGAATTCAGGCCAGATTGGAAGATAAAGCTGAACTGTGGAGAGATTTCAATAAATTTCATGCTCACTTTTGGCCACATTCGGTTTGTGGCATCATCATCCACATTGCAACCCGGGACATTCCCCATCACCCACATTGCACACCCAGGGCATGCCCCATCTCCCACATTGCACAATCAGGACATGTCTCATCACCTTCATTGCACACCCAGGACATGCCCTTTCAGTCATTGCTACCAGCTATTTCCCACCTCCTGCATGCAGCGTGTGTGGAGGGAAGACTGTGTGGAGAAGAACGGCTGGTACGGGGTTTTCATTTTTAAAAAAAATCTTTTATTATATCAAAATATCAAACATTTACATAGACAATACAAAAAATATGAAAAAGAAGTCTACTATCATTTCACTGGCAGAACATTTGTATAATAAAGCTGTCATTTAGGTCAGCAACATATTTCCATAACTAAATGTAAACATTTTTAAAAACATTTTAAAAAAGGACAACTGAAGCTGCGAAATCCAGAGTTTTCTCTAACTAAAGTACCCTATTATATGAATTTCAGTTCATACAACTACCAGCTCTTTTTATGCACCACAAGTCTAAGCTACCCATATATTGTGTTCCACTTTTCAAGAGCACTCGTTGATAAATATAGTTCCCCTAAGACTGCATCTTGAGTTGGAAAGTAATTTGAGATCTAAGCCAATCAGGTAAATAAACAGACAATGAAAATATACTGTGCCTTAAAGTGACAAAGTAAGCAGCAACTGAACACAGCTAGTGTTTCACTACTAGCAAAAATGTGCAAACAAAACAAGGTAAAGTGAACTTGTGCGCTAAAATAAACACTCAATACACTAAAAAATATTTTCAAAGCAGTCTCCACCTTTCTTTTCTCCGTTTCGACTTATGCCCCGTCGAAACGGAGAAAAGAAAGGTGGAGACTGCTACGAAAATATCCACCAATCAGGCGGATAGAGGGGAGGAGTCAACGGAGATCTGACGGGGACAAGTCAGAGTGAGACAAAGGGGAGTGACTAGTGGTACACGTCACTACTGAAGCGAAAGGATAAAAGAAGACGATATTGATCACATGGGACACTTGAAAAAGCCTCAAGAAAGAAGAGAAACGCGTCGTGAGAGAGGGGGACTTCAGAGGAAAAGCGTTTTTGTTTCAAGGCCTTTTTAATGAGATTTTAATGTAAGATCTTACTATTGTTTTTATTGCTTTCCATTAAAGTTATTTACATCTGTATTCCTGCCTTCTCTCCTCATGTGATTGATATCCCTGGAACCACTGGATAAATCATACCTGGTGTAGCTGGGCTCCCTTACACCATTATTCCTGAGCAATTGACTGCTCAGGGACATGTGAGTGTGCATTTTATATATATTGTTTATGCACTTTTGATATATTTCTTGGATATATTACACTATATTGTTATTTGTTTTTTTTATCTCCCTTTGCATAACACTGGAGAAAATTTGTCTCTCTGAAAAGGGTAATGTTTTAGTGTATTGAGTGTTTATTTTAGCGCACAAGTTCACTTTTCCTTGTTTTAATTGCCAATCAGGGACTGTCATTTTTTCCCAACTTCTAGCAAACAAAATCTTCGCAGCCAAAAGAACATGTATAGCCAGAAAATTATCTATTGAGTTTAATCTTGGCCAATTTAAGTGCAGTTAGAAAACTTCTAGTTTCAATTTATCCCTAGTTGCTTTAGGACACTATAGACCAGGGGTGTCCAAATGCTGCCCACTGGATATGGTGGTGTGGCCCGCCTGCGATCTGCAGCGGTAATAATGGGTAGACTAACAATAGCATATCAGTGGACAAACTAACCATTGCATATTAATGGGCATACTATTAGTTACATATTCATGTTATTTTAATAAGCAACTGGCAGGGGCATATACATGGGCAAACTAACAGTGGAATATTAATGGGTAAACTGCCAGTGGCATATTAATTGACAAACTAACAGTGGCATATTAATGGGCAAACTTGCAGTGACACATTAATGGGAAAACTGGGAGTGAAATTTTAATGGGCAAACTAACAGTGGCACATTAATGGGCAAACTAACAGTGGCATATTAATGGGCAAACCGGCTGTGGCATATTAATGGAAAAACTGACAGTGG
This sequence comes from Pelodytes ibericus, assembly GCA_036172795.1. Taxonomy (NCBI): domain Eukaryota; kingdom Metazoa; phylum Chordata; class Amphibia; order Anura; family Pelodytidae; genus Pelodytes; species Pelodytes ibericus. The sequence goes on from CM069860.1 coordinate 97,525,345, forward strand.
CATATTAATGAGCAAACTTGCTATGGTGTATTTACGGACAACTGGCTGTGGCATATTAATGGACAAACTGGCTGTGGCATATTACTGGGCAAACTAACAGTGGCAAATCAATGGGCAAACTGTTTGTGGCATATTAATGAGAAAACAAATAGTGACATATTAATGGGCAAACTAACAGTGGTACATTAATGGGCAAACTAGCAGTGGCATATTAACGTACAACTGGCTGTGGCATATTAATGGACAAACTGGCAGTGGCATATTACTGGGAAAACTAACAGTAGAATATCAATGGGCAAACTGTTTGTGGCATATTAATGGAAAAACTAATAGTGACATTAATAGGCAAACTAACAGTGGTATATTAATGGGCTAACTGTCTGTGGCATATTAATGGGCAAACTAACAGAGGCATTTTAATGGCAAACTGACTGTGACATATGAACTGGAAAACTGGCAGTGGCATATTAATGGGCAGACTGGCAGTGGCATATCACTGGGAAAACTGGTTGTGGCATAACGGGTAAACTAAGAATAGCATATCAGTGGACAAACTAACCATTGCATATTAATGGGCAAACTATTAGTTATATATTCATGGGAAAACTGTCTGTGTTATTTTAATAAGCAAACTAGCAGTGGCATATAAATGGGAAAACTAACAGTGGCATATTAATGGGTAAACTGCCTGTGGAATATTAATTGGCAAACTAACAGTGGCATATTAATGGGCAAACTGGGAGTGACATATTAATTGGCAAACTGGGAGTGACATTTTAATGGGCAAAAGTAGATATAGGCACAGCGCTAGTGTATAGTGATAATTGTATCAAAAAGTGCAAAAGGGAGAACTCTCACTTCAAAGATATAAAATAAAGATTTAATACTAACCCATAAAACAGTGTATATATATATATATATATATATATATATATATATATATATATATATATATATATATACACTCTTGGCAGGAGAGGCACGGACTGACAGTGTGAAGATGAGTATCTCAGAACATGTAGAGTAACAAATGACTCTAAATAAAGTGCAAGCAGCTAGTTTTAATATAAGATACAATGGAAGATACCACTGCAAAAAAGGGGAACCACTGATAATAAAGTGAGACAGTGCTGTATATATTAAAAAAAAAACCAGTACAATATCTCCAGATGCAGATGTATATAAAAATATAAATTTATTTTAAGAAAAACAAATGAGTATATATAATATATTGCAAAGAAATTCTTTGCTATATATTGTATATACTCATTTGTTTTTCTTAAAATAAATTTATATTTTTTATACATCTGTCTCTGGAGGTTATAGTACTGTTTTGTTATTTTTATAAATAGCGCTGTCTCACTTTATTATCAATTACACATTAATGGGCAAACTAACAGTGGCAAATTAATGGTAAACTGGCTGTGGCATATTAATGAAAAAACTGGCAGTGGCATATTAATGGGCAAACTTGCTATGGTGTATTTACAGACAACTGGCTATGGCATATTAATGGACAAACTGGCAGTGGCATATTACTGGCAAACTAACAGTGGCATATCAGTGGGAAAACTGTGGCATATCAATGAGAAAACTAATAGTGACATATTAATAGGAAAACTAACAGTGGTACATTAATGGGCAAACTGTGGCATATTGATGAGCAAACTGTCTGTGGCATATTAATGGGCAAACTAACAGTGGGATATTAATGGGAAAACTAACAGTGACATATTAATGGGCAAACTAACAGTGGCATATTATTGGGCAAACTGGCTGTGACATATTAATGAAAAAAACTGTAAGAAACATATTAATGGTCAAACTAACAGTGGCATTTTAATGGGGAAACTGGCAGTGTCATACTACTGGGCAAACTAACAATGGCATATTAATAGGCAAACAAACAGTGGCATATTAATGGGCAAACTGACAGTGGCATATTAATGGGCAAACTGGTTGTCAGATATTATTGGGCAAACTGGCTGTGACATATTAATGGGAAAAACTGTAAGAAACATATTAATGGTCAAACTAACAGTGGCATATTAATGGGGAAACTAACATTGGTATATTAATGAACTAACTAACAGTGGCATATTATTGGGCAAACTGGCTGTGACATATTAATGGAAAAAACGGTGGAAAGATATTAATGGTCAAACTAATAGTGGCATATTAATGGAAAAACTAATAGTGACATATTAATGGGTAAACTAACAGTGGTATAATAATGGGAAAACTGTGGCATATTAATGAGAAAACTGACTGTGGCATATTAATGGGCAAACTAACAGTGGGATATTAATGGGAAAACTAATAGTGATATATTAATGGGCAAACTAACAGTGGCATATTATTGGGCAAACTGGCAGTGTCATACTATTGGGCAAACTAACAATGTGATATTTATGGGCAAACTAACAGTGGCATATTATTGGGGAAACTGGCTGTGACATATCAATGGAAAACAACTGGAAGAAACATATTAATTGTCAAACTAACAGTGGCATATTAATGGGGAAACTGGCAGTGGCATATTACTGGGCAAACTAACAATGGTATATTAATGGGCAAACGAACAGTGGCATATTAATGGGCAAACTAACAGTGGCATATTAATGGGCAAACTGGCAGTGGCTCAGGATATATTTATTTGAGTGGGGGGGTCCACTGAAATTAATGGTTGTAGCTCTTTAATAATTTTACACACTCCTTCTAGGATTGGTTTGTATGTAACTACCAGAGGGATTCTTGTTTTGTTATACTTCTCTTTGTATCGTAGGAGCCTTTCCCATGGTGTTTTTAGGGCAGATATAATTTTTTTAGATTTTTCCTTTCCTTATAGCCCTTTTGCCTAAATGACTCTGACAGTGTACTCAGGTGTCGATCACTGTCTCTCATGTCAGAGCAAATGCGGTGCTATCTGATGGCCTGGCTGTAAATGAAACCTTGTTTGGTATGGAAGCTGGAATTGTGGAGGTAGCTGTATCTATCTGTGGGTTTTCTATATACAGATAAATGTGCCATGATACCAGTTATTGTGCAATCCAAGAAATTCACACTATGATTTGAGAAGTTAATTTTAAAGTTTATTACTTTCTTCTCCTTCTACTCTGCACGAAGATTACAGCAACCACAGACGTACGTTACGGCCTTCATTGGCCTCGTCCGTGGGGTATGGCTGGTATCCCTCTAGGTGCAGCGTGTCTGGGTGTACTCATGAAGACAAAAAGTGAAGTGAAGACTCATGGAGAAAAAAAAACAAAGGTGTGGGATCCCTCTCAGCGTTACAACCTATAGGGCTAGCTATTTCAGCTTTTGTCCGTTATCGCTGAGAGGGATCCCACACCTATTTTTTGTGGGACCAGTCTGATATGCTAATGGAGAGGTTTCCTCTGTAATGGTGCAAGCAAGCAAAAAACCGTGATTCCTCTCCCGAGTAGGTTACAACCTATAGGGCCGGCTATTTCAGCTTTTGCCATTCTCGCTGAGAGGGATCCTACACCTTTGTTTTTTGTCTCTTTGAGGCACAATTGTTTCATGTCTGCTGTGATAAATATGGTTCAATTTAATGTTTTGTCAGTATGTTGGGGGAACCAATATTAATTTGCATCCAGGACGTATTTACACCAACTAGCGTTTCCAGATCATCAAAAAAAACTTTTAAATGCTGCCCTGAAGAATGTAAAATTCATGTGTGTTCAGGGGGAGATCAATTACCCGTTAGTGTACATTATTTTCAATACAATTTTCATTTCTCTACCTAGAATCCCTACCCTGATGTGAGAAGTGTATACTGTGGCTACACGTGGGACTCATACTGCGGACATGTCTAAGATGTGCAGTTCAGAAACTTTTGTATTACCATTCTACTCACCTTAACTGCTATTATGTATTTATTAAACATGATGCCATGTTGCTTAGAATCTTTTGTCTAATGGGTCATATCTTCCTTTATCTGACCAAGAAAGAAGAACCCAAGATTTTAGAAATGTCATCATCTTGATAAAGCAACATGGCCAAACAAGGTATTTTATTTATAGATCTATATAAATGCATAGTCACCCTATTAATATATATATATATATATATATATATATATATATATATATATATATATATATATAAACCATCATTTTTTAGAATCTATCACTTTTTAGTGACACAGAGATCTCAATAATAATATTAATATAGATGAAAACTTGGGTTGTTCTAAAAAAGAAAAGAAAAAATACGATTTCAAATTTTTCTTTTTTTAATCTAATACTTTTTATTAAAGATTCAGCCAATACAAACTGTTACATGAACAGACACATGGCATCAGTATGTTTAATTACAGCTCACAGCTAATCTAAAAGAAAGGCAAATCATGGATGCCCAAAATCAAGCTACATTTTTCTTCAAGGACAGACTTGTTGTTTTAATGTTCCTTTAAATTGTTCCATACTGTATTTTTTTTTATCTCTTTTCTTCTCTTGGATATTAGAAACAATTTGAAATTTAGAACCAGAAAGATAAAAATCACTAAATAGAAAAACGTAACTCTGTAATCATCAATGCGTTCAATGTAGAAAAGATATTAAAATAGCAAACAGTCTGTATACAAACAATGGCTGTCATTAAAAATAAGCCTTCAATGGTGATCTTGTCAAATTTATCAGTGGACAAAGATATGTATGCCATTAACTGCTATATTACGGTAACCCCAACACAGATATAAAAATGCACTGTATAAATATAAGACAATCAGAGGGTCAGTGAGTCAAAAGGCTTCTAAGGCCTCTTCCTGTCTTGTTTCTGAACTCTGACGGCTGTATGTAAGCAGTAGTCACTAAGTAAAGATACCGATGGGAAGAATGAATCCGCAGTCTGTCTGGGTGGTTTTCTCCAGTGAATTATTGTTACTCAGCTAAAAATTTCTGTGTTGGAGTTGACTGCATTTTCCCAAGGAGAGGATTAAACACAGCTGGCTGAGTGATGTAGTCTTTTGGAATCAGTAAATAGGATGTGTTTATTTATTACACAACAGGCATGCTAAAAACATGATCTAGTAGGGATGCAAATGTATACATTTAATTATTATTGATAGATTAGGAACATAAAGAATTAACTAACTTATTATGTATTTATCGTTATTATTATAGCTGAAGTTTCATAATGTCCAGCTATCAAATTAAACCAAAAGCAACCTAATTTATTGTAGTGCAAGAACCTATCAAGAAATAGTGTCGACATCCAAGTATGCTACTGTGAATTGTCTCATAATAAAGTAAAACTTTATAAATGTTATTAAGTTCATATTCATGGATTTGAGTTTTATTAACATTGTTCAGCAAATGGGAAATGGAATATTATGACATATTCTAGCTTTAGAACATACGCAATAGTCTGACGTGAGTTACTGTATGTCATCTGGTTTATGGTCACATAGTAAGAAATAAACAGTTTATGAGAAAGTACATCTTAATTATCCCTGCCATGGATTGGTAATTCATTACAAACTGTTTAGTACATATCAGTGGGAAAAATAGGGAATAGATGTACCCCATACATAATTATGTGCACAAGTCATAATATGTCATGTTCTGCAAGGCCTTGTGAGTTTCAAACAATAATAGCACTTCCGGAGTGCTTCCTTCTACAGAGATTATGATGTTATTTACTCACTACAATACTGTTGGTCCTTGCTAGCCAAGTTAAATATAAATCGTATTTGAAAGAAAATGTTGAAAACTTGATTGCGAGAGAATTGCACTGACCATATCATTATAAATAGCCCATTGTTTTATTAAAATGTTTTTTTATAATAATTGTTTTATTATTCCTTTAAAGATATAGTAGGGATGTTTGACGAGATTTTGCCCCAGATTTTGCCCCCAGCATGCAGGTTCTATATAGGCTGCTGATCTCGAGCTGTGAACCCACAAATGAGATGCACAAACAAGGTTACTAAAGCAAGACTCCAGATGTAACTGGTAGTGTACCACTTGTACAGTGCACTGGTCTTGTTTATTTTAAATGAATTTGGTCTAGCCCTTCCTTAGTGCTACTCAAATGGCCATGTTTGTTGGCATAGGTTGTCTCAACCTGTCTGGAGTCATGTCTTCTCTCAGCCTGTGAAGCAAGTGAGCAGTGCACTCAGTACTGAGATCATAGGCCTTTCTGACCACCCTGGAACATCCACAGAGACAGTACAACATCCTGAGTATTATATTACACACTACAGAAAATCTCAAACTATAAGGAAGTGTCAAATTATGATTTTTTTTTTTTATTATACGGAGGTTGTAAAATATGCAAGTACATTAATGTGAATTTGGGTAGATAAATCATGTATTCTGGATGCCTTAGCCAGTGTATAGTCGTGTAGCACTTCATACTTCCTCTACCGCTGTCTTAAGTTACATAATAATTATTCTTGTATGATATAATCATTTATTTATGTATGTGGTTCATATCATCTGATTTTTGTTTCTGTTACTGTGTGTGTTTTTCCTACTGACCATTTATTTAGTGTGTTCACTACTGTTGTGTGAGCTTTGTCTATCCAGTGCAATAACAATTGTTTGTTACAGTGTTAAGAAGGATAACTGCAGGATGATATTTAATTCAGTGCATTTAAAAATATAAATCTGTCCATTAATATTGTAAAAGTAGACCACGTGTGTGTAGCTTTGGTTAATGCCTGTTAAAAATATAATATAAGAAAAACAAAAGATAAAAAAAACTTTTTTCCATCTGGAAAATGTAATCAAAACAGGCCAATTTGTTTTCTGTACCAAGGTTGAACTCTATGAAAACAACATTTCTGGTCAGTGCACATCTTTTAAATACATACACATTTATACAGTCATCTGACACAATTAAAATTCAGCTTACTGGATAAGAGAGTGCCTCTATCCACACATATTCACCCACACTTTGCTGAGTGTCTGACATTCCAGAATCATTGCATATGGCAGTGTCTCCTACATATGGCACTTTGTAGTTAACACAATGTATAAATCTTTTTTGATTTTTTTTTTATCTTATAATTTATTATATACAATGACTAGGTGTCCCATTAAGGCAAAGGGTGACTATTTTGAAGAACACAAGGTTTACTGAAAAAATGTTTGATGTTCATGATTATCTGTTTGGTACATTGTAACATGGTTTAATTTTCAAACACTAAAAGGACACTCATTTTTTTAAAATTCATACAATTGTTGGTAACTTTATTAGGGTGACAATCACAGGCAGTTTTTTTGTATACACTGTTGCCAATTTATTTGCAGCATGTTCATTCCTGTTTGGTAAACTTCATTTTACACATGTGTATTATTTGACTAGCTTAGCACACCACCATTTTTCTGTTCCCTTAAAAGACAATCCAACTTGAAAATGTTCAACTTGTTATGTTAGATCATTATAAAAATGTATGCATTTATTAAAATGTAATACATGTGCTCTAGATATATTTCATCTGGTTTGCAGCTTTTACTGACCCTCCCATTCAGTTCTCAGCATTTGGTTGTACTCTGGTAGGAACAAAAGCAACATATTGAATTGTTTTACATAAGTAACGTTTCCAATATTATAACTATACTTGCAATGTATGCATACCTATATTGTACAGGAGACTTACAAAGCACACATCTGTATTGTTTTTCCTTCCTATAGGATTGCCATGTCAGACAGTTTTTTGCCAGACACATATAACTTTTACATTTTCCACTGTAAAATGTAGAATGCACGTGTGCCTAGGAAGAACCAGTTTATTGGTTCAAAGAGAGGATTCCATGCCCACTATCTTGATTAATTAATTGATTTCCCCCTGAATACACATGAATTGTATAATCAACAGGGCATCAAGTAAAAATAGATGTATTTGATTGTGCATACATTTGTATGTAAGTAGTTTGTTTTAAAGGACAATGGTAGACCAACAAATGAACTTATGTTAAATTAAAAAAATGTCATCAAATATAAAGGGTGATAATTATGAAGAGCCCAACGTCCAAAGACAGTTTTCAGTGTTCTGAAATATTGCTTTGACACACCTAATGTTTTGTACATTGCAATGTGCTTTGATTTGCCAGTAATTTAAATAAGTTATAAAATGTAAAATGATGTTAATTATTAAATACACGTAGCTTGGTGTACTAAAGATTTGTGTTGTATATGTATATTACACGGTATCAATTGCATTATAATTGATGGATATTAGATATTATGTGAAGCTTCATTTCATTTTTAATTTATGATCTCTTTTGCAAGCACATAGGAAGATAAGCATTCACATTTCAATATTACTAAAGCTCTGGATTCACTTGCAGAATGTTGTATGCAATTCATCCAAGCAAAACAGTAACATGACGCAATTGTATGTTAATTTTACTTTATTATTTGTTAATACAAATATTTTCTGTACTTTGCATTTTACAGGATCCCACATGAGATTTGACTGCTGGAAGTTTTCTGCTTAAAATCAATATCTTGAGGCCTGTTGAGATGATTTGTAGACCTTAACACATGTGGAAAGCAGGGCCCCTTTCAAGAACAGGAATGCAGGCTTGGAATGCTGGGAAAATGAGAAAGTGATACAGAGAATGTCTAATGTATTTTAACAACAAGAATTAAAGCAGAAAAACAATGGTGTGTTTAGTTTTTTGTTTTTTTAATGGAGGTCTGTTCTATAACACTCAACAGGAAAGTTAATTAGGTTTCCTCCATTCTAGGCTTCATTATAATTTCATTACAGAGCTCAAAAAGGCAGAAGTCTTAATTTAGTAACTCCTTTTCCCCACGATAGCCACAATGGATGTTTATTGGGGAAATTGTTAACATATTCAGACAAAATTGTTGGACTGAATCAAAACCAAATGTTTTCAGCGCTCACATGGGGCAATTATTCCAGCAAACTAAATGGTTTGATCTATTGCCCTCATAAAATAAAGTCATTTCGCTCCAAGAGTGCTGATATACGGAAAATAAATATACTGATATAAATTACTGATGGGGGAGAATAAATTATCTATTACTTTGCCATCTGTTGCAAGCTAATTATGATAACACTATATTTTCATCAATTATCGTTAGCTTTATTACTTGTCAGCAAAAAGGTGTAACTGGGGACATGTGTATTAATGATTGGAAAAGTTTCTTAAATCATCAAGATAATTAAGGGGTCATTTAGCCCCCTTGTGCACTGATGTTTTGACAACTGAAAAAAGCAAACACAATGGGAATTAAAGTGACCACACCAATGTTTTATTCTACTAAAAACTTTAAAAAATGTCACAGAAAACATAGAAAACACATTAGTCTACATTTTACACCAAAAGACAAGAAGTACTTAGCACACTATGAGTGAACTGGTTTATGTTAGCACTAACATTTCAAGCCAAATCAAGTTTGATAAAGACCCATTTGGCATGAAATGGCACTAGACAAAGACTCATACTTGATGTTGCTGGACTATAACCAATTTAGGTTGTTGTAGTTCCTATCTATTTTATGTAGTATTGCAAATGTGAGTGGAGTATTACTCTTTTTCCTGGGATGCACAATTAGCTATCCTGACTGACAAATAAGTAAAAAAATACTTTTAAGATTTGATTGGTGGGCTAACTGTCTCTTGTCTGTAGACACATTTTATTGTTCTACATTGCTACCAAAGATTCACACATGTGAAACATATGCTTGAAATATGTTAAGAAAATGTTGATAAAGTGGTAAACTAGAAGACTGTACCACTACTATTCCAGGGGAAATTTGAATGTTTCAAAATATCTATTGAGTCATGCATCATGAAGGCAATAGAGATGTTTTTTCACATATTGCAGTTTACATAACTGTAATCTTGCACTAGTTTAGAATCAAAGTCAGAATTGGCTAAGTGAATGTTTCTGATAGAAACTCAGCTAATAGTATAATTAATCTTTAATATTGTGTTATATTAATATGCCACCGCCAGTTGTCCATTAATTTGCCACAGCGAGTTTTCCCATTAATATGCCACTGTTTTCCCATTAATACACCTCAGCCAGTTTGCCAATCAATATGCCACTGATTTTACCATTAATTTGCCGCAGCCAGTTTGCCCATTAATATGCCACTGTTTTCCCATTAACTTTCTACAGCCAGTATGCACATTAACATGACACAGCCAGTTTACCCATTAATATACCACTCTTTGCCTATTAATATGCCACAGTTAGTTTGCCACCCTCCTCCCCCCCTTCCCTAGTACTCACCTGTGTGAGAGACTGCATCCTTCCACGCTGCCTCTCTCACGATTCCCACACACTGATCTGGTTTGAGCACTGGAAGGTCACATGACCCCTGGCGCTTTGATGTCAGATCAGTGCACATGTAGCGCAAAAGAGGCAACATGGAGATGCTGGTGAAGGGAGATCTTTTGACCCTGGGCCCACTGAGCCCCTGACAGGTGTATTGCCTGTTACCCCTCATGGCGGCCCTAGTCCCCGACAGCTTCTCGCTGCTAGCGCAGAGAAAGACCTCAATTGTCATGTGCCACCAACAGAATCGAAGTAGGGAGAGTGTTTCACACAAGCAGCTTCATCTGGGCAACAGAATAAAAGGGAAGAGTTTAAATACTGGCAGTGGAAGCGTGTGGAAGACATGCAGGCCAGCCAGGACAAAGGAGATGGAGATAGGTAAACATGGTCCACTCTAACAGATGAGGTTGCATTTTCTCACCATCTATATAAAGCCAATCACAGTCTGGTGTGTTCTTCCCCGACTGATGTCCATTATTAGGGTCTAGCCTCAATTTACATTTATTATACTGTAGCATCATTAGTTATTCATTATTAAATGCCCTTACATGTTACAACATATCAGTACTATGATTAGATTTAATTTCTTATACTAGTTATGGCAACCAATTCTTCTTGCTGTTTTACCTATATGTTTTCTATATATACAAGTGATCTCATTATAAGCACTATACACAATTATATATTACTCTTTAATATGGTCATTATTATATTTAAGGTCTTATCTTTGCTCCAAATTACATTTTTGGGTTATTCCCGGTGTATTTTGATTATGTAACAACTTTTGTTAAAATATTTCTTGCATTTTCTACACGTTATACACATACTCTACATTATAATTAAATGACAATCAGACACACTGGACACAAATGTCTCATTAGTGTTATTGGTTCTGAACTGGTGAATCCCATAATAAACATCATAGTATGCTAAAATTACATCAAATTAACATTTAACAAACATTACAGCCTGTTACTCAGACATTGTTGAATTATAAAGGTCTTGTCCTATATTACTTGGATGTGCTTGCTCATGAAAGATTAGCTATTCTCTTTTGTAACCTGTTATTTATATTTTTCCTGCGTGCTTGGCTATTCCTGGTGAGGGATGCATGCAATAGCCTTAAAGTGGATTTGATCGAGGCTAATATAGTGAAGGAGTTAAAGCATGCTTGGGATAGGTATTAACTTATACATATTCTAGATAGCAGATCAGAGTGTACAACAAGTACCTCTAAAATCCATTCTGTAATCTGCAACATGAGAAAGGGAGACTTAAACACACATGTAAAAACATTTTTTACAGGGAATTATATAATTCAAAGTCAGAACTGAGACCATTAAAAATCCATTTCAATTCGGCTTTACCCATTGTTTTTATTCTGTCTCCTTCCTTCCAATGGTTTATGAGCAGATAAATTAGAAAAAATTTCAAAGCACATAGATCTCTATCGTGACGAGAAGCAAACTGTTAGTATATTATGTGTTTCGGGTACCGCTTCTAAATATTTCTAATATGCTTGCCTATTCTCTAACGTAACAGTCTCAAAGTTCTTCCCACGTAATATGTTTCCTGATGTTGGCCACACTAAATTCGGTCTACTTAAAGTCCTGACATATTGTGCATTTAATGAAAGCTTGTGTATCGTTCACAAAGTTATTGCCAATATTTTGTACTGTATTTTTTAGTTTGAATATAGCTTTTACTCAAATGATTCCTTAATTTGGGGCCCTGTTAAAAATTACTGGGTTTATCTCCTATAATATTTTGTAGACATTTATCTATCCAAAGTATGGTCCAATATTTGTTAATAATACTTTTAATCTGTTTATTACTGTCATGGTTATTCTGGGTTTGTGGCTGTTTCATCTTCATCCTCTAGTGGCTGCTATTCTTTGGTGCCCATTCTCCTCCTGTTGTCAGCTGCCTCATTATCCTCAGCCCTTCCCTATTTAAACCTGCAGCTTATGGCAATCAGTGCCTTTGCATTGCTTTGGTTGCTGCCTTTGAAAGTGCCTTGAGCCTTTTACTAGCATTTTCCTGATTATCCATATTTGATCTCCTGTTGCTGAATCCTGCTAGTCTTGACCTCTCCTGTTTGCCGCCCATCCTGACCCATTTTCTGCCTCTTACTTCGTTTCTTGCTGCCGGCCTTGACTTCTGCTTGCCTGATTATTCTATTTGCCTATTCCTGTTACCGTTGCTTTCGATTGTATATTTCTCGTTCCTGTGATCCTGCTGTTCCTGGGGTTTCGCTTTGGTGTGTTGGTAATTGGAGAGTGCAAAAGACCTGGGGGAATTAAGCCTGAGACTCAACCATAAGGTGTATTTCCTTCAGGCAGAAGAAATCTGTTCTCTTGCTAACACCCGTGGCAATACCCTGTACCTACTCTGCACAGAGGTTCCACCTCCACATAAACGTTACAGTACCACAGGCCTGTGTCCTGCTCTGAGAGCTTCCAGTCCAGTCTCTGCATCCTGTTCTCAGTTGCCTGTCCTGTCTCAGCTGCCAGTCTCCACTACCAGTCCTGTCAGAGAATACCATCCAGTTTATAGTTATGCATCTTTTGGTGCAGACAGACCCCGCATCCTGCCCTGCAACGAGGCTCCTCCCTGGTCTGTTATCCCAGGTTGTGACAATTACAATGATTAAACTGTGTAATAATAAGAACTTCTTCCATAGTTCCAACAGGTTTAGATTTATACTGAAGTAGACTCTTTTTGTCTAGGTTCCGAATTTATCCGATAGACCATTCTATTGGAGATTGATCGTAATGACATTCCACAAAATAATTTTTATCCTCTCTGCCTGTCTATCAAAATCCTCCACATCGGAACACTTCCTCCTAATGCATAATAATTGGCTTTTAGGTACATTAAAAAGCCAAGGGAGGAAATTACAACTTCTGTACCTCTATAAAACTATTTCTGTCAACTTTTTTGAAAAAAGTATGTTTTTTTAAGTTAGTTTCCTGGACATAGAGATTTTTATTGAAAATAAAATAAATTTTATTAGCACAATGTTTGCTAGTAAAGGAAATGCCCCACTCATTGGTATTTAGATATGTAAAAAAGAAGAGGAAAAAGAGGTCAATATTGTGCCTGTAGTTCACCAGATTCGCACCCCAGCCATGTCCCATGAGATACAGGGATGCCCCCAAAACGCCATAAACAGATTGGCATAACTGGGTGCAATGTTGGTGCCCACGGCCGTTCCCCTCTGTTGTCGAAAATATTAATCATACCAAAATAAGTTATTAGTGAGAATCAATTTAATCCCTTCTAGGATAAAATCAGTTTGTTCTTGAGGGAGATGAAGGACCTCACTGAGGAAAAATGCAACTGCCTTACAACCCAAATCATGTCTTATAATAGTGTATAGTGAGCTAACATTGCTGGTCACTAAAAGGAAAGTGTCTTCCCAAGTCACATTCTCCAAAAATTGTAGCAAGTCCATTGTGTATTTAAGGTATGGTTTTGATTTTTAACATATGGTTGTAATTGAATGTGTGTACAAGGGGGATGGATGAGCACAGAATCTAGCCAATGGCACTGATATAAAATAAATTATAGATGAATAAATAAATGAATGGTGTCCACTGAGAATCGGCAGCCGGAAAAAACTTACAGACAGCCTCTAATAACTGTGTAAATGATATGTGGAAAGGAGAGTGAAACCGGCGCACAATGCATGGACACTTTTAAACAATAAATTATATGTGACACTCTAAGTGTAGCTGTGCAAATGTGCAAATAAAAATAAATATTCAAAAATGCAAAATGTGCAAATGGCACAATAAATAACAGTTGATAATATATAGTGACCTTACAGCAATTAGTAAAAAACAAACCAGTATAAATGGTGCAAATTAGTTTTAGACCAGGTGAGTGAATACTGTGCTTAGGAATACAATGTGCTGTTGATACAGCTAGAAAACTGGTGTGCAAAAACTTTTTGTGCAAATAAACAATAAATCATGTTATCAAATGGCACAATAAATAACAGTTGATAATATATAGTGACCTTACAGCAATTAGTAAAAAAAACAAACCAGTATAAATGGTGCAAATTCTGTGATAATTGGTCTTAGACCAGGTGAGTGAATGCTGTACTTAGGAATACAATGTGCTGTTAATACAGCTAGAAAACTGGTGTAAATGACCCCAAAAACATGAAATACCAACCATATACAAACTCATATTACGGTCCTAAATACTGCATAATTGGTGTTAGATCCGAAAAGATATAAAAACAGTAAAAAACGATGGTGCAGTACAAAATACACTTGGAATAAGTCCAAGATCTCTGATTAAAATGCACTCACAAGCGGAGCTCCTGATAGTCAAGGAGCATGAAACAACAGCCTATGGTATTAGTGGAGCAATATACTTGCCGTCCCCCCCAGGATCCTTAAATCCAAAAACTTCTGAGTGAAAAAGGCGATGTGGCTCCAGTTGTAGTGAAACAGATGAATTTTTATTGATACAATTAAAAAGTCTCCATAGAGATCCTCAGACCGAGGTAGCACACAAATCTCCACAAATGGGAGTAAAAGGAAAGTATCTGCAGTCTTCTTTTAAGATCCGGCGTTTCAGCTGCAGCAAAGTCTCCTATCAGCACACCTTGCGCTATGGGGCTGTGGGACTTCCTGGTGTATCAGCTGTGATGGTGGCTGTGAAGAGCCGAAAATGAAACAAAACAAATCCCAAACGCGTTTGGGGTTGTAATTGAATGTCTATGTATCCAGATAGACATGATAAAAGTGAGCCCACCCTTGACACAAAGGTCCTGCCAGGGGGATTTTCAGAATTTTTGTGTAATTTGGTAAACAATCGAAAACAGCGGTAATGGGATGAGTTACATTGATATAGTCATATTTTCTTTTTTTTTATTATTTTTTTATAAAATACCTGAAATTAAACCCCTATCTAGATATTTAACCCCTTAACGCATTTGGACATATATATACATCCTGAAAAGCATGGTGAGGACGTATATATACGTCCTCCGTTTACATGTAGTGTTGCGCTCCTTAGCGCAACACTACATGCCTGCAGCTACTCTCAGAGGCTGCTTCGGATCTGAAGCAGCCTCTGAGAGGGCTTTCAGCACCCCCTCACCCCCCCCCCCCCCCCCCGCGCATACGATCACCGCGAATGTGATCGTATGCGCGTTACACACAGAGGCAGTGAAAGCTGATAGAGGCATCATGCAACACCTTCTGAGCCCCCCTGGGCACCGCAATCACACGGTGATTGCTGGTGTGTGCTGTATCGGAGGCGCATGCTCCTCCAATACAGCGTGCCCAGAGGAGAGCAACGGAAAAGAAAAAAAAAAAATCTCTTCCGTCGCTCTGAAACCGCTACTTGACTGCCCCTAAAGGCAGTTAAGTATATTACAGTCTGTAAGAAAAAATGAATTAAATAAATAAAATAAATAAATAAATGAAAAAGCTAACCCTAGATCTACGAAACCTAGATCTAGGGTTAGGGTCATAATTATGGTCATAATTAGGGTTACAGGTGGGTTCGGATGATTACAAGGGTTAGATTAAGGGGTGGGGGTAGATTTAGGGTTAGGGTAAATTTAGAGTTGGGGTAAATTTAGGGTTGGGGTAAAAAAGTCACTGTAGAAGAAAATGGTTAAAAACAAAAAAAAACACTAATATTGTTTATTGCCCTATTACTTGAAATAAAACATAGACAAACAAGGAAATATTGGTATTAATAAACTCAAGACAAATATTAGAAATATATAGATGGGGTCTTTTTTACCATTTGTAATTGTGTAAAAAAAAAAATAGGTCAAAGTTAGAAGAAGTGTTTTTTTATGGCATATTTTCATCATATTTTATATTTTTTTAAATAGTAAATTATATCATATGATGAAAATAATAGTATCAAATGAAAGCCCCATGATATATAATTTGTGTGGGTGGACTGAACACAGTTCAGTAAACGTATGACAAAAATAATGGAATTCTGGTCTTCAAGGCACATCAAATGCAACATAGCACTCAGTCACTAAGGGGTTAATTACATTTTGTTATTGGTGGAGTTGCCCTCTAAAAGAAAGATATGTCTCTGTGTCAGATAGTTGTCCTCACAGTATTTCTACCTATCTAGAAGGACTATCCCTCGTCCCTTGTCTGCAGGTTTTATTATCAGATTCTTGAAATATGTTAAAGATTTCAAAGCCTCTACTTCTTTGTAGGAAAGATTCCTATCCCTATCTACTCTAGGTTGTTTAAGTGTATCAGTGTCATGTAATACCATTTTTGCTTAATAAAATTCTAACACATATAGAAACAGGAAGTACATCCCTGTCTAAATTACTATATAAAGTCTAACATATACACTTATCCAACCTCACCAAACTTTGTCTCCATTTTGTGCTACATAATATGTCATTAATACTAATTACAGCTAAAAATATCAGAGCACCCCACAATTGCAGTACCAGCGCACATAGTGCAAACCTTTGAACTTTGTATTTGGCTCTATTTTCATGTGCACATCTTTTATATAGATGAGGGGGTAAACTATCAATTATTCTCCCTGACTCTTCTGTGGCATATTGTAATCCTTCAGGGGCTCTCCTCTGAGAATTATGCATTGAACATAAACCAATGAACAAAGCAGAATCTAAATAAATAACAGAGGCGTATCGTGCTCAGAGGGACGATGTATTTCGTGCATTTCTGGGTGTTTGTGTGCTGCGAACAGCCAGCACACAAACCCCCGTAAATACACTTGTTACATCCAAGGGGCCAACGGCAGCTACGAATTCGGCAACAGAGTCACTCAACTCACTCTGAAGTTTCGTATACTTTTTGTGCTGGTCGAATTGGCAACAGAGTGAGTGACTCTGTTGCTGAATTAGAAGCTGCAGTCTGTCTCCCGGATACATAAAAGTGTAGCCTGAAACGCCCAACGCGCTTTCCGCTTATACAGCTTTGTCAGCTTGGTTGCCCCTGACAAAGCTATTTAAGTGAAACGTGTCATTGGGCGTTTCAACCCACACCGCTATTTATCTGCTGTTTATACTTTATTTTTGTTTGAACCTACTTTTGTTGGTTGGTAAAGGTTTTTTCCTTTTAAAGTATCCATTAAATTTTTGGTGATTATGTAGCGCTGTACATTGGTATCCCTGTTATGTATACTGCGTTACCATTTGCTGTTAGGTTATGGTACTACTCCAGTTAGCGCAATTGTTTTGGTAATACCAAAGCCTTTCGCAGTTGGCTGCTTTTCAGCCCCGGCCAATGTCTGGTATATAGGGACTAGTATACAGGCAGGTATCCTTTGGCAATTATGCTCTATATATTTATCTATTACTATATCTATGACATTGTCTTGTCTGGGTGAACCTACATACTTATGTGGGGAGTATCAAAAGGGTGGATTACTATTACCCTATGCTCATGACTATGGCCTAACGTATATGTAGGCAGGAGTTTCTAAACAATTAATCTTGAACTTCAATTGTTATTTGGGCAGTGTACCCTGGAACGTCAGTGCTTTTAATATAAATGCATTTTATTTCAGTGACTAAACACTATTACTGATATTGATATCCAGATAACCTCTATCAGTATTGTCACTGTATGTTTGTCACTACTTCACTGTGTATGTGGTTTATCTACTCAAGTGTTTTTTTGGGGGGGGGGTCTCATGGCAACCCTTCATGCTTGGTGTTTTTAGTATACTAAAAAATTAAAAGTTTTGAATTTTATCTTGGTTCATTTCTTTTGTTATGGCTAAAGTGTAGCCACTAAATAATGTATTTACACTTTGTTTAAAGATTTTACTACTGGGTTAGCCCCGTTACCTTAAGTGTCATGTAGCAGCCTTTGCTTCTTCTTAAGAATCACGAATCACATAAAATAAATCTAGATCGTTTATTATTTTTGTTAGAATTTTATGTGTATGTATATTTGAGTTTTCCTTTTTTATGAAATATATCCGAGATCTCTCTTTTAAACTGTATATTTTTGTCAGTCTGACCCACAGAAAGTGCCCATTGTCACTCTGACCTACATAATTTGCCCACTGTCCCTCTGACCCACAGAACTTGCCCACTGACACTCTGTCCCACAGAATTTGTCCCCATAACTTGCCCATTGTCACTCCTAACATGTGCAGTGTCAGTCTGTCCCACAGAACCTGTCTAGTGTAACTTTGTCTCACAGAATCTGCTCAGTGTCACTCTGCATCACAGAACCTGCCACATTACCTCTGCTCCTTTTCCACAACTGACAACCATGTGTATGGCCGCGTCTGCAGGAGTAGAG
The DNA here is from genome assembly GCA_036172795.1 of Pelodytes ibericus. Taxonomy (NCBI): domain Eukaryota; kingdom Metazoa; phylum Chordata; class Amphibia; order Anura; family Pelodytidae; genus Pelodytes; species Pelodytes ibericus. The sequence goes on from CM069860.1 coordinate 97,543,925, forward strand.
GAACAGAAGCTCTCCCTCTGGATATCATGCTCTGTAAAATAGGACCCTATATCTAGTGGCTTCCTGAGAGGGGTGCGGGGGGGGGGGGGAACCGCACCGGGTGACCCCCTTAGCGGGTTTTTTTTTTTTTTTTTTTTTACTGGCAGCCGCATCCACTGGATTCATCTGCCGGAAAAAAAGTAAAAAATATATATCACTGCGACGGGATGTGACGCGGTGGCTGTGTTTCCCTCCTCTGTGCAGGAGGAAATACTGCATGGAGCAGATTTAACTAGAACATAGTAACTTTAAATTATTAATAGAAAACATAATACTGGCATCCTAATGGGCAAATTGGCTGGGGCATCTGAATGGCACAATATTACTAGCATCTGAATCGCACAATAATAATGCAATAATACTGGCATCTGAATGGCACAATAATTATGTCATCTTAATGGCACAATATTACTGGCATCTTAATGGCACAATATCACTGGCATCTGAATGGCAAACTATTACTGGCACCTGAATGGCACAATGATACTGGAATCTGAATGGCACAATGATACTGGAAATTGGTTGTGGCATATAAATTGGTTGTGGCATATAAATGGGCACATTGTGGCATATTTAATGGATAAACGCTGGCATATTTTAACAGGGAAACTGGTTGTTGCATATGTTAATGACAAAGTGACTGTGGCATGTTAATTGGTACCTCACAGTGGCATGTTCTGTAAGGCAAAATTATATATACTATGGGGGAAAGTGACAATGTGGCTTGTTCTGCATGGGCAGTTCAGTGGGACAAAAAGACACTGCAGCATGCCAAATTGTGTGGGTGCAATATGAGTGCAAGCCATGTGCTGTGGGTGCAATAGAGAGAGAGAGAGAGAGAGAAAGAGAGAGAGAGAGAGAGAGAGATGTATGGATATGTATTGTTTTAGAATTTTACAACTGTCACCTCGTGGAGCTCCTGTGTGTCACATAATTAATGGTGGTCCCATGTGTGGCATATTTACTGGGCCCCATATGTGGCATAATTAAGGGGCTCTTTTGTGTGGCATAATTATGGGGCACCTGTGTGTGGCATAATTAATTGGGCTCCAAGGTGAGACATAAATAATGGGGTTCTGGTGTGGCATAATTTATGGGGCTCTGGTGTGGCATAATTTATGAGGCTCCTGTGTGTGTCATAGTTATGGGGCTCCTGTGTGTGGCTCCGGTGTGTGACATAATTTGTGGTGCTCCTGTATGTGGCATATTTAATGGGTCATCTGACTGGCATTACTAAGGAATCTGTTTGGCATGGTATTAGAGGAAATCCAGGGGGTGACATCATGAGTTATCACACCGGGTGACGCCAACCCTTGTGGCGCCTCTGGTGGTGGTGCCATTCAGGGCCGGCCTTAAGTGTTCCGGCGCCCTGTGCGGGCTTCCCCAGTGGCGCCCCCCCGCCCCCGTCTCTTTCGCCCCCCCTATGTTTGTGTCTCTCTCCCTTCCCATGTTTATCCCTTTCCTCTTCCTTGCCATGTCTGTCTCTCTCTCTCTCTCTCCCTCTGTTCTGTCTCTCTCCCCCCGTCCCCTGTTCTGTCTCTCTCCCCCCGTCCCCTGTTCTGTCTCTCTCCCCCCCGTCCCCTGTTCTGTCTCTCTCCCCTGTCCCCTGTTCTGTCTCTCTCTCTCCCCCAGTTCTGTCTCTACCCCCTGCCCCTTTTCTGTCTGTCTCTCTCCCACCCCTCCCCTGTTCTGTCTCTCCCCCCTCCCCCTGTTCTCTCTCCCTAGCCCTGTTCTCTCTCTCCCCCCTCTCCCTGTTTTCTCTCTCTCCCCCCTCCCCCTGTTCTCTCTCTCTCCCCCCTCCCCCTGTTCTCTCTCTTTCCCCCTCCCCCTGTTCTCTCTCTCTCCCCCTCCCCCTGTTCTGTCTCTCCCCCCTGCCCCTGTTCTGTCTCTCCCCCCTGCCCCTGTTCTGTCTGTCTCTCTCTCCCCTCCCCCTGTTCTGTCTCTCCCCCCTAACCCCTGTTCTGTCTGTCTCTCTCTCCCCTCCCCATGTTCTGTCTGTCTCTCTCCCCCCTAACCCCTGTTCTGTCTCTCCCCCCTAACCCCTGTTCTGTCTCTCCCCCCTGCCCCTGTTCTGTCTGTCTCTCTCTCCCCTCCCCCTGTTCTGTCTCTCCCCCCTAACCCCTGTTCTGTCTGTCTCTCTCTCCCCTCCCCCTGTTCTGTCTGTCTCTCTCCCCCCTAACCCCTGTTCTGTCTCTCCCCCCTAACCCCTGTTCTGTCTCTCCCCCCTGCCCCTGTTCTGTCTGTCTCTCTCTCCCCTCCCCCTGTTCTGTCTCTCCCCCCTAACCCCTGTTCTGTCTGTCTCTCTCTCCCCTCCCCCTGTTCTGTCTGTCTCTCTCCCCCCTAACCCCTGTTCTGTCTCTCCCCCTTAACCCCTGTTCTGCCTCTCTCTCCCCCCTCCCTTACCTTTGCCTGAAAAGGTGGATCCAGGGAGGGGGCAGAGCTAACCGGCACAGCGGTGTAGTTCCGCCCCCACCCCGGGAAGCAGAGCACAGTCTGCATTACGGGGAGCCATGGGCAGCAAGAGAAGGTGCTGCTCGGGCTCCCCATGCTTAATGCAGGCATGGGGAAGCGAGCAGCACTATCTCATGCTGCCCGGGGCTCCCCGTGAAGCAGACTCTGCTCTGCTTCACGGGGTGGGGGCGGAGCTACACCACTGAGACGGTTAGCTCCGCCCCCTCCCCGGACACAGCACAGCATGCCGAGCAGAGGGCTGGTGAGGGGGGATCTTTTGATCTCCCCCAGCCAGTGCCTCTACCGGCTTTTTTTTTTTTTTTTACTTTTTTTTTCTATCTACCGGCCGGGCGGGCGCCCCCTGGGGTGTTGCGCCCTGTGCGCTCGCACAGGTCGCACACCCCTAAGGCCGGCCCTGGTGCCATTCCTAGTGATCCAAGCCTCTTGTCTGGTGTCTTGTGAATGCATAATCAATACAAAGCCTTATCCCTGGTGGCCAGTCACCTCTAACCAGAGCCAGATTCATATACAGGGAGTGCAGAATTATTAGGCAAATGAGTATTTTGACCACATCATCCTCTTTATGCATGTTGTCTTACTCCAAGCTGTATAGGCTCGAAAGCCTACTACCAATTAAGCATATTAGGTGATGTGCATCTCTGTAATGAGAAGGGGTGTGGTCTAATGACATCAACACCCTATATCAGGTGTGCATAATTATTAGGCAACTTCCTTTCCTTTGGCAAAATGGGTCAAAAGAAGGACTTGACAGGCTCAGTAAAGTCAAAAATAGTGAGATATCTTGCAGAGGGATGCAGCACTCTTAAAATTGCAAAGCTTCTGAAGCGTGATCATCGAACAATCAAGCGTTTCATTCAAAATAGTCAACAGGGTCGCAAGAAGCGTGTGGAAAAACCAAGGCGCAAAATAACTGCCCATGAACGGAGAAAAGTCAAGCGTGCAGCTGCCACGATGCCACTTGCCACCAGTTTGGCCATATTTCAGAGCTGCAACATCACTGGAGTGCCCAAAAGCACAAGGTGCAATACTCAGAGACATGGCCAAGGTAAGAAAGGCTGAAAGACGACCACCACTGAACAAGACACACAAGCTGAAACGTCAAGACTGGGCCAAGAAATATCTCAAGACTGATTTTTCTAAGGTTTTATGGACTGATGAAATGAGAGTGAGTCTTGATGGGCCAGATGGATGGGCCCGTGGCTGGATTGGTAAAGGGCAGAGAGCTCCAGTCCGACTCAGACGCCAGCAAGGTGGAGGTGGAGTACAGGTTTGGGCTGGTATCATCAAAGATGAGCTTGTGGGGCCTTTTCGGGTTGAGGATGGAGTCAAGCTCAACTCCCAGTCCTACTGCCAGTTCCTGGAAGACACCTTCTTCAAGCAGGGTACAGGAAGAAGTCTGCATCCTTCAAGAAAAACATGATTTTCATGCAGGACAATGCTCCATCACACGCGTCCAAGTACTCCACAGCGTGGCTGGCAAGAAAGGGTATAAAAGAAGAAAATCTAATGACATGGCCTCCTTGTTCACCTGATCTGAACCCCATTGAGAACCTGTGGTCCATCATCAAATGTGAGATTTACAAGGAGGGAAAACAGTACACCTCTCTGAATAGTGTCTGGGAGGCTGTGGTTGCTGCTGCACGCAATGTTGATGGTGAACAGATCAAAACACTGACAGAATCCATGGATGGCAGGCTTTTGAGTGTCCTTGCAAAGAAAGGTGGCTATATTGGTCACTGATTTGTTTTTGTTTTGTTTTTGAATGTCAGAAATGTATATATGTGAATGTTGAGATGTTATATTGGTTTCACTGGTAAAAATAAATAATTGAAATGGGTATATATTTGTTTTTTGTTAAGTTGCCTAATAATTATGCACAGTAATAGTCACCTGCACACACAGATATCCCCCTAAAATAGCTAAAACTAAAAACAAACTAAAAACTACTTCCAAAAATATTCAGCTTTGATATTAATGAGTTTTTTGGGTTCATTGAGAACATGGTTGTTGTTCAATAATAAAATTAATCCTCAAAAATACAACTTGCCTAATAATTCTGCACTCCCTGTACAAGCAGCCCTAGAAAAAAGATTTACACTTGCCCAACAAAGCATGAAGTCAGATTAATGAAGCATATAAAGGCGGAGGCAAACTAGCAGAGGCTAAATGCAAAAGTGAACAAATGACCATAGAGGATTTTACTCCACATTGAAATTCTAAGTAGTTTGTTTCAGAAAGCCTCACGCCCCTCCCCACATAAAATGCTTGCAGCTTCTGATTTATTTCTGTTTAGTGAAGCCCAAGTCCAAATGTAATCTGAAACAGTAAGAGTGCCACAAGTACACTCAATTGACAACTTACAGTGATAATATCTAGGAGTGCATAGTATTGCTCTTCTTAATATATAGTTAGCCAGCCACTTATAGTGGCACAGGATATCTCCTACCAGTAGTTAACCACACATTAATGCTATAACAGGATAATCAGTATATGTTTAGCCAGACACAGACAGGGTAGAGTACACCTCACATCAGCAAAAAACATGGAACAACATAGCTCCCTTCAGTATGAACTGTTGCTGGTACAGGAGCAGACCAGTAGGATATATTTATCCAGACACTTATGGCACAGATCCTACCAGTATATGCTTAGCCACACGCAGACATGACATGGTATAGTTCCCAGCAGTATATAGTTCCATCCAGACAAAGATGGGGTGCAATATAGCTCCTTACAGTATATAATTGGCCAAATGGAGATGCTGGTACATGATAGGTCCTTTTAGTATTTACTTGGTACAGTTAAGCTCCCTTGAGTTGCTAGTAGGTCATAAATAGTGTTACAGTATAGCTTTCATTGGTACATAGTTAGCCAGACAGAGACTGGGCAAAGTCAATTTAAATACAGTATTGACTTCAAATGTATCAGTTTTTTTCTCCATTGTCTCACATCTAGTCTTGTCTCTTTAGGAAGCAGGATTACTTGCAACAGTAAATCGGGAAAGAGAAAACCTTATACATTTTACATACATTTTATGATTTTACCATTGGTACAATTGGCTTATGGTCTGTACCAAGCACTGCATAAATTGTTGGCGCTAGATAAAGAAATGTTAATGTGATGTAATGTAATAAAATCTATTTAACCTTTGCTGCAAATATTCTATTAAACTAAACAAATAGTATATAAAATATTATAATTTATATTGTTATTTTTTTTTTTTTTTTGTAATTTAAATTGTATTAGGGTTTTACAGTTTAAAGCAAATTATAGTTAAATAATATCATTATTAATTCTTTACCACATACTGCTTATGGCACAGTGCCCATTAATAAGCATATATTGCATGGCTCTGTAAGTTATGTAAATATGTGTGGTATGCAGCACAAATACTGGATTAGATGGGTGCTTTCACAGGAACATAAAATTGTGTTCAGAAATAACGGACAATAGAGAACTTCACAGCCCCATTTTAGCCACTTTAGATGAAACTCACTCCCATTCATTTCAGTGGGGGAAGGAAAAAAATGATTTCTAGGCTGTCTAGTTTGACTTAGCCAGAAAATTCTACACTCATATAAAAAAAATAAAGATAAATATAATAACCTTCCCCCTGCCAAAACTATCATGGGGGTTTCCCAGGGACCCCTAACACATATGGGGGCTAGGGCAAGTGGCCCTTACCCCCACCTTATTAATAACAGGGCTGGGAGCCTGCTTATTGGCTCCTAGCCCTCATTCCCAAATTTTTTTTATTAGGGCTGGAAGTTTGCCAAATGACTCCCAACCCCCCTAAAATGAATGGGCCAGGAACTTGCACAGGGTCCCTGGCCTGTTAAAAAAAATCTGAACCCCTCTGTATCCCCAAGTCTAATCCCCCACACAGTGATTGGGGGTTATAAATACCCCCCCCCCCCCTCCCCCCTACAATGATAAGAATGAATCTGGGGGCTTGACCAAATCTTCTGGAAACTGAATAAATAATATCCCTAATTTTCCCCTGTCTGAAGCCAGCCCAAGTCACTGGATGGCATAAGAAAAAATAAAATTAAAATGAAATAAATAAAATTGCCCCCCTTATACATGGGCTGCCCCAAGGCCCCTGGATAACAGATGAGATGCTCTATTTATGTGTAGGTTAGGGAAAGACATTGATTTCTGTTTTGCTGATGGGATGTATAAGCACTGGACTATTAGGACTATTTGTCATATAAATGTTGAAAATATTTAACAAACAGCCTATACTTTTGTGAAAATGTGTTTTAATTTGAATTTATATAATGGGATCAGCAAGAACCCCAGAGGACTTGCTAATAGCAAAAACATATGGAAATACATTTCCGGTATGCAAGATCCCAGTGGCAAATATCTTCAAGTATTCTAATCCCTGAAGACAGTAAAACAGCCCGTTTTCTAATTTCTAAACCACTGGCTTGTGAAAAATCTGTGTGTAAAGGAATGAAAGGACATCAGCACACACATACAGGAATGAAGTCTTTTTATTTATTAGAATTTCAATCCAGTAGGACCCGATTTCATTTTTGCCTGGTTTGGATGCTTGATTTTTAGCCCTCTTTCCATTTTTAGTTGGTACTCTAACTGATTTATAATTGCTTCCCACGAAGCATATTATACATAACACTTTGAGTCCCAGAATGTTAAAACTCCAAGACAGGACTGTAAGTTGTCAATTGAGTGTATTGATTTGATAACCTCAATTTTGAAACTATGACTTAAACTTGTGCAGAGCATCCAGTGCATGTCATGGCAGCAAGACAGCCCTTGAAACATAGTCCTGGATAGACATGCAGAGCCAGAAAACCCACTCATGTATGGCAACTATATTCTTTATGGAACTCATTAGCATAAGATAGATTTCTAGCATATTGTTTCAAAGGCTCGGGGCAGTACGTGAAACAGACATACATCACTTATGGTGGCTTAAGACAACAAAAAAAACCTCCACTCGCAAATATAGTACAGCCGGTAGAACATCATTAAACATTAGCAGACCTGACTGCATACGGAGCATGAGTAGGTGCACTATACACTTCTTAGTGGCCTATTTCTTAACAGGATCTAGAAATGGAAGCAGGCCACAAATGGAACTGCCATGTTATGAATGAAAGCTTCCTTTAACTTCCTTTAAGTTGAAACTGCCCTATCTCTTGTAGAAAAAAATCCTAGACATTGCATATTGTTAACAGAAAATGAACGGTAAACAGGACATCTACTCTTCCACTTAATTTTCACTTGTTCACCATATTACTTGAGTTAAATGTTCAGGACACATATCACATTTGGTGCACTGCAGCTGCGTACAACATGACATTGACAAGTACAAGTACAAGTGCCCATCCTGAGACTGGGGTCTGGATCCACCAGAACAGCCAGACTTCTAATGTAATGGTATATAACAATTTAAAGGTACATACAATAAGTTAAAGTGATACCATTTTTAAAATTAATTGAACTGACATAGTCAATATTATAAAAGAAAAATATTTACTTTTAATACAATTGCAGTAAAGATTTTAGTAAGCTATGTACAAGTTGTACTTAAAATGTAACATACTTATGTCAAAACTTGGAGCATCCATACAATCTCAAAGCTGACCAGTGTGCTATTGCAGAAACCACTAATTACCCACTAACATTCAAATAACATAGGGCAATGCGGTACATTCTCTGCACAGAATGCCCCACAAATAAAAGCTAGCTATGTATGATACTATATTTGTATTGGATGACGTATACTGAAATATAGTTTAGTTCATGGTTTACTATAAAGTATACTAGAACTACAGTTTTAGCTTACCATAATTGATCAGGCGATACCATTCTATCTGTATTTAGATGGACAGTCTACATCACTCCCTCATATTACCACATCATTTTAAAAATGAAGTCATTAAAGGGGATATTTTATTCAAGATTTAAATAGTGAAATGAGGCACTCTTTAAATCTGCATAACAATGCAGGACACTGGGGGAAGCTTGGGAGGTTCAGTGTCAGCACTATCACACATGCACATAAGCACTGAGGTCTGAGCATGCACAGTTTTCTTCTCCAGCTTTCCCAGTTGGCTTAACCATGACCTGGTAGCTTTCTATCATTGAGGATATGTATTTGCCTAGAAATAACTCAAACTTAAAACCAGACTGTGGGGTAAAACAACGGCCACAGCACTTTATTTAAATAGCCATTGCATTTACAACCATATACACATATATATATATATCTACATTCCACATATATGTATATCCATAATTAATACAATGACTAAACATAAACATCAAAACTTACACATTAAACATTCCATATACAAGAAAACCAACCAAAGCTTGCAAGAGTATCCAGGTGGCTGCCGAAGTCCATGTTCTGGGCATATCCCAATGCCCCCAATACCTGAGGTTCGAGGTACCACTTTCCCCTCGAACCTCCCACCAGAGTCCCGATTGACTCTCCCCAATCCAAATCTTCCATTAACCCTCCTGGATACCCTGCAAGCTTCCGCCACAAGCCCATCACCCTGGATGGGCTCCCCCCCCAAACAAAACTGTGGCCATCTCTATTCCTTCCTGCAGAGCCAGGTTGAAGAAATCCAACCCCAGCTCGTTCGAATGTACCCCATCGGACCGAAACAGACCCCCCAATTTACCTTCCAGGTTAAAGTGCCGCACCAACACCCCGCCGTTCTTTCTCATGAAACTCGCCATTAGCTTGTTTATCTTTCCCCGGCAACGGTTCATGGCCGCCGAATCCCTGGCGTGCCTCCAAACCGACCGGGGAACCATCTCTGACCAAATGATCTTCATCCCTGGTAGAAGAGCATGCAAACGGGACACATCCCGCTGCATGTTCTTCACCAGCTTCCTCTGCGGCACCAACCCCAAATCATTCCCCCCGGCATGAATAAGGAGTATGTCAGGGCGGCCGCCCCGCCACACTCTTTGCTCAACATTAGTCACCACAGCATTCCACAACATGCCCCTTACTCCAAACCACTTCAGACGAATCCGATCCGGAGGAAAGCCCAGCTGGATTCCATTCCTGCGAACTGCAGCTCTCCTCTCAGCCCAGTATACGTATGAATGGCCGATGATCCACACCTCCAAACCGGAACCTGTAACAGAGAACATCGTGAACAACATCGCACTATGTACACCGCTCACGCGGAAACAAAATTCCATCAAACACCACTTTTTATTTTTTAAACCATAACACAAAATCTTTTTTTTTTTTTTTTTTTAAACATAGACTTTTTTTTTTTTATAACAGTAATCTGTGAGGACGAACATACGATCTGTACCGTCCAGACTCCCAGCGACCAATCCTCTTGACTAAAGCCTCCCCCAGGCCTAGCCGTGAAGCCTCCGTGGCAGCCCCAATCCGAAAGAAATGGGTGCCGTACTCGTGCGCCGGCACACCCAGCCGCTCCAACGCCATCCTCATTACCCTGAGGAACTGAAACCTCGATAAACCAGAGGAGTCTGCGTGGACCAGGAGGGACTGAGACCCCTGCGCCCGCACTACCAAAAACTCCCTGATGCAGTGTACCGGGCACACCCGTTCGCCCGGTACCTTAAACAATTCCACCATACGGCCCCGCCTAGCCGTATCCATTTTTGAGGACCTGAGCCACACCAGTAGCTTCCCAGGTTCACACACCACATCCGTCGCCCAGATGCCGCCCAACCGGGCCCTGGAAGGACTTACCAACTCCGATATCCGGAATGCTCCGAAAAAGGCCAGGGAAAAAGCCGCGGTAAACAACAAACGCTCGTAATCCGATGTGCAAATAGCTCGCAACACCTCCACCATTCTACGCAGCAACGCCACCGACACCGGGCGCCGTGCGTCAGCCTGCTTTTTTCCCCTCCGAAAACCTTTTAACGCTTGCCTTACCAAAAAATTCTTACACACGTCCACCTCCCCATGCAATTTAAACAAAAAGGACAAAGCTGCCACTGCTTTGTCCAATTTGGAAGGGAACGCCCCTTCAGCCGAAAGCTGCACCAAGAACCAAAGCAAGGCATCCAGCAGGGATGCCTCGGGGCGGTGTCTACCCCCCGTAGCCACCAGTGAATCGCAGTCTCGCCAGACCCTCGCGTATGCTGACCATGTGGAAGGAGCAAGCGAACTTTTTACCCATCCCGCAAGCACTCCATTCCGATCTTCCACAGTACCAACGGGCACTCCTGCCCAGTCCTGTCTGCTCCCGGGGCTTCTGCTCGAAACCGCTCCCACTGGAATCGAGAAAGAGCATCCGCTATAACGTTTAAGTGCCCTGGTACATGTTTTGCACGGAACGAGATGTTCAGTTCCATGCAAAGCAGCACAAAACGCCGTAAAAGCCGCACCACCGGGGCCGACACTGCAGATAGGTTGTTCACTGAATGCACGACCGCCAAGTTGTCAGAGAAAAAGACAACCCGCCGGTCTCGCATGCACCTCCCCCATAAGGTTAGGGCCACTAACAGGGGAAATAGTTCCAAAAACGCCAGGTTCTTCAGGAGCTTGCTGCCCGCCCATGCCTCCGGCCAACGCTCCGCGCACCACTTACCCGCGAAGTATGAGCCAAAACCCACGCTACCCGACGCATCCGTGTAAAGCTCCAGCTCATCCGCCTGTACTACTGCGCACTGGAATACCACCTTTCCGTTAAACCGCTCCAGGAAGACCAGCCACACCGCCAGGTCTGCACGTATCTTCCTAGTCACCCAGATAAAATGGTGTCCCGCCGTGATACCCGCCGTAGCCCGAGACAGTGACCTAATAAACACCCGGCCCACCGGAATTATCCTACAGGCGAAGTTTAGGCGCCCTATCAATGACTGTAACTAACGCAGGGTAACCTTTTTGGCCCTACCTACCATCCGAACAGCAGTCCGTAGTACCACTAGCTTATCCCTGGGGAGCCTGCAGACCCCTGCTACCGAATCTATCTCCAACCCCAGAAAGCTTAAGCACGTAATAGGACCCTCTGTCTTATCCGCCGCCAAGGGAACCCCAAAGCTACGCGCAACCTGTTCCAGCGAGCGCAGCAGCACCATGCAAGATCTGGAGCCCATGGGGCCCACGCACAAAAAATCGTCCAAGTAGTGCACCATTGAACGATCATTTGCCACTTTCTTAACTACCCATTCGAGAAATGTGCTAAATTTCGCAAAATAGGCACAAGAAACTAAACACCCCATAGGCAGACAGAGGTCCACATAGAACCCCTGATCAAACCAGCAGCCCAATAGGTGGTGACACTCCGGGTGGATTGGGAGGAGACGAAAAGCCGATTCTATATCTGCCTTAGCCATCAATGCCCCGGCCCCTGCGTCTCTGACCAGTTCCACTGCTCTGTCAAATGATGCGTACGATACGGAGCAAAGCTCCCTATCGATGTCATCATTAACCGACCCTCCCTTAGGATAGGACAAATGATGTATTAACCGGAATTTACCGGGCTCCTTCTTGGGGACCACCCCCAAAGGAGAAACCCGCAAATTCGCCATGGGTGGTTCTGGAAACGGGCCGGCCATCCTGCCCGCTTCCAGTTCCTTCCGTAATTTGTCCCTCACTACTTCCGGAAACTGAAGTACCGACTTCAAGTTCCGGCGGGAGATACGACCTGGGCCTGGGACAAACGGGATGCGAAACCCCCACCTGAACCCGTCCTCCAAGAAACTTGCATCCGCTCGCCTACCGTAGCGCCTTAGCCACGGCCGCATCGCGTCGCTGCTCACCGGAGTTCTCCCCTTTAGCCCCAGACTGCCCGGCTGAGCTACCAGCCTTGCCGCGCTTAAAACATCTGGCTGCGCTATGGGCGCCTCCGCAGACCGAGCACTCGTGCCGGAATTTGCAGGAGGCGCCCCACTTGCACTGGCTGTCGTTGAACAGCCAGCACGTCCCGCGTTTTCCGGTGGCCGGCGTGGAGCCTTGGGCTCCACCACCGGCCCCCCCGGGAAAGGGCGATGCCTTTTGAGCCATCATGATCTTTACCCAGAGCGTAATGTCGATCTGGTCAAAGCTCATGCCTGGGTTAGCGGCTAGGCGTTGACGAAACTGTTCGTCATACCTCCACCATGCTAAACCCCCATAAAGTCGGTATGCCTCCCATATCCCGTCCACATAACAGAATAGGGAGGAGCACTTTCCTGGGTGCTTTTCACCCAGGACACTAGCCAGGATGCAAAAGGAGCGCAACCAGTTCCCGAATGTTTTCGGGAGTTTCCTATATCGTTTTTTCCTTTCCTCATCCTCCTTCTTCTTCCTATCCTCCTTTTTCTCGTCCTCCTTGAGGTCGATAGGTTCCTCCAAAGGAAGCAAGGAAAGAAGTTCTACGTACTCCCCTTTCCAAATTTTTTCCCTGACCTCAGCTTTCAAATGTACCCCTAAAGGGCCAGAAAAAGACGCATACGAAGAATACCGCGCCACCTCGGCTACATTAAGTGCCCCTGTCTCAGTTCCCCCCATATCGTTCCCCCCGGGACCTCCTGCCTGCACAGCCTCATGAGAATTTGCCCCCAGGGAATGGGGAGGATCACCCGACGATTCCGCCGCAGACCCTGCCGCACAACCAAAACCGCCGCTCGTTGGGGAAGGGAACCCGGGAGGGACCCATGCCGACGCTACCGTGTTGGCTACTATTGTGTGCGTTCTACCCGCCCATGAATCTAAGAATGCCCGCAAGCCCCCTAGTAGCTCTGACTCGGCACGGCTAACATTAGCAGGTGTTGCAGTAAACTCACCGGTCGGCCCTCCGGCCGCCCCGCTGTCCAGCTCCGGCTGCCGAGCTTCTCCAGCCGTACGCTTTCCGCTGACACTCGTCCTATTCGGGTCCCTTGGTTTCTCAATGCCATGATGGCCCCCTGGCCGAAGATCTGCTCCCGCCCGTTGGCGTCTGGAAGAAAAAGAACACTGGGAACGTATCGGCGAACAACGTAGCCTTTCCATAGACGGGGGAAGTAACCCCTGACCCTGCGACGCCCTCTGAACAGTACGCCCTAACCCTCTGCCTGATTGCCAATCCCGGTCCATGGGTGACGGGGATCTACTATCCGGAGACCGTACCCCCCGCCGAGACCTGCAGCGACTGCGAACCTCTCGACGCCTTGTCTGAACCCCACCGCTTTTCCCGATCCCGGAGATCTGGGGGGAACCCTGGCATTCCTGTCCCTACCCCCGACGTGTCCGCCAGACCTAACCATGCCGAAATCGCCACCCATCATCCCGTCCTCCTCACTATCTTCCTCCCCGTCTATTTCTATAGGCGAATCTCCCCGGATCACTGGGGACGCAGACCAGGTTGGGGAACCGGGAGGGGAAAATAGCTCTGGGGAGCCCACCCCGTACCTATCCTCCAGGGGGGAACGCTCGCGCGGCGAGAGGGACCTACTTGCGCCGGTACCCGGCGCCGACTGGCAACGCTTAGCCGGGGCCTTACCTTGACCCGCCCTAGTGCTTAAACGGCGTGGAAGGGGATCTACTGCCACCCTACCCCCTGGATTAATAGGGGACACCGATGATTCTGGGGATGAAAACCTGGGAGAAGCCTGTGGAGGCCTTGCGCGGCCTCTGGAGCACCTAGAGGAGGTAAGTGGGGCAGGAGGGACCACACCAGTGTAGGGGGGACAACCAGGGGCCTTCCCCCCCCCCCCACCAGACCTGCTCACCTGATGCACTCCTGCTGCAGCCACCGCTCCTGATCCTCCTCCTGAGCTCCGGATCCGGCCTTCTCGCTTGTCCAGGCCCCCCACCATCGAGGAGGTGCTGGGGCCAACGATCCCCGGCCTCCTGGTCTTCTGGCCGCTGGGCACGCTCACCGGGGCCTCCGGATGCGCGATTGCATCCCTCACAGGCCCCACTTCCGGTGCGGCCTTCCTCCCGGCCGTCGACTTCCGGTTGCGGCCAACACTTCCTCCCGTTGCGGCCGCATGGTGGGTGGGTGTTCTCGCCGTTCGGGCAGCTCGAGTCCCGGTCCTGGGTGGAAGAGCAGCGCGGCCCACAGCTCCTGGAACTCCACTGGGCCCAGGGAAGATGTCCTCTCCGGGGCTCAGGCGGCGGGGAGGCCTCACCGAACGAGAAGGCCTCCCAGATGCGGTGACAGCAGGCCCTGCTGCAGCTCCAGGTCCCTCCAGACGTCCCTTCAGCCAGCCAGGTCCCTTCAGCAACGCAGCAGCCTTCATCTCCGCGAGAATCCTGTCAATCTCAGCCTCCATGATCCTGGAAAAGAAGAAGGGAGACAGACCAGACACACAACAGGTAAGGGGGAAAAAACTTTCCTAAAATGGCCCCCAAACTTCCTGTTCCTATCTTTTATACTATCCCAACTCCTCCCACTAACTCCCACTATAGGCTGACATATCCTCTCAGCACCCTGTCATGATTGCCCCTCCCCGACCTTGTCTGGGGGCTACATGAACTCAGGTCTGATGTTGTGCACATGCACCATGGGCATCCATGTGCACTAAATACGAACTATCTGATTGCTTCCCGAGGGAAGTTGAGGAATCCCTTTTTTGGAGCACTCAATGTGGAAGGCTCAGTCTGCGGAAGACACCCTGCAAAAACTATGTTTTAAAAGTAAATACTTTAAAAGCATAAAGGTACTATCTAGTGCTCAAAAGGCATCTTCCAAATATTAATGCGTATTAATGTGTTTTGAAGGTACTTTAGAATGCATGTTTTACATTTTGCATTGCTTAAAATATAAAAATACTTACAGCTAGATGAAATTGTGAAATTACAGCAGTTTTCAAGAAGCCAGGACTGCCCACACTAGCTGTGTAAAAGTCATTTCCTCTGTTTTTTTTAGCTGCAGGGACCATTGAGAATATTTTCATTCAAATGAATGGAATATTATGTCTCTCTAGTGATGTCATCAGACAATGTGTTGCACATTTAAGAGATCCTACTGTGCACAAGAGCAAGGTCACACAGAGTCCACCTAATGTATTCAATTGGAAGAGCACAGGAAGTGACTAAATGAAACAAAACACTATATCCTCAGTGTCTATTTAATCAGTGCTGCCATACATGCAGTAAACATGGAGAGCAATCACTGGGGTGGGCTTGAGTCAAATATTAAAAATGTGATTTATGCAGAATGCCTGCATCAAATAACACTGGAAAAAAAGCCTGTGCACTATTCAAGCAATAATCTTCATCTTGCACCAAAGTGAGTTTGGGGACTAGATTGTCCCTTTAAGAAAAAACCCCTAATAAATGGATATTTTGAAATATCAGCATTGATTTTTAAAAACACAAATGCAAACACTGAGCACCAAATTTTTAAATATAATGCATTTATTTATTTTTTAAAGAAAAAAATGCAAACACCCAGCAGCAAGTAGTGACATAAGCTACACTCAAATGTAGCTGAAATGTCTCATCACTAGAACATAAAGAAAATGCAAGCAAAAAAAGTGTGAAAGGTTGCGTTACCACTACAAATCAAAATGTGGTAAAAAAAAAAAAAAAAGATAAAATGACAAATACAATATAATATAGTGTACTATGTAAATCACAACTTGTAAAAGACTTAAAGGATTGTTCACTCACTGTTCTATGTATATGCATTTCCTAGATCCATAGGGTATACCGTTTTTGCTTGAAAATAAGACGACTCCCCAAACTTTGGATATTCCTTTAGGAAAAAAAACTAAAAGCCTGAATATAAGACTAGCCTATAGGGAAAAAAAGTTTAACTTGTATATATTCACATGTATATTGCTTTTTCATATTTAATAAAAATTATGATATAAAAAAATTTAGTTTTTATTTCCTTTTATGTGCCAATGCTACCCCTACCCCCCAGACTTGTCCAATGCTCCCTCTACCCCCTCCCTCCCCCAGACTTGCCCAATGCTGCCTCTCCACCACTCCCTCCCCCCACACTTGCCCAATGCTGGCTCCACCCCCTCTCTCCCAATGCTGCAATGCTGACTCTTCTCCACCCCCCCCCCCCCCAATGCTGGCTCTCCATAATGATGGCTCTCTCCCCCCCCCCCCCCCCATCCCCCAAAGCTGGCTTTCTCCCCATCCCTCCCCCCAACATACCCAATCTCCCTGGTGGCTAGTGGGGGCATGCTGCCTGACACTTCTGTCATGTGACCTCCCGGCATCTGTCATAGAAGTCCCAGCAGAAGTGCCGGGCAACTGCGGAGGATGTATGTGCAGACATCCATTGGCTGCCCCAATGTCCCTGGTTGGTAGTGGGGGCAGCCAGTGTATTTCTGCATAATACACGCATACAACCTCTGCTGCTGCCCAGCACTTCCTGCAGTCATCCACCAGCTGCTTGCAAGGGGTATCCAGGTCCCCTGCAGCTCTGTGGGGGACATGGATCCCAGTCTTATAGTCAGACCTCGATTTGAGGTCTGATTATAAGACGAACTTTGAATATAAGACTAGGGGACTTTTTCAGAGCATTTGATCTGAAAAAAAATCTTGTCTTATATTCCAGCAATACGGTAAGTGATGTCATGTAATCTTCACCTACATGTACAAGTTGCTAGACTAAGAACAAGGAGATAATAGCAAAATCCTGACCTATTGAGAGGCAAAACCTGGCATATTGAAAGGCAAAACCTGGCATATTGAGTGACAAAACCTGGCATATTGACGGGAAAAATCTTGGCATATTGAGAGACAAAACCTGGCATATTGAGAGGCAAAACCTGGCATATTGAGTGGCAAAACCTGGCATATTGAGGGGTTAAATCCTGGCATATTAAATGGCAAAATCCTGGCATATTTGGTGGCTAAATCCTGGCATATTGAGGGGTTAAATCCTGGCATATTAAATGGCTAAATCCTAGCATATTGAGGGGCTAAATCCTGGCATATTAAATGGCTAAATCCTGGCATATTGAGAGGTTAAATCCTGGCATATTAAATGGCTAAATCCTGGCATATTGAATGGCTAAATCCTGGCATATTGAGGGGTTAAATCCTGGAATCTTGAATGGCTAAATTCTGGCATATAATGACAGTAAAAATATGCCCCCCATGGCATATTGAGTGGCAAAACCTGGCATATTGAGAGGCAAAACCTGGCATATTGAGTGGCAAAACCTGGCATATTGAGGGGTTAAATTCTGGCATATTGAGGGGTTAAATCCTGGCATATTAAATGGCAAAATCCTGGCATATTGAGGGGCAAAATCCTGGCATATTGGGTGGCTAAATCCTGGCATATTGAGGGGTTAAATCCTGGCATATTAAATGGCTAAATCCTAGCATATTGAGGGGCTAAATCCTGGCATATTGAATGGCTAAATCCTGACATATTGAGGGGTTAAATCCTGGCATATTGAGGGGTTAAATCCTGGCATATTAAATTGCTAAATACTGGCATATTAAATGGCTAAATCCTGGCATATTGAGAGGTTAAATCCTGGCATATTAAATGGCTAAATCCTTGCATATTGAATGGCTAAATCCTGGCATATTGAGGGGTTAAATCCTGGAATCTTGAATGGCTAAATCCTGGCATATAATGACAGTAAAAATATGCCCCCCCCCCTCCCCCCCTGAAAAAAATTCTGCGGATGCCCATGACTATATATGCCATGAAGGCTTACTTTTGGATGAATCTGCTTTCCTTTCATAAAAGCTCATTTATAGTGGAATATGAACTCAATCTGACAAGCTGAGATGAACTTTCTCCATGCTTCCTCCATTCCAAAAATATGAATTGGCAATACAGCAAGCAAAACTATTCAGTGCTCACATCACACTTATTCATTGTGGCAGAAGTGAGAGTTCTATTGGACCTGAAGTGAGGAAAGGAGATTGGGCCTTTGCAGATAAAATGTACTTTTGGATCAATCAGCAAAATGATTTCATAGAAAGCAGAGGTCTGTTAATGCTGATTTCTCCAAATGTGCACTTGCTCGGCTCAGGTCTATATTTATAAACATTAGTTGATGTCCAGAATCGCCTGTAATTCACACATTACGGTACATAAACATTTATATATGTAGCGGCAACAATTTACACAGCACTTGGCACAGAGTATAAAAGTAGATTACCGTCTACGTTAGATGAACAGAGAGAGACCAATAGGCCCGCCATCAGGGAGTGACAGGAGATACTGGCGCCTCTGTTTAGCCAGTCCGTGGCTGTAAGAAAAGCGTTCTGTGCACCCCTCCAGCCCTGCGGAGGGGTGCACAAAAGTTTGTTTAAAAAAAAATGCGACCGGAGTTTCCCTCCTGCAAATAACGAGCATAACGCTGGCATATCTAGTGGCAAAATACTGGCATATTAAATGGCAAAATAATGGCATATTGAGGGGCAAAAGAATGGCATATTGAGGGGCAAAATACTGGCATATTAAATGGCAAAAGAATGGCATATTGAATGGCTAAATACTGGCATTATGAGTGGCAAAATACTAACTTATTGAGTGGCAAAATATTACTGGCATATTGAGTGGAAAAATATTACTGGCATATTGACCATCTGCTCACAACCACCCTCCATATTACACTAAACCGAGATAACATGCTTGTGAGTGTAAGTGGGGCGAGTGGGAGATATTGTCGGGGAGGGGGGGAGGGGCCCAAGAAAATTTGTTCAGTAAGGGGCCCTAAAATTCCTGGTGGCGGCCCTGCAGAACAATACATGAGGTTAAGAGCTAATCCAGAGTTTACTGGCCAATCTTTAAGTGCCACAAGTACATCATGACTGTAAAAAGCAGCATGGTGAATTCCATATTAAAGGGACTGTCTGGTGCCCAAAATGCATCTTCCAAATGTTAATGCATATTAAAGTATTTTCAAAATACTTTACAATGCATATTTAACATTGCTTAAAATATAAAAAAAAATCTTACAAGTAGATTTGTGAAATTACAGAAGTTTGCAAGAAACCAGGACTGCCCACACTAGTAAAAGTCAATTTCCTTTTCTTCTTCTTTTTTTTTTCTGCAGGGACCAATGAGAATATTTTAATTCAATTAAATGACAATGTGTTGCACTGTTAAGAGATCCTACCAAGTAAAAGACCAAGGTTACTACATTCCACACAATGCATTCTATTACACCAGCAGAGAAGCAGAGGAAGTGACTAAATGAAACAAAACTAACACATGCTCAGTGCTGACACAATCATCGCAGCAGTACCGCAGAATAGCATACGGGGTAGAATATTAAAAATATGATTTATGCAGAATGCCTCCATCAAATCACATTGGAAAAAGCCTGTTCATTATAGAAGCAGTAGTCTTCCACTTGCACCAAAGTGAGTTTGGGGACTAGATTGTCCCTTTAACAAAACCTAACACAAATGAAATGCTGCAGAAAATAGAAGATAATGGCCAGAATTCACTAATGTCCATTAACACGTAAAAATGACTAAGCTGAATTCTGTGGAGTGTTCCTCAACCGGTGTTTGCCTTGGTGGGGAGACAGGGCCGTCTTTAATAGTGATTGGACCCTGGGCAAGCATTTGCTTGGGCCCCCTGGACCCTGCCTCGTCCCCTGCATGCAACCCCGCCTTCCATCGCAATGTTACCCCCCTCCCCCCCCCCACACACACACAAAAAAAACCCATAAAAATAAGCACACACACAATTGGACTTTTCTTGCAGTGAGTATTTTTATTGCATTGTATAAAATGTGTATATTACGTGTATAATTGCAGTGTATAAACTGTATATTTGGATACAAAAATGTATATATGGCTGCAATATGTAGACCATCTTACTATGCAACACTGTACTACAACTACTCATTACCTAAATGACAAAAATATACACAGATATTAGAGAGCACTTACATATATTCATATATATTTATAAATATCTATAAACATCTCACTCTCTCTCACTAGTTGCATTTATACTTATATGAACTTCTTAATATTATATTCAACTATTTTCATATGTAATAAACATTTTATTGGAGAGTTGCATTTCTTGTTTTTATTCCCTTTTTCTGCACCCACATGGCACCTAAAGGACTTAACACAGCCCCATAGAGTAGCCACAGCACTTGTCATGCACCTATATTGCACTCACAGCACTTGTCATGCACCTATATTGCACCCACAGCACTTGTCATGCACCTATATTGCACCCACAGCACATGGCTTGCACTCATTTTGAACCCACACAATTTTGCATGCTACAGTGTAAATTTGCCCCACAGAACATACCACAGTTTCACTTTGTTCCACTGAACTGCCCATGCAGAAAAAAAGCCACACTTTCCCCCATAGTACATGTTATTTTTCCCCACAGAACATGTCACAGTCACTTTGTCATTGAATGTGCAACAGACAGTCTGCCTGTTAAAATATGACACCGTTTGTCCATTAAATATGCCACAGTCAATGTGCCCATCAATATGCCAGTATTATTTTGCCATTAATATGCTGTATTATTTTGCCATTAATATGCCACAGACATTTTTCCCATTAATATGCCAGTATTATTGTGCCCTTCAGATACCAGTAATATTTTACAATTAAGATGCCCCATCCAATTTGCCCTTTAAGATACCAGTATTATTGTACCATTAAGATGCCATAATTGTTGTGCCATTCAGATGCCAGTAATATTGTGCCTTTCAGATGCCAGTAATATTGTGCCATTCAGAGCGCAGTATTATTGTGCCAGTCAGAGCCCAGTAATATTGTGCCATTCAGAGCCCAGTAATATTGTGCCAGTCAGATGCCTGTAATATTGTGCCATTCAGAGCCCAGGAATATTGTGCCAGTCAGAGTCCAGGAATATTGTGCCAGTCAGATGCCAGGAATATTGTGCCAGTCAGATGCCTGTAATATTGTGCCAGTCAGATGCCTGTAATATTGTGCCAGTCAGATGCCTGTAATATTGTGCAAGTCAGAGCCCAGTAATATTGTGCCATTCAGAGCCCAGTAATATTGTGCCCGTCAGATACCAGGAATATTGTACGAGTCAGATACCAGGAATATTGTGCCATTCAGAGCCCAGTAATATTGTGCCAGTCAGATGCCTGCAATATTGTGCCAGTCAGAGCCCAGTAACATTGGGCCAGTCAGAGCCCAGTAATATTGGGCCAGCCAGAGCCCAGGAATATTGTGCCAGTCAGAGCCCAGGAATATTGTGCCAGTCAGATGCCTGTAATATTATGCCAGTCAGATTCCTGTAATATTGTGCCAGTCAGATGCCTGTTATATTATGCCAGTCAGATGCCAGTAATATTGTGCCAGTCAGATGCCTGTAATATTGTGCCAGCCAGATGCCTGTAATATTATGCCAGTCAGAGCCCAGTAATATTGTGCCAGTCAGATGCCTGTAATATTGTGCCAGTCAGATGCCTGTAATATTATGCCAGTCAGAGCCCAGTAATATTGTGCCAGTCAGATGCCTGTAATATTGTGCCAGTCAGATGCCTGTAATAGTGTGCCAGTCAGATGCCTGTAATATTGTGCCAGTCAGATGCCTGTAATAGTGTGCCAGTCAGATGCCTGTAATAGTGTGCCAGTCAGATGCCCGTAAAACCTCCCAACCCCCCCCCCCCCCCTTCCCTAGTACTTACATATAACTTACATATATCTGCTCCATGTCCCCCGCCGGATGTCTCCTCCGTGAGTCTTCCCTCCTGCACGTCACATCCGGCGTCAGTTTTTTTTTTCGTCCGTCGCATCCAGCGGATGCGGCTTGCCGGAAAAAAAGTTCACAAGCACAATGCGGTGTCTGCTTCGGGGAGCAGAGCAGTTCTTACTGAGCTCTGTCACACAGAGCTCATGCAGCTCAGCTCCCCAAAGCAGACATAGCTCTGCTTTAAGGGGAGGGGGCGGACCTCACAACCGGTGAGATCTGCCCACTACCAAGGTCTGTCTGGGGGAGGAGGAGAGAACAGAGGAGGAGGGGGAGAGAGAGAACAGTGGAGGGGGAGAAAACAGAAATGGGGGAGAGGAAGAGGGGGAGAGAACAGAGATAGGGGTAGGAGGAGGAGAGAACAGAGATGGGGAGAGGAATAGGGGGAGGGGAAGAAAACAGACATGTGGTAGGAGGGGCAGAGAACAGAGATGGGGGTAGGAGGGGTCGAGAACAGATGGGAGAGAGGTAGAGAACAGATGAGGGGGAGAACAGAGATGGGGGAGGGAAAAAGATATGGGGAGAGGGAGGATAGATAAGGGATATGGGGAGAGTCATTGGATTGGGGCTGGGGGCACCAAAAAGCACTTTTGCCTGTGTATCAAAAAATTCTTCCACCGGCCCTGCTGGGGATCATCAAACATTGCTTCCATAGTTCTGGTGAAGGAATGCCAAATGTCACGGATAGAACTGTTGGTGCGAATGAGATGATGTGCCCAGGTCTGTGCCCAGGGTTCTCCAGTCAGTAAAGCAATCACTGAGTGAATGGGTTTATAGTCCATGGCATATTTGCTGGGTTTTAGGGTAAATAACACCTGACAAGCCATAATGAATCACTGATATTGGGACTGATCTCCTGCTGATTTTTCAGGCACAATTCAAATGAAGATATTGCACTTTTGTACTGTCGTGGTAGAACAGCAGGAGGGATATTTTCAGCAGGAGCAGCTGGTTTTAGTGTCTGGACTTGATGGCAGAACTGTATTTGTCCTGCTTGTATATCCTGTACAATTTGGTTGAGATTGTTGAGTTGTTGTGTGAGGGCAGCGATAGTATCAGCTAGTCCTGTGTTCTCCATAACGTGGAGATATTTTGATCTCCCCAGTCAGCATTTCGGCCAGCAAGCGGTTGTTCGTTTTGTTTGTTGGGTTCTTTTTTTAAAGGGCTGGCCCTGGGCCCACCGGGCCATGACAGGTGTATCGTCTGTCATCCCTACCTCTGAAAGTGCCATAAGAAATTAATTTGTTTCGGCATTAGCAGGGAGAAACAGTCAGCTCTAATCAGGGGCATTGCTAGGTCTCCAAATGATCTGGGGCTAGAGCCCAGATGGGCTCTCACACACAAACACACACCTAAACTCTCACACACACACACACACCTCTCTTTTTCTCACACACACACACCTCTCTCTCGCACACACTCTCTCTCCCGCAAACACACACACTCTCTCTCCCGCATACACACACACTCTCTCTCCCGCATACACACACACTCTCTCTCCCGCATACACACACACACTCTCCCGCATACACACACACACACTCTCCCGCATACACACACACACTCTCTCCCGCATACACACACACTCTCTCCCGCATACACACACACTCTCTCCCGCACACACACACTCTCTCCCGTACACACACACTCTCCCCCTCACACACTCTCTCCCCTCACACACACACATTCTCTCACACACTGTCTCTCTCTCACACACTGTCTCCCTCTCACTCACACACACACTGTCAGACACACAGACACCCACACACACACACTGTCAGACACACACAGACACCCACACTGTCAGACACACACAGACACCGACACTGTCAGACACACACAGACACCCACACTGTCAGACACAGACAAACACCCACACTGTCAGACACACTGTAATAAAGAGGAAACTTACCCGCCGCCACGAGGTCCGTGCCTCCGCTGCCGCTGCCCCTGCAGTCAGGGTGGACGGACAGCGAAGGCTCCGTTCAGCGTCTCAGCCCTCCAGGGCTGCAGACGCGCTCACCACTTCCCGAAACAAACCGAAACTGCGCGCATGCGCAGTACCGCTACACACAGAAAATTAGCATAGCTTTAAAGGGCTATACTTATACTTTTTTGGGGACCTATCAGGGGCGGGTTTTACCGCCCAAATTGTATTTAAACCTTCAGTTGCTACTCAGACCTTGCTTGAGATAGTTCCTTGTGGCTTGATCTAGCGTTTATTCTTGATTCTTGATTCTTCGGTTTTTGACTCCTGCTGTGATTTCTGACTTCTCCGTTTGCTGCCTGCCCTGATCCTTTTGCCTGTTTTTGACCTTGCCTCCTCCATACCGTCTTGTACCGTTGCTCCTGTTGTGTTTGACCCGGCCTGCTGACTATCCGTTTATCCAGTAATTCCTGCGTATCCCTGCCTCAGTGTGCGGTTGCAATCAGTGTTCCAAGTCCTGGGTGGTCATTTACCTGAGGCTCAACCGTAGGGTATAATACCATTCAGGTGAATAGACACTGTCCTGCCTCCAAACCTGTTGCAGTAAGATACCAGGTCTCCGCATCGTGGATCCAGTCTTCAGATCCTACTCAGTCCGTGACACACACACAAACACTCACACACACAGACACTCACTTTACCTTCTAGGGCACCCACCAGCAACCATCATTGGCTCTTCTGAGCTCTGGGATGTTACGTGAATCCCGGAGCTCTAACCGGACGTCAAGCAGAGGAGGCAGAGCCGGAAGTTCAGTAACATGCGTGTGGTCCAGGAGAAACACAGGACCGCACGCAAGAAGCAGAAAACCAAAAATTGCAGCGGCAGTGAGGGCGGCATGCCGCTTCTTAAAGTCCCGGAATTGAGCCTCCAATTCCGGGACCATGTCCGGGAAGGAGGAAGTCTCAGCGTGCGCGGGGGAAAAACATTTACATTGATAGCCCTGGAGTCTCGGGGCTAAAGTATACTTTAGCCCCAGAGTCTCCATTCGGGGCTATGGAGGTTGGATTCGGGGCTATAGCCCCAGTAGCCCACCCCTAGCGACGCCTCTGGCTCTAAGAGATCACAGTCAGACAGAGTGGAATGAGCTCTGCCTCAGCAAGGATTTTAAAAAGTTTAGTTATCCTTCAAAGTCCATTCTTTTGATGGTATATAAACTGGGTTTCTCTCACTGCATTATCAGAGAGAGTGCATCAGACCGGACAGACCACTATCAGACAAAAGCAGCCGTCGGCTTCTCTGAATGGCTCAGAGCATGCTAAAGGTGTCTAGATCTGCTCTGTCTCAGCTGGGAGGAAGAGCTAAGCTTAAACCCACAAGTGGCACCAGGTTTTTAATTTTTGTTTCTTGACCTTGATCTTTTTTTTTTTTAGTTTAATTAATATTTGAAACACAATTTGTAACAAGGCAAGTTACCAAAACATATTCAAAGCTGCACCATCTGAGGTGTTTCAGCCTGAAGTGCATTATATGTATTTAATAGTGATATATCAATTTTTATTCATTGACTTATATATCCTTCTTAGCAACTGACAAGACTAGTGTTTTATTATTGGATTCTTGCAGGGTCAGGCGACAGAGTTCCAGACATAGATCTCTTAGATGATAACCATAAACAATTTCAAATTGACCTTTGGAATAGCTTGACACTTATGCTTGAGATAAATCATGTACAAACGTTTAAATAATTTTGGAGTTCTTTTAAACCAACATTAAAAAATTATTTATTTAATCAATAGAAATGCATTTTCGAAATAAAATGTCTTGTTCCAAAGCTTTCAGAGTTAGAATTTGAATTATGATTTGATGTCATAGCATTAAAGTCCTTATTATTTTATACTTTTGCAAAAAAAACATGATTCATTCGTTTTCTCCTCTCATATATTATGTATTCGTAGCTGCTAGTGAAGATTGTAAGCTTGTGAGTAGGCCTCTCTACCACATGTATCAGTATTTCCTTGTTTGTATAACTAGTATCTAGTGCTCTTCTATGCTTTGCACCAAGTGCAAATTAAATTGTTGGTGCAATATAAATGCATGTTAATGTAATGTAATTTGTATTTGGAAACAGAAGTTCAGGTACTAGTAGTAAGGCCAATGCAAAGGGGGAATATGTATTTGGATGCAGTCGCTGGTGCTGGATAGGGGATCTCACCTTGATGTGATCAGTTCAGCATCTGACACATCAGTCCGGCTTCTGGTGCATGCTGGTTGAGAAGGCCATGATTCATGCTACACTTTCCAGTAGGAGCTCTGCCTCTTCAGATTTCTTACGCCTGTGCATACAACATTCAGAATTCCCAAAGGAGTTTCTGTTGGACTGTTAAAAAATACCCATGGGTCAGCATGTAATTGGAATGGAAATGAGAAATTAGGTATAAAGGACATTATTAATGAAAGGGGAAATTGAAAAGGGAATTTCAAACTTAAGGCCAAAGAAGCCCGAGGTTGAAAAATTCTTCAATTCAGCTGAACTGGAGAATTTTTCCAACTCATCTAAGTTTGAAATTCCCTTGTCAATTCCCCGCAAATGATGGGTCACCTGAATGACAGTAACCAGTTGAGTACCAGCACACAGTTCTCCTTTCAGTCCCAATCTGTGTGCAGGAGGTTGAGGGATTCTTTTAAAGCATCCCAATCCCAAGCTCTGTCGAAACATTTAAAGTCAATCAGCATGATGGGAACTCCTGTAGGAGTAGGAATTTAAAATAAGAATGTGTAAATGCACAGATGTATCAGTATTTGTGAGCGTGTGGGTGGCCACCGGGAAAATGATCCAATTCTGCAAAATATTAATGTATCCTCCTTACACAAAACTGGAAGTAAAACTTGAATTTAAATATTTTATGTTCCATATAAATCAAATACAGTCAAGTGAGCAATGGATCATCTTTCTTAATCCAGACATGAAAAATGGTACAAAAATACGGTTCGGAATAGTAATATTTTTAAATAGCCAAAAGGACACTTAAGGCATGATTTTATTTTAGTATACAAGAACAATAAATAAAAAATTAACACAAAACAAACTATATCTAGTTCTAAAAATTAATCATGATTGATTACTCACATATACGTGTAGTACTGAGGTCTTCTGACAGATATAAGAAGGTGTGTTTGAGTAGCCACACACCACCATCTTGTGACCACTGGGGAAATCAATAGGACAAGAATCATTTATCTTTTCCTAGTTTTCTACAGATATGTGTGGCAAACCTAGCCACTTTAGGTCATATTGCAGAACATTTAAAGGTTGTCTGAAATAGCTGTGTTAGCCTGGTGTAAAACTGTATTCGTGTTAATGTCAAAGTTATATATTCTTATGTTAAAACCCGGTTCTGCTGTATGGAGGGATAATCCACTTAACAGGATTATCTAGTGGGAGTGCCCCTCCCGTACAGCAGTGCATGGTGGGAGAAATGTCCTGTATTTTGAGTTTCCCATGTAGTCCACTAAGGCTATTTATCTGGAGGAAGCAGGCGAATACTGAGCCAGGCGAAGTGCATGTCTTGCAGCATGTATGCTGTCTTGGAGCAAGTTCCCCAGGGTCCATACCGCTGCTCCAGATGTGAGCAGGTTGCTGCTTTGGAAAATATAATATTAGATCTAAAGAGGCAACTGGCAACACTTAGGGACATAAGCAACATGGAGCGGAGTTTACTGCTCAGCGACATTGGCTGGGGCCAGTGTAGAGGAGGGTGATGATGGGGGAGAAGAGGTTCCTAGGGCAGAGAGCTGGGTTAGTTGTGTAAGGGGCAGTAGGGGTCGGAGAGCTAGGGAGGCTTGTTCTGAGCTGGTTCACCCCAACATGTTTGCCAGCTTGTGTGAGGATGCAGGGGGGATTAGCTCAGAAGAGGCATTTCTGGGGCAGGCGGACTGAATGAAGTTCTAATCATGGGAGATTTTAATTACCCAAATATAGATTGGAATTGTGGCACAACTAGTTCTGCTAAGGGCAGCAAGTTTCTGAACCTGCTTAATAACACATTTATGGCACAATTAGTAGCCACCCCAACTAGAATGGATGCCTGTCTGGATTTAGTAATAACAAACAATGAGCAGCTTATCTCAAACATCAAAGTAAGAGAACACTTGGGCAATAGTGACCATAACATGGTTTCGTTTGAGATTAATGCAAAAAAGCAAATTGGTAACTACGCCACCAAAACACTTAATTTTAGAAGGGCCAACTTTGATGGACTTAGGGCATCAATGGAACATTTAGACTGGGAACGATTGTTCTCTGGACTAAACACAGAAGACAAGTGGAATGCCTTTAAGCACACATTACAAAAGTACACATCCCAATATATACCTTTGGGAAACAAATACAAAAGACACAAATCAAAACCAATGTGGCTTACCGGTACCGTGAAACAGGAAATGCAAAACAAGAAAATGGCATTCAAACATTATAAAAGCAAGGGATCAACATTATCATTTATAAAATACAAAGATGCCAACAAAGCCTGCAAAAAGGCAATTAAAATGGCTAAATTGGAAAACGAGAAAAGGATTGCTAAGGAGAGTAAAATTAACTCCAAAATTTGTTATAAGTATATAAATGGAAAAAAGCTAAAGAGGGAAAATGTTGGGCCTATGTTATCCCAAATGGGAAATTTGGTAAGTGAGGACAGAGAAAAAGCAGACATTTTAAATACTTTTTTTTCTTCTGTTTATAGTAAGGAAGAACAGATGGATGAGCCCCTGCTACCGGAAGTTACGGAACAGTCACCCCAAACATGGGATTGGCTGACACAGGAAAAAGTGTTTATGCAATTAAACTCTGTTAAGATAGACAAGGCCCCAGGGCCAGATGGTATATACCCAAGGGTCCTTAGAGAGTTAAACATAATTCTGGCCAGACCAATATTTATGATCTTTAGGGATTCGTTCAGTTCAGGTATAGTGCCAACAGACTGGCGAAAGGCGGATGTCATTCCAATATTTAAAAAGGGATCAAAATCTCTGCCTGGTAATTATAGGCCAGTGAGCTTGACATCTGTAGTGGGGAAATTATTTGAAGGATTGCTAAAGGTGTACACTCAAGAATACATCTTGAATCAGAATATAATTAGTAAAAGTCAACATGGTTTTGTGAAAGACAGGTCTTGTCAAACAAACTTAATAACATTCTATGAAGAGGTCAGTAAAAATATAGATCTAGGTGTGGCAGTTGATGTGATCTATTTGAATTTTGCTAAAGCATTTGATACAGTTCCACACAAAAGGTTACTCTACAAATTGAGAGAAATAGGATTGGGGGCAAATGTATGTATTTGGATTGAAAATTGGCTAAAAGATAGAACACCGAGGGTTGTTGTAAATGGTAAAGCTTCAAATTGGACCAGGGTAGTGAGCGGAGTACCTCAGGGGTCTGTTTTGGGACCTCTTCTTTTTAATATGTTTATTAATGATCTCCCACGTTGTGCTGAGTGCCATGTCTCAGTGTTTGCTGATCACACAAAATTAGGTAAGGTAATAAAGACTAATCTTGATGTTTTTTCTTTACAGGAAGATTTGAACAGAGTGGGGAACTGGGCAAGAAAGTGGCAAATGAGGTTCAATATAGACAAATGTAAAGTTATGCATTATGGGAAAAATAATAACAAAGCAACATATACGTTAAATGGTATTTCCTTGGGAAAAACTACTAACGAAAAGGATTTAGGAATCATTGTAGATAACAAACTTGGCAACAGTGCCCAATGCCAGTCAGCAGCTGCAAGGGTCAATAGGATATTAGCATGTATAAAACGAGGTATAGATTCACGGGAGGAGGACATCATCATGCCTCTTTACAAATCAATGGTAAGACCTCACCTTGAATATGCAGTACAATTCTGGCCACCAGTCCTTAAAAAGGATATTAAGGAACTAGAAAAAGTGAAAAGGAGAGCTACAAAATTAATAAGGGGATTGGAGGATCTTAGTTATGAAGAGAGACTTAAAAAATAGCATTTATTTACTTTAGAAAAAAGGCGTCTTAGAGGGGATATGATAACATTATATAAATATGTGCAGGGCCAATATAAGGAGCTCTCCAGGGACCTGTTCATTAATAGAAATGTACAAAGAACAAGAGGTCACCCCCTAAGACTGGAAGAGCAAAGATTTCATAAGCAGCAAAGGAAGGGATTATTTACGGTAAGGACAATAAAATTATGGAACTCACTGCCAAGAGAGGTAGTGCTATCAACCACAATAGATGCATTTAAAAATGGTCTGGATGTTTTTTTTAGAAAAGCAGAACATACAGGGGTATTGTCTTTTTTCAACCTAAATTACTATGTTACTATGTTACTATGTATGTATAGCAATTGTAAGGGGATTAAGGAAACCCCTTGCATGGAGGAATTGCATAAATGCTGGGGCTGTGAATAAACTTCTCAGTTGACTCCCAGAACTGTGTTTCGTCCGGTTACTGGGGGATTTGGGATATTGCCTTACTTTCCAGCGCTTTACTTGGATTACCTTATTTGACCAGCGGAGATATTGGGATTTAATATTGCAGCTCCGCTACAATATGTACATTGCCACAGGAGAACTGTTCCAACATGTCCCAACCCTGTTTAAACTGCTATTTATATAACAGCTCCTTACTACATGTTTGTGACCTGCCAGTTGAAAATAAAATTATTAGAACTGTATCTTTTAGATAACACTATTCTTCATCTCTCATCTATTTTTATTGCAGCTCTGCTACTTGCACATGTTTATAGAGGTTTGGTGGAGAATTCTGGAGGAGCAACATCTATTTAGTAGAGAGTAGTGTTGAGCGAACGCGAACAGCACTTTTCAGGTTCGTACCGGACATTACGGTGTCCGTGCCACGAACCCGAACCCGGACATTTCACTGTATGTCCGTGTTGGAGTTCGAGGTTCGGCTATAAACCAAAAGTCTTTAAACCGAAAGTAATTAGGTTTATAGACTTTCGGTTTATAGAATACATTTAATTCTATTGCTATTCTATAAACCGAAATAGAGCCCCCATTTATACGAATAGGTCAATTCTGTTTATAGACTTTCTTTTTATAGAATAGCAATAGCATTAAATGTTTTCTATAAAACAAAAGTCTATAAACCGAATGTCTTTCGGTTTATAGACTTTCGGTTTATGGAATACATGTAATGCTATTGCTATTCTATAAACCAAAATAGAGTCCCCATTTATAAGAATAGGTCAATTGACCTATTCGTATGAATAGGGACTCTATTTCGGTTTATAGAATAGCAATAGCATTTCATGTATTACATCTGAGAGTCAAATAGAACCGTCAAATACTGTGCTTACAGCGCACTTTGAAAAATTCTATTAGTTTTGGGTGGTAAATAGTACATTTGCGTCTTGCGGTGCACTTCATATTTGAGAGTTAAATAGAACCGTCAAATACTGTGCTTACAGCTCACTTTGAAAAATTCTAATAGTTTTGGGTGCTAAATAGTACAGTATTTTTAATTTGTATGTATTTTATGTTTTTTTAAGTTATTTCCCTATCCATATTTGTTTGCAGGGCACTTGTCCTACTCTTACCCACATTTTAATTCCTTTTGCAGCCCTCTTGCCCTTTCCAGGACTTCGTTAGAGGCATTTTAGTGGCCAAAAGTCCGTGTCCCCATTGACTTCAATGGGGTTCGGGGTCAAGTTCGGGGTCAAGATCAAGCACGGACCCGGACTTTTTTCCAAAGTTCGGTCGAACCTCTCGAACCCGAACATCCAGGTGTCCGCACAACTCTAGTAGAGAGTAAACTATTGCTTTATTGTGTAATGTTACCACATATATGCATTGCTCCCTATTTTGCACCAAATCCCACTGTCTTTCTTTCATCCTCTATTGTCCCTCTTTTCTGGGAGCTTATAATTTGTGGTTTGTATAACTGGATCACAGAGCTCCAGAGCAATAAAACTCACAATAAAGTGAGTTTAAACTGCAGTTAATGTTTTTTTTTGTTATTAATGTGGAAACAGAATACTGTATTCTTATTCTAAAAAACTTTTCAAATTACATAAATTGTTACCAACAGACCATAAAGTCACTTGAAACGCCACACATTTAGCCACTCCCATAAAATAACAGTTTCCCTCTTTGGACATTTGAAATGTTGGGAGATATGCATATGATATTTCATTTTGTTTTCTTTTGTTTTTGTGGTTTTATTTTAATGCTAACGAATAGTGTTCATAAAATAACATGGTTTTTCAAAATCGAAAAATAGTTTAAACTTTTCTCGCCTAACTTCTCCCTCTCCCCATTTTTGTATGGCTTATTGCAGTTGTAGCATTGTGACTGCTATGGTCTCAAGTTCTTTTAACTCATAGAGCTATATCAGGATGAGTAATACAAGCCTCTTATTTCTGGTAGATCATAGAGGGTTCGACATAGGGCCAAGTTCTCACAAAACAAAATGTAATATAATGTGTGGGCAAGAAATGAAACTACGCCCAAAGTCTGACACAAAGCTGCTTAATTTATAGTATAATCACATCTGTCTGGAGATTATTAGGCCATCTGATATTTATCTGCCATATGTCAACATTTTATTTTCACTCTAAATATAGCTCACTACATTGTCACTTTGTAATCCTTGAGAAACGATTTACTTGTTTTTCACTCATATCCCGTATGCTTACTCTCAGTGCTAGTTCTCATGGTCTGTGCCAAGGCCAGAGGTAGCTAGTTTTTTTTTTTCTCACATTTTATTTCTATGAATGTTGTTAATTGTACATCTAGGTTTTTACTAATCCATAATAGCTAGTTGTGCCAAAAGGAGGAAACAACCATTTGATATATAAGTGTGGTCATCAGGAGGTATTCCCTGTCCCCACAATCCATCATATGGTATGTGGAGACTGCTTTAAGGCCCTAGTGCAGGGGTGTCCAAGTTTGTTCTGCAGTGGGCTATATTAGCGTAAATGTATTTGTGCTTGGGTCACATTCATGTTTTATTGAAAGAAAATGTATATATATACACATATATATATATATATATATATATATATATATATATGGCAAAAAAGGTACACCTTTGTGTTTGGGGGAGTGTCTGAAAGTGTGGTTATGTGCAGGCATTTTTAGGTGACTGACAATTTGAGAACTTTTTATGGTAAGCCATTTAGAATAAGAATAATGCATTATACTTGCTAAAACTTGTTTATAAACACATTTACGGCATTTTAAACATGCTAAATTATGAGTTTTATTGCTTTCGAGCTTTGTTACACACTTGTACACATCAAAATTCAGAACTCGTAGAAGCGAGGGACACCAGAGGAGGAAAGAGGGTCAGAGGGATTTGGGACAAACATAGGGACTGTCCCTAAATAGGGATACTTGGGCGGTATGCTGATGTATCACCAAACAGTTGGATATCAAAATAACCTCCACAAACCAGCAGATGAAGCAGGATGGAGTATGATTGTCCAAGAGGATGTTTCTTCTACAGTAAAGTGTGATCATATTCTCATCTTCAGACTCTGGAAGTCCTGGAACATTATATTTTTACCTTACATTCTGTTGTTTACTGTAGCTTATGCTCCAAAAAAAAGAACAAATTAGTTCTGTAGCGTCCAGGAGTGTGCTAATCATAGCCATAAATAATACAAGTCAATGCTATGAAGAGCCAGTTGCTTAATCATCCAATAAGAAATGCCAACATTTGTTATTATCCAATTCAGGGTTGAACCATTTTTAAAACAACATATGAACCCTTTGCATGGAGTGAGCATATATAAAAAAACAAGTACATGTAAAATTCCAGGTTGGCTTACCCCTGTTGTACTGTACTAATAAAACTGACGTTTCCACTGTGCACACAATTCTATTTGCGGATGGTATTTGCAAAGTAGCCGCCAGGGGCAGAAAACTCCAGGACCGTACTAATCCAATCGCGAGAAGGAGAGAAGCAGAAGCAGGAGAAAGTTTTGATATACATACGTGACACCTGCACTCCGCGTTTAAAGGAGTTAATGACATGGTTGGTGTAAGTAGGCCTCTGAACTTCAGGGTTCCAGCTAGGTGGGAGTGACAATAAAAAGAGCTTCCCTGATGTATTTCTCCCAACATTTCATATGGCAAAAATGTGACACTTTTGTGTTGTTCTGCCACTTCTGCCCCCCCCCCCCCCCCTTCCAAACTAATGGATTAATACATATGTTCTGTGCCTCCAGTCCTGGAGTTATATACAGTACTTTCTACCCAGAGTTGAACAATTTCACAGTAGTCATATGGTAACATTACCAACTATCTACTGCATTACATCACTTTTTTGTTAAATTATTAAGCTCCCAGTTTTTTACACACTCAGTAATTCGATAGATATTTATTTTTTTCCATAATATTATAATAAAAGCTTTCTGAGAACATGAAAAATAGCTATGTTACTGTAATTGAGAGTAGATTGATCACATCAATAGTACTAGTGGATTTCCCGTTAAGCCACCTCTTTACCCAGCTATATTTGATACATTAACTTAACTGCAGCAATATGAAAACATTTAGGTTGCAGCCAATATATATATATATATATATATATATATATATATATATATATATATATATATATATACTTAATGCTGCAGACTATCTTTATTAAGTATATTAATTAATCACAGATTATGGCATTAGTATTCGAATGTTACCAAAAGGTATTGGGCTGTCCTGGGCTAATCAATTCTCTGTACTCATTTTAACTTTCACCAGTCACAATAATAAGAAGGGTTTTTCATGTTCCACAGTGTCTACACCACCAAAATTAAGATTTGTTTACCATAAAATAGGTAGTACAAGTAGCCCATTCCCAAGACTATTGTGCATAATTTGGTACTCTTGTCTTTTTCTTGATTACATCCATTATTTATTGTAAAATCAGCAGTAAATGCAATGATAACATGAATGATGGAAGGTATAGTCTGGCAGTTGATGTTTCAGTAAGAATACTATATAATTATTATTATTATTATTGACAGTAGTGGTAAATGTTTCTCATCTATATTGCAAAGTGCACCAAAGCCGATATCACAATTTTATTGGCAAAGAGGTGCATACATTTTTTGTGTATAGGGAATTGAGTAAGGACCCACAATCATTATTTAGTTTAGAATCCTAGGAAAAAATGAAAAATTTTTTTGACCTTTTAGTGAATAT
Source organism: Pelodytes ibericus (assembly GCA_036172795.1). Lineage (NCBI taxonomy): Eukaryota > Metazoa > Chordata > Amphibia > Anura > Pelodytidae > Pelodytes > Pelodytes ibericus. Next base: position 97,579,152 of record CM069860.1, read on the forward strand.
TTACACACTTTGAATTCTATCATAAAGAGCTCTACTCAAGACACAAAAAAATCTTAGCTTTCTGGAATATTTGGCGAAAGGTGTAGTCTGCATACTAGTCAACTGTTTTTTTTTTGTATTTCTAGAAGGAAGGTTAAAACAAAAAACTTTAAAAAAACTCATTTAAAAAAGACCCCATCCAAATAGTTTCTAAATGTTGTCCCAAGTTCAGAAATATGCTTGTTTCCATGTTTTTGTGCAGTTTTTTGTGAGTTATGGGGCAAAAACCAAAAATAGTGTTTTTTGTTTTTTCCTATATTGACTTTTTGACCCCAACCCGAACCCTAAATTTAACCCTAACCCTAAATTTAACCCCAACTCTGACCCTTATGCTAACCATTAATATTTTAATTTTAATTTAATTGTAACCCTATCCCTTTTGCTAACCCTAATTTAATTGTCACCCTAGCTGCTATTCTAATCCTAACCCTAGATTTAAGCTAATTAAGTCTTTTTTTTTCCATTGCAATGTTGCTGACTGCCTCTAGGGGCAGTCAAGCAACATATTCAGAGTGTGGGAAGTGCATTTTTTTTCACTTCCGAAGCTCTGACCACAAGAGGGCACAGCCATATTGTCGGAGAATGCTGCTCCGGCAATATGGCGCCCACGATTGCTTCGTGGAGCGATTGTGGGTGCCCCAGAGCTGGAATTTCGGTGCTGGCAATTGCCTTGACAGTCGGGGCAGTGAAAACCGCTAGTTTCACCGCAGGACGTGTCAGGCACATCCATTGTCGGGAACAGAGTTCCTTGCTGGACGTGACTGACAAGTCCATTGTTGGGAAGGGGTTAAACACTTCTGTGGTGTTTGAGTTTAGCTTTAATTTTCCTTTTTCTCCTTTACTGTACCCACATAAATGTATATATTTCTTGGGGGGGGGGGGATAAGAAAAGCTTTCTTCAGATACCATTATTTTGATAATTTCATATAATTTACTATAACTAATTATAAAATATGATGAAAAATTGAGCAAACCCCCACCCCCCACTTTTTCTAACATTTACATAAAAATCTTTTACACATCTACAAACACTAATAAAAATTCTGCTAAAAAGATTATATAAAAATGTTTACATGGTTTTCAATTTATTTTTTGCAAGTTATAGGACAATAACATGAACAATGAAATAACAATGAATAACAGGCACATGGCATCATGAGTGTAAACAAGGGATCTGGCCAATTTAAAAAGTGTTGCATGCACACAGCCAGCCACAACTGTGCCAGCCACACCCCCCAAATTAAGTATACAGAAATTATTTCTGTATGGCTGTCTCTTTCTATACTACTAAGGATTACTTGAACAATGGTACTTAGCTTTTGTACTTAAATTGTCAATTTGTGAATGGTAATTCATAAATTGCATATGAAAAATATAAAGAAAAACAGTACATACTATAAATCAGTATAATATGATGTGCCAATTGCCCACACCCTGGAGTTATACTCACTTTTGGTGAGCAGGCTGGCTGCTCAACAGGGACCATGTGTGGAAATGGAGACTTCTGCTGCAATGTAAGTAGTTATTATACATATATATGTGGTTTTCACACACTGATGTGCCACGTTTATTTTTTTGGTCTGCAGGGTCACTGCAATAATTAATAATTTTGTAGATCAATAATTAGCACTGTTTTCACTTAAATATATACAATTTTTATTTGAATTTCTTTTCCATCTTTATATTTTTCCATTCTTCCTTGCTTAGAATTTTTTCTTTTTTTTTTCTAGTATTGTCTTCTTCAATCCTTCATACGGCAGGGTGTGAAATCTTTAGAACTAAACCGGCAACTAAGACTAATGTCTCCCTCTATCTTAAATGTGAGATATGTTACAACACATCACTATAAGTTAAATTCAGTTGAGTTCAGATTATTGTATATTCTCATTGACTCAGCTATACGTTGTTCAGAGACAGATCTGTTTCACCTATTAGAAAAGCATGATTTCCTCTGTATAATGCATGCTGGCATTATGCATTAATAAATGTTCTTCTTGCAGGAGGACCTACCCAGGTTTTTTCCTGTACATTGCATAGTTAAGTTAGTGAGATGAATTGTTCATCTCAACTCACCTAAGCCTTGCTTTTAGTGTATAGTTCTCCTGAAATCTATTTTAATTCAGGTTTGGATCTCTGGTTGTAATTTTTAGAAGTAAGATTATGAACATGCACAATAGATAGAAAGTTATGGTGGTTTTGTATTCTACTAAAAGGGATAAGAAAGTCAAATACTTAATTTATAGAAACCTTCAGTCCAAGTCATACAATTGCAGGAGTTGCAATGTTCTGTACTAATCTGCCATTCTTATTTAGAAATGTGCATAAAAAGTTAAGTATTACTAAAAGGTCAGTTGAGAAGAACATTTCTTCTTATTAACTCAACTATACATATTGCAGGCCGAAACCTGGTGAGTTTTTACTGCTTCATGAGCTCAGCTGGCAATGGATAATGCATTTGTAAAAAATGTTGAAATTTTATTTCTTATTTAACCCATTGAGTCATGAGGACGTTTCATTCCGTCATGCGCTTTCTGTGCATTGAGGACCTATGATTACAAGGAACTTCCTCCAATTGGTGTATCATATCTAACCATATATATGGTATTTTTAACGGGACCATGTAGAATAGGTAAGTCCACTTAGGGATTAAATAAGATGATATAGCGTTAATTCGGCCCCACCATGTCAGATTGGTATGTCTCCATTTTTTTAATAATTTGTTGGTAATGCTCATTAAATGCGCAAAGTTTATTTCCATAATGTTCTCAATTCTATTGGGTATCTTGATACCTAGGAAATCAAACGTTTTTCTACCAATCTCAAACATGTATTTTTCTCTGATCTTCTTTATAGTATTGGGGTCGATATGTGATTCCTGCACAGTTGTTTTATCCCAATTGATCCTATAATTGGAAATAGCACTGTATTGTTAAATTTCAGTCATAAAATGCGGAAGGGAGGTTAGTGGTTTTGTAATAAACACTACAACATCGTCTGCATATAATGAGAGTTTGGTTTCCTGGTTATTAATTTGTATACCCAAAATATTTTCATTTTGTCTCAGTACTGTAGCCAGCGGTTCCAGGGAAAGCACATACAACAAAGGCGACAAGGGGCACCCTTGTCGTGTTCCATTATGTAGGTCAAACCATTCTGAGCATAAGCCTGTTCCAACTACCCTAGCACTAGGGGCCTGATAGAGAGCAAGGATCGCTGAGTATATCCAGCCTGTAAATCCAAATGCCCTCAGAGTTTTTGTCATATATCCCCACCTGACCCTGTCAAACGCCTTTTCAGCATCTAATGACAGGGTCAGGAGGGTAATCTGATGTCTATATGCATAATCTGTGACATCAATTAAGCGTCTAGTATTATTTGCCGCATCTCTGCCCGGGATAAATCCCACCTGATCAACGTGGATCAGATCATGAAGTACTAGCTTTAATCTTTCTGCGAGTATAGATGAGTATATCTTAGTATCCACGTTGATTAGTGAGCTTGGTCTATAATTCTCCATAGCTTCTGGCGGCTTATCATTTTTAAGAATCGGAACAATATTGGCCTGTAGCATCTCTTTTGGACAAGATCCACTCTCAGAGATCTCCCTATAAGTTGCTAAAAGAGGCTCAATTATAATAGGCTTGAGTATTTTATAAAAATAATGTCCAAAGCCATCTGGGCCTGGGGTCTTATGTTTTGGAAGCCTATCTATTGCTCTATTTACTTCCATTTTTTCCAAAGGCCTATTCAGCATCTGTAGTTGATCATTTGTAAGCGTTGGGAGACCTATTTTTCTCAGATAGGTATCTACTTCTCTATCTGGGGTAATATCCGCTATGCTATATAGTGTTTGATAGTATTCCCTGAAACCGCTGGCCACCGCCTCTGGAGTCATCAAGATCTCACCCTTTTTTGTTATTTTGTTGATTCTATTTTTTGTTCTTCTTTTCTTTAATTGCTCCGTCATCCTTCTATCAGGTCTATTACTTTTGCTATAAAACTTCAATTTTAGTTTGTCCATTGCTCTAGTAGTAAGATCTAGCGCTTTTTGATTAATCTGGTTTTGTATTTTCTGTCTTTCCTGTATCAGTGTTGGGGTAGGATTGATCTTATTACGTGCAGAGATGTTGTATAGGGTTATATATAAATCTGACAATGGTTTTTCTGATGTTTTCCTAATCTCTTTCTTTAATTTTATAAAGTATCCTCTAAGGACTCCCTTATAGGCACACCATCGTGTTGCCGCAGTGGTTTGTATGAGATCATTTTCTTCAAAAAAGAGGGTAGACATTTTCAAGATATAATCTCTATGCTCTTGTTAATACAAAAGAAAGTCATCCAGTCGCCAGGTAGTAGTTGGATATATATCTATATCCCCTTTTAGCTCCACTATCAACATGCTATGGTCTGACCATGTTATCTCTTTTATCTTAACAAGTTTTACCTTCTTAACGACATCACTATCCCCAATTACCAAATCAATTCTAGAATATGTCTGGTGTACATTCGAGAAGTGAGTATAGTCTCTATCAGTCGGATGCATAGTCCTCCATAGGTCATATAGAGCGTGATTGCGGAGCAGATTCTCAAACGCCTTTGCTTTTCTTATTAGATTTTTATTGATTTTTTTGTTTTTTGGGATCTTTTTATCCATGCTTGGGTCCACAACACAATTAAAATCTCCTGCAATAATAATCGTTCCTTCTCTTATCTTATCGACTTTATAGAGAATTTTGGCTAATACAGAGATTGGGTCTGTGTTGGGGAGGTATATATTAACCAGAGTATATTTCACGTCATCTATCTTTCCAATCCAGATTAAATATCTCGCATTTGTATCCTGTTCAAAATACTTAAGTTCCAATTTTAGAGTATCTGCAAAAACAATTGCAACTCCTCTCTTTTTATTTTCTGGCATAGAAGAGTGAAATATCTGTGGGAAGCGTACACCTCCCCAGCTGATCCTATCCTTGGCTCTCCAATGTGTTCAATCCTTTCTTTACATAGGAAGTTATAGACTCTACTTCGTTTGGAGGGGGAGTTGAGTCCCTGGACATTGCCCGAGACACATTTAATCATTGCTGCGAAATTTAATTAGGGTTCGTATTATGTGTCACGGTACCAGATGACCGAATCACGGACACACCCAGTGGCAGGTACTTTCCAGCTATCGCTCCACCGCACCACTCCCTCGGAAAACACATACAATCATAACAGAAACATTTACAGGGGCAGACAAAGAAAGTCCTGCACCCAACAAAAAACATATAAACCTCCACAGAGTATAAATCCCTGGCAGGGGTTTTTGTGGCCTTAGGCATACTTCAGATGCCACGAGTCACAAACTTAAGTTCGTCTAGAACAAATCAGGTAGGGAGTGATATGCTCCTGAGGCGATATTAAATTATTCTATAAGAGCGCAGGTGAGCCAAATTCCTCCATCTCTCCAGCTCCAATTATCGCAGACTTGTAAAATAGTTGTCATGCCCCTCTGGCCCTTACCTGCAGTTCCAGTAGTTCCAGGCATCCAGCAAGTCCCTTAAGTAATCCGCGATCGCGGAGTAGGCCGAAACCGGGGCCTGTAGTACAATCTTCTATCCGCGATCGCGATCGCGGTAGCGCGGTAGGCCGAAACCAGGGCCTAGAGTTTCTACAAGCCCAGGATGCATCCTCCAGACTTCACCCCAATCAAGGGGAACCTATTTCCAGATGTAGGAGGGAGGTAAACTCTGCCAAATCTCCTATTAACTCCAAGCACAGAGATAGAGGGGTATGTGCTAGAAAAGCACACCCCTCTAACATCCAATCAAGTGAGGAGCTTGTCCCACTGAGGGGAGGAGTGGAGACCCACAGCACTATAAAAACCCCTCAAACTGTTTCTTCATTGCTCCAGTGTTCCAGAGCTTTGGTTCCTGTTTGTCCTTGGACTTCAGTCTCCAGTTTCCCCTTTGTTGCTGTGCTACAGTATATCTTTTGGATTTCCCGTTACCTGACCTTTGGCTTGCCTTCTGGATTACCCTGTTTGCCTGAACCCTGACCACTGTTTGGATTACTACTCTTTGACCGCTGCCTGCCCTGATCTATTGGACTGTTTCCTGACTTCGCTTTTTGGATTATCCTTTTGTGGCACTCTCGTGCTCCTATCCTTACCAGGGTGCTCTGCCTATATATACTTGTGGACCACCTGGTAAGGGTTACCAGCAAGAGATAGCATCCCCTGCTCTATGCTCCGAAAACCTCAATCTTGACAATACACTGGAGCCATTATGGAGCTTGCAGGGATGGTTGATGCTGTTAATACCTTGACACAACAGCTTACCACGCTATCTACTACTGTACAGGCCGTACAAGACAACCAAATGGCCCTACAAACCCAAATGCAGAATTTACAACCCATCCCAGTACCACCACCGGTTTTGCACCAACCAAACCCAGTACCTCAACCAGGACTTGTTCTTGATGGTGCTGCTGCCCCTGAACCACATGTTAAACTACCTGCTTGTTTTACCGGTGACCGCAGTCAGTTCCAATCGTTCATCACTTCCTGCGAATTGTTGTTTGTATTAAAACCAAGAACCTATGCTACAGACTTTGTGAAAGTGCGTACAGCTATTTCTCTACTCACAGGAGCACCTATGTCCTGGGCACACCATCTGTTGTATGAAGACAGTCCTGTGCTTAATTCCTGGGAGGCATTTTGTCATGCTATGGGTATACTATACGATGACCCTCATAAAAGATCTACCGCTGAAACTACCATGAGATCTCTCAGGCAAGGACGTCGCCCTGTTGAAGATTATGTGTCAGACTTTCGGAGGGTTGCGATGGAGACAGAATGGAACGAACCAGCTTTGCGTGACCAATTTCGTTTAGGTCTCTCTGAATCACTCAAGGATGAGTTGGCTCGGATTGGTATTCCTGACTCACTGGATGATCTGATTCTTCTAGTAACACAAGTTGATCGGAGACTCCGGGAGAGACAGATGGAACGTACTACCTCAACCAACCTTCCTTTTCGTTCAGTCTCTACACCACGCCTTCCTATACATTACACACCCACGCCTACTACCACCACTGAGGAACCCATGCAATTGGGGGTAACCCGTGGTCCACTTACTGAAACAGAAAAGTCCAGAAGAAGAAGGATGAATCTGTGTCTGTATTGCGGTAATTCCGACCATCAATTTCGTCTTTGTCCTCGGTTGGCTGCAAAAGGTAATCCCCATTCGGTACAATACTCTTTGCACCTGGGTGGCATGACTTCTCATCTATCTCTTCTTGTCTCTCTACAATGGACACATGACAAGGTACCACAAGATGCCATCATTGATTCCGGTGCCAGTGATTGCTTTATGGATATCAAAACCGCCCAGACATTGGGTATACCCACACAACCAAAGAAACAACCCATTACCATCCTACTTGTCGATGGCAGAGACATCAATTCAGGACCTGTCACCACAGAGACTGTACCCATCACCGTATACATTGGAGAGAAACATAAAGAATCACTTAGTTTTAGTCTGGTGCATTCTCCCTTGTTTCCTTTGATTCTGGGACTTCCTTGGCTTAAACGTCACAACCCCATTATTGACTGGTCTACAGGACTAACCACTTTTTCCTCTACCTTTTGCAAAACTCAATGTTTTCCACAGACTTTAGCTTCTTTTCTTCACATGCCATCTCCTGAGAACACTGAAATACCAACACAATATCGTGCTTTCAGTAAAGTATTCAGTGAACAAGAGGCCAATAAACTACCACCCCATCGTCCATATGATTGCCCAATAGACCTACTTCCTGGGGCACCAATACCATTTGGCCGTATATATCCCCTCTCAGAACCCGAATTAAAGACCTTAAAAACCTACATTGAAGACAATTTAAAGAAAGGCTTCATCAGACCTTCTACTTCACCTGCTGGAGCTGGAATATTTTTTGTTGGAAAAAAGGACGGTGGTCTCCGCCCATGTGTGGATTACAGAGAGATTAATAAAGTCACGATCAAAAATAAATACCCTTTACCTTTAATTCCCGAATTGATGGATAGCCTCAGAGAAGCTAAAATATACACCAAGCTGGATTTACGGGGTGCTTACAATCTGGTGCGGATTAAGGAGGGGCATGAGTGGAGAACAGCTTTCCGATCCCGATATGGTCATTATGAGTATCTAGTCATGCCATTCGGGCTCTGCAATGCCCCTGCTACCTTCCAACACTTCCTTAATGACGTTTTCCGGGATATGTTGGATTCGTTTGTCATTGTATACCTTGATGACATTTTGATTTATTCACCTTCTCTGGCTACACATCGTCAACACATGACCCGCGTTCTATCTCGTCTCCAAGATCACGGACTATATGCCAAATTAGAAAAATGTATTTTTGAAACTACGTCTGTAGAGTTCCTTGGTTATGTCTTAACCCCTGGAAACATCAGAATGGATCCCAAGAAGGTATCTGCCATATTGGAGTGGCCCATCCCCTCTTCCGTTAAAACCACACAGAGTTTCATAGGCTTCTCCAATTTCTACAGAAAGTTCATCAATGGATTCTCAAAAATCATCGCCCCAATCACTCAACTCACAAAGAAGAATATACCTTTTCGTTGGACTCCTGAAGCACAACAAGCTTTTGATGCATTAAAGCAGAGATTCACCACAGCCCCTATTCTCCTTCTCCCAGATCCTTTGAAACCATACTTTGTTGAGGTGGATGCTTCAGAGACAGCTGTAGGGGCCATCTTGTCTCAACGAAAAGGAGATGATGGTACACTTCATCCTGTGTGCTTCTTTTCAAAACGTCTTTCTCCAGCAGAGATCAATTACAGTGTGGGTGATAGAGAACTATTGGCCATAAAAATGGCACTGGAAGAATGGCGTCACCTTCTTGAAGGGGCAAATCACCCAGTCACTGTATTCACGGACCATCGCAACCTGGAGTATTTACAAAGAGCTCGCAGACTCTGTCCACGACAGGCAAGATGGGCTCTGTTTTTCTCTCGATTCCTATTGCACATTACTTACAGACACGGTTCACGAAATGGAAAGGCCGATGCCCTATCCCGTTTACATGGATCATCTACAGAACAAGAGCCAGACACCATTCTACAACCTGGTCATTTTCTTATCACTCATTCCTCTCTAATAAAGACTCTTAAACAACAATGTAAAGATGACTCTTACCTATCCAAATATCCTTTTTTGACCAAGAAAGATGGTCTCCTCTACAAGGATACTCTGATTTTTGTCCCTCCTGCTGTGCGAACCAAAGTATTAGAGACAATACATGATCATCCGCTGGCAGGCCATGGAGGAGTCAAGAAAACCTTAGACCTTGCACATCGTTCATTCTGGTGGCCTAAACAAAGAAAGGACATTGAGCAATATATACATTCATGCAACATCTGTGGACGATCAAAAGGGGTTAATACCAGACCTGCTGGCTTACTACAACCTTTACCTGTCCCCACAAATCCCTGGACTGACGTGACTGTTGATTTTATTGTTGAACTCCCACCATCTCAACAACATACTACCATAATGGTAGTCGTGGACCGTCTAACCAAGATGGCTCACTTCATTCCTACAACCAAACTCCCTACCGCAGCCGAAACTGCTGACTTATTTATTAAAGAAATCTTCCGCCTCCATGGCATACCACAATCCATTCTCTCTGACCGTGGAGTACAATTTACCTCACATTTCTGGTCTGCTTTTTGTCGTGGTTTGGGCATCCAAAGACTTTTATCATCTGCTTACCATCCTCAAACTGATGGCCAAACAGAAAGAACCAACCAAACTCTAGAACAGTATCTTCGTTGCTATGTTACTCACCTACAGGATGACTGGCTTTCCTTACTTCCAACAGCAGAATTTGCTTACAACAACAGCCTACACAGTTCTATAGGTTTGTCACCCTTCAAGGCCAACTATGGTTATCATCCTTCCTCGATTCCTCAACTACCTGCTACAACCACAGTTCCACAAGTCACCGATAGAATCCAACTTCTTAACCAAGGATTCACTCTCCTACAAGAGACTCTAAAGAAAGCCCAACAAGCTTACAAAGAACAAGCAGATCGCAAATGTACATCTCCACCTCAATATAACATTGGAGACAAGGTTTGGCTTTCATCCGCTCATGTTAAAATGTCTTGTCCTACCACAAAATTAGGACCAAAATGTTTAGGTCCTTTCCCCATCACAAAGATTATTAGTCCTGTAGCGGTTACTCTTCAATTGCCTACCACTTGGCGTATTCACCCTACATTCCATGTTTCACTTCTCAAGAAATGGATACCAGATACTTCCCAAAGGAAGAAACCTACTCCTCCACTCCCCATAATCGTGGACAACGAAGAAGAATTCGAAGTACAAGAGATCTTGGATTCTCGTTTTAGAAGGGGACGACTTGAGTACCTAGTACACTGGGAGGGATATGGTCCTGAAGAAAGATCCTGGGAACCAGCTGCCACCATTCATGCTCCCGCTTGTCTTCGTGCATTTCACCGTACTCATCCTGAACGGCCAGCACCTAGACGCACCTGGAGGTCGCGTATTGGAAGGGGGAACTGTCATGCCCCTCTGGCCCTTACCTGCAGTTCCAGTAGTTCCAGGCATCCAGCAAGTCCCTTAAGTAATCCGCGATCGCGGAGTAGGCCGAAGCCGGGGCCTGTAGTACAATCTTCTATCCGCGATCGCGGTAGCGCGGTAGGCCGAAACCAGGGCCTAGAGTTTCTAAAAGCCCAGGATGCATCCTCCAGACTTCACCCCAATCAAGGGGAACCTATTTCCAGCTGTAGGAGGGAGGTAAACTCTGCAAAATCTCCTATTAACTCCAAGCACAGAGATAGAGGGGTATGTGCTAGAAAAGCACACCCCTCTAACATCCAATCAAGTGAGGAGCTTGTCCCACTGAGGGGAGGAGTGGAGACCCACAGCACTATAAAAACCCCTCAAACTGTTTCTTCATTGCTCCAGTGTTCCAGAGCTTTGGTTCCTGTTTGTCCTTGGACTTCAGTCTCCAGTTTCCCCTTTGTTGCTGTGCTACAGTATATCTTTTGGATTTCCCGTTACCTGACCTTTGGCTTGCCTTCTGGATTACCCTGTTTGCCTGAATCCTGACCCCTGTTTGGATTACTACTCTTTGACCGCTGCCTGCCCTGATCTGTTGGACTGTTTCCTGACTTCGCTTTTTGGATTATCCTTTTGTGGCACTCTCGTGCTCCTATCCTTACCAGGGTGCTCTGCCTATATATACTTGTGGACCACCTGGTAAGGGTTACCAGCAAGAGATAGCATCCCCTGCTCTATGCTCCGAAAACCTCAATCTTGACAATAGTATTAAAGGGGATCATCTTATCCCCTATCTACTTTGACCTTTCTAACCCCATCCCCCCCCTCTCTCTCCATCCTTCAACCCATGAACCAGTTTAGTAGCCCTTCTCTGAACTCTCTCCAAAGTATCAATATCCTTCTGGAGATACGGTCTCCAGTACTGCGTACAATACTCAAAATGAGGTCTCACCAGTACTCTGTACAATGGCACGAGCACTTCCCTCTTTCTACTGGGAATAAGTATATAATAACACAGAAAGATCAATACACAATCCCAAATATAAATGTTCTGGTTAGTTCCATTGGGTTTGTTTTAAAAACGCATAACAGATAAAGAAAGAGAAATACAAACAATGTATATATATATATATATATATATATATATATATATATATATATAGGCAAAAGAACAGACTCTCACTTGTAGAAACAATTATTACTGCATGCCCAAAAAAAAAAGTGACCCGGCTGTGAATCTCTACGATATTGTAGCCCAAACCCTACTCACCTATTTGGGCGTTGCTAGGTCTCAAAAAGATCCGGGGCTGGAGCCCGTGATAGATTTGATAGAAGTGGAGTAAATAAGCTCACATGCTTAGGCGGCATACAGACTGATATAATTGACGCCAATGAACAATAGGTATATATTGGATACAGTGGATATAAAAAGTCTACACACCCCTGTTAAAATGTCAGGTTTCTGTGCTGTAAAAAAATGAGACAAAGATAAATCATTTCAAAACTTTTCCCACCTTTAATGTGACCTATAAACTGTACAACTCAATTGAAAAACAAACTGAAATCTTTTAGATAGAGGGAAGAAAAAATATGGACGCAGCCGCCGGAAAAAAGAAAAAGAAAAAATCACAGCAACCGGATGTGACGTTACGTCCAGGAGCACAGAGAAGCAGCGATTTGGTAAGTGATGGGGAAGGGGGGGAGGAGGGTGGTTTAAAAACGAGCCGTTTATTACTGGGCTCTGACTGGCACACTATTACTGGGCTCTGGCTGGCACTATATTACTGGGCATCTGGCTGGCACTATATTACTGGGCATCTGGCTGGCACTATATTACTGGGCTCTGGCTGGCACTATATTAATGGGCTCTGACTCGCATAATATTCTTGGGCTCTGAGTGGCACTATATTACTGGGCTCTGGCTGGCACTATATTACTGGGCATCTGGCTGGCATTATATTACTGGGCTCTGGCTGGCACTATATTACTGGGCTCTGGCTGGCACTATATTACTGGGCATCTGGCTGGCACTATATTACTGGGCTCTGGCTGGCACTATATTACTGGGCTCTGACTGGCATAATATTCCTGGGCTCTGAGTGGCACTATATTACTGGGCATCTGGCTTGCTCTATATTACTGGGCTCTGGCTGGCACTATATTACTGGGCTCTGACTGGCATAATATTCCTGGGCTCTGGCTGGCACTATATTACTGGGCTCTGGCTGGCACTATATTACTGGGCTCTGGCTGGCATAATATTCCTGGGCTCTGACTGGCATAATATTCCTGGGCTCTGACTGGCACTATATTACTGGGCTCTGACTGGCATAATATTCTTGGGCTCTGACTGGCATAATATTCCTGGACTCTGACTGGCATAATATTCCTGGGCTCTGACTGGCACGATATTACTGGTATCTGACTGGCACACTATTACTGGTATCTGACTGGCACAATATTCCTGGGCTCTGACTGGCATAATATTCCTGGGATCTGACTGGCACACTATTCCTGGTATCTGACTGGCATAATATTCCTGGGCTCTGACTGGCACACTATTCCTGGTATCTAACTGGCATAATATTCCTGGACTCTGACTGGCACACTATTCCTGGGCTCTGACTGGCATAATATTCCTGGGCTCTGACTGGCACACTATTCCTGGGCTCTGACTGGCATAATATTCCTGGGCTCTGACTGGCACTATATTACTGGGCTCTGGCTGGCATAATATTCCTGGGCTCTGACTGGCATAATATTCCTGGGCTCTGACTGGCACTATATTACTGGGCTCTGACTGGCATAATATTCCTGGGCTCTGACTGGCATAATATTCCTGGACTCTGACTGGCATAATATTCCTGGGCTCTGACTGGCACTATATTACTGGTATCTGACTGGCACACTATTACTGGTATCTGACAGGCACAATATTCCTGGGCTCTGACTGGCATAATATTCCTGGGATCTGACTGGCACACTATTCCTGGTATCTGACTGGCATAATATTCCTGGGCTCTGACTGGCACACTATTCCTGGTATCTGACTGGCATAATATTCCTGGGCTCTGACTGGCACACTATTCCTGGGCTCTGACTGGCATAATATTCCTGGGCTCTGACTGGCATAATATTCCTGGGCTCTGACTGGCATAATATTCCTGGGCTCTGACTGGCATAATATTCCTGGGCTCTGACTGGCATAATATTCCTGGGCTCTGACTGGCACACTATTGCTGGTATCTGACTGGCATAATATTCCTGGGCTCTGACTGGCATAATATTCCCACTTACACACATACACATGCACACTCATAACTCTGCCACACACTTACTCTCTTCCAAACACTCACACTCACTCGCCACTCACACCCACTTACACTCTGCCAATTACATACATACACATGCGCACTCATAACTCTGCCACTCACACCCACTTACACTCTGCCACTCACATACATACACACTAACTTACACTCTGCCAGACTCACATTCAAAACTTGAGGGGGCGGGCCAAGCTCGAGGGGCGGAGTCTGGTGCTGATCTGCATCCTGTTTGGCGGAACGAGCGTGAGAGGGCGGGGCCTAGCACGACGGGGCGTGGTCAGAGTCTCCATCCCGGGCTATGGAGGGGAGATCCGGGGCTTCAGCCCCAGTAGCGCCCCCCCCCCCAGCGACGCCACTGCTCACCTATTGAGCCTGCTTGAAAAGGTACTACACTGAAACGTGTTGCTGGGCTACACTATTAAAAATATATCCGGCCGGGTCACTTTTTTCTGAGCAGTAATAACTGTTTCTACAAGTAAGTGTCTGTTTTGTTGCCTATATATATATATATATATATATATATATATACACACAAACATTGTTTGTATTTCTCCTTCCTTAACAGCAGTACTGGTCAAAGTAGAATAACTATATGAGATAATGATATCATAATATGGAAACCTTGTTCTTAAGGTGATCTTAGGTAAATGTTTTTAAAGTAAAGGAAAATACATATTGCTATTGATTGAATGATGTTCTCGTAGATTGGAAACATTGTACGTGACAGATTAAAAGAGAAACTATTTCAATTATTCAATATCTGGAAAATGTTATCCAGGAAATGCAAAAGCAACAGAGAAGTAAGCAGATACGCTTGTTTACAAAATGATGTTAAGTTTTGTCCTAGTAAATCTCACAAAATGCACAGTATTAAGCTAGACTATATCAGTACCATATATACATCAATTATCCTTCATCAGCTTTTGTTTAGAGGTCCTATCAGTTTATTTTGTAGAGATAGCTGCAATGTTAGGCAGTGGCTCCTTACTGATTGTCCATCATGGTAGCTAGGCACAAAGGTAGAGCTAGTACAATTACATCACTTGACATCAAAACAGATATATAGTGATGTTGTTAGTGAAGTAATAAGATATACTTACAAACTTTATACTTTATACTTACAAACTTCATGTCAGAATCATGTCTGGCAATAGGTCTAGTCTCCCATAGTCCACATTACTAATCAATGTAACCATTCTTTTCTCCGGGGTTAGAGTGTCGAGTCAGCAATGATTTTTTTCTTGTGTGCTATTGTCTTGTTGTCTGCTTCTCCTGGTCGTGCTTTTAAAAGCATATTCACAATATGGCAGCAGTTTTATTCATTTGCCACACATCATTTACAGGTGTCCAATCTTGAAGCAGGAACTTCTACATTAACTGACATCCATTTTCCTACACTTGCCCACATATTAAGCCAGTATTACTGTGCCTGGACGTAATTTTTTTTGTTCCACTTCCAATACTCTCGCTTTTACTTCAATTGCATTTGATTTCTACTTGTGCTTGCCTCTGACTGTGATTTTAGATTCTCTGTGTTGTATTCTCTATGTTGTTTCTATTTCATAACCGGTTTAGTTTCATAGGCTGTTCGTAACCAAGAGCTTAATCTAATGGGAAAGACATTTGCCTTGTGGTTACCATGGGTATCCACCACCGTGAAGAGTCCCTACCCATCCTGTTCCAGACATCACACACATTCTATTGTAGTATAGGCTTGAGTAGAATATACCACTCAGTTTAACATTTGCCGTTGGTAATAACCACATTTCAGAATAATCAGTTGAACAACAACCAGTGGTGTATCTTGGTTTGGCACTGCCCTAGGCAGACAAAATTCAGGCACCCCCCTGCCACGATGCACACGCACGACATGCCCCATAACCATCACCCCATTACATGACCCCATCTCATGCCTCCATCACCCCCATTACATACCTCCATCAACCCCATTACATACCTCCATCACCCCATCACAAGCCTCCATCACCCCCATTACATGACCCAATCACATGCCTCCATCACCCCCATTACATGCCTCCATCAACCCCATTACATACCTCCATCACCACATCACAAGCCTCTATCACCCCCATTACATGACCCCATCACATGCCTCCATCACCCCCATTACATGCCTCTGTCTGATGTCAGAGTGCCGGATCACGTGACCTGTCATCAATCCGCCCCCTCAGAAAAAAATGCACGGGCAGCCCAATCGTCACGATCAGGCTGCCTGTGCGTTTTTTCTTGTTTTTTCTTCACTGTTGGGGGGCCCCCCAAAATTTGCCATCCTAGTCCTCCCTAGTGGTAAATACCGCACTGACAACAACACATGATATATAACTCTGTGTCATGATTTATTTAACAAAAATAAATCCATAATAGAGAATCCATATTTTTCCCCTTTTTAATTATTTTTGAAAAAATATATGTATCAACACACAGCTTTGTACTAGATGTACTTTCTGCAGTGCTTTGCTTTATTCACTTTATATTATAACAGTTACTTGCTTCTAGTATATACAACACTGGAAAATTAGAGATATTGCTACCACTTCCCCATCCCTTCTCAACAACCATCACCACTTGCTCTTCTAAAGCAACAGCTGAGGTATAACAAACTGTGTTGGTTATTTTTAGACATGTGCAAAACTAAACTTTTCGTTTTGTTTTCGTCCATTCGGACGAAAATTTTATTTGTTTCATCAAAAACGAATTTCGTTCATTACTGCATTCGTTTCAGACGAAATTCGTTCATTATTTTCGTTTCGTTTCATTTTATTTGTTCGTTTTATAGAATACGTGTAATACTATTGGCTTTCTATAAACCGAACGAGAGCCCCATTCATAAGAAATTCTTATGAATGGGGCTCTCGTTCGGTTCATAGAAAGGCAATAGTACTGCATGTTTTCTATAAGCCGAAAGTCTATAAACCGAAAGTTCGGTTTGTAGACTTTCGGCTTATGGAATACATGTAATCCTATTGCTATTCTATAAACCGAACGTTCGGTTTATAGAATAGCAATAGGATTACATGTATTACATAAGCCGACAGCCTATAAACCGAATGTTCGGTTTATAGGCTGTCGGCATTTCACTACACGGAGACAGAGTCTCCATTCATATTTATGAATGGTGACTTTGTCTCCGTGTAGTGAAATGCCGACAGCCTATAAACCGAACGGAGACAGAGTTCGGTTTATAGGCTCCGTGTAGTGAAATGCCGACAGCCTATAAACCGAACGTTCGGTTTATAGGCTGTCGGCTTATGTAATACATGTAATCCTATTACTATTCTATAAACCGAACGTTCGGTTTATAGAATTGCCAATAGACTTACATGCATTCCATAAACCGAAAGTCGTTCGAAACTGCTCCATAAACCGAAAGTACGCAATAGTACTACGAATGGACAAATGAACGAATGATTTTCGTTTATTAACCATTCGTTCATTCGGCTTTCATTAGCTTAGCATTTTCGGTTTTCGTTTTTCGGACGAAAATGCTATTTTCGGAAGGAAATGCATTCGTCCGAAAACGAATGCACATGTCTAGTTATTTTTCATGTGCCTTTAAACAAAGTATTCCTTTTGTGTTTCCATAGGGCTGATGCTGACTACATTGTAGGACTCAAGAATGGGTGAAAAAGACATTGGGTGAAGACATTTTTCTGCTGCCCTACTTCCACAAAATTTGTCACTCTGCCTTTGTGGACTTTATTTCCCATAATGTGCATCCAGACACAAGTCCTCTCTGCCTGTCTTTTATCAGGTCTCTATTCAGGGACCCCCTCGACGCATTCACAATGGGGATTAATTTTAAAACTTCAGCACACTAAAATAGTGTGGCATTTTTTATATATAACTGTGCCCTTTTTTTCTTTTTGCGGGAGCAGAACTTCTGCCTATCCGTGTTAGCGGAGATTCTCTTACATCAATCAAGCCCTGAAAAGTACCTGATTCTTTTTTATATGGGATGCGCTGGTGCAAGGGATGTTTGAGCAACTGGAGCAGACACCCATTTGTTGGGGAAGAATTATACATAAGCACACATGGAACTGTCCCTCATTGTATTCTGCTTCAGTCCCTTTGCCACACCTGTGTCTTTAGCAAAATCCCCCTATCCTCTGTCCATACATACCCTCTCTTACACATATGCAGTTCATATACTGCATTTACATACATACTGACTCTTTTGAACTCTACCAGTTGTAGACTAAATCTCACATGGCTGAACATGATGAAAGTGGTCCACAGCAACTAGAATATTAATAGTTAGACATTTATGGAAACAGAAAATGTGTCGGCAGATAAGAACCATTTGGCCCATCTAGCCTGCCCAATTTTTTAATGCTTTTATTCATCCCTGGCCTTATCATATATCTAGGATAGCCTTGTGCCTATCCCACACATGCTTAAACTCCTTCACTATGTTTACATCTACTACTTCTGCTGGAAGGCTATTCACTACATCCACTACCCTCTCAGTAAGGTAAAACTTCCAGATAATACTTCTAAACCTTTGCCCTCTTATATAAGACTATGTATTCTTGTTGTGGTAGTTTTTCTTCTTTTAAATATACTCTCCTACATTACTGTGTTGATTCCTTTAATGTATTTATATGGTTCTATCATATCCCCTCTGTCTCATCTTTCTTTCAAGTATACATGTTAAAATCCTTATTTGAACTCTCTCCAAAGTATCTACCGTATTTGCTCGAATATAAGACGAGGTTTTTTTCAGAGCAAATGCTCTGAAAAATCCCCCTCGTCTTACATTCGAGGTCTTCTTATAATCTGACCTCAAATTGAGGTCAGATTATAAAACATGGATCCAGGTCCCCAGCAGTGCTGCAGGGGACCTGGATCCCCCTCTCTAGCAGCAGGGGATGTCTGCGCAATGGGCGCAGACTCCCCTGCTTCCGCCCGGCACGACCGCCGGGGCTTCTGTGAAGAAGCCGGGTACTTCCGCTTTCGTCACAGAAGTCCCGGCGAGCGTGCCGGGCGGCAGCAGGGGAGGTCTGCGCTCGTCGCGCAGACATCCTCTGCTGCCCCACTAGCCACCAGGGAAAAGCGGGCAGCTGGGGGATGTCTGCACTATACGTGCAGATATCCTCCATGCTGCTCGACACCTCCGTCTATTATGACGGACCAGCTGTCCGTCATAATAGACGGAGGTGTCGGGCAGCATGGAGGATGTCTGCACGTTTCGTGCAGACATCACCCAGCTACCCCCACTAGCCACCAGGGAAAGGGGGGAGATAGAGAGAGAGGGGGGAGATATGTAGAGAGAGAGGGGGGAGATTTGTAGAGAGAGAAGGGGGAGATATGTAGAGAGAGAGAGGGGGGGAGATATAGAGAGAGGGGGGAGATATGTAGAGAGAGAGGGGGGGAGATATATATATATAGAGAGAGAGAGGAGATAAAGAGAGAGGGGGGAGATAGAGAGAGAGAGGGAGGGGGAGATAGATAGAGGGAGAGAGAGAGAGGGGGGGGAGAGAGAGAGACTAGGGGAGGGAGGGGGGAGATAGAGAGAGAGACTACGCTGGGGGGGAGAGAGGCCGCAAGGAAATAAAAACAAGAAATGCATTTGCATAATATCAATTTTTAATTACATATTAAAAAGCAATTTACATATATACAAGTTAAACTTTTTTTTCCCTATAGGGTAGTCTTATATTCAGGCTTTTAGTTTTTTTCCTAAAGGAATATCCAAAGTTTGGGGGGTCGTCTTATAATCAGGGTCGTCTTATAATCGAGCAAATACGGTATATTGTTCTGGAGATACGGTCTCTAGTACTGTGTACAAAACTCCAAATGAGGTATCACTACTGCTCTATACAACTTCCCTCTTTAATAACACCTCTTCCTATACAGGGAAGCATTCTGCTACCATTTCATGCTGCTCTATTATATCGTCTGTCTACCTTTAAATCCTCTCAAATAATTACCCCTAAATCCCTTTCATCAGATGTTGAGTTTAGGATTGTATCAAATACTATAAATGTCTACATCCAAGGTGTATTATCTTGCACATATCTACCTTAAATGTTAGTTGCCACAACCTTGACCATTTTTCTCCTCAGCTGCTCTGCCTGCTAGTCCCAAATGTTACTTTGTTATGTTGGTCTTTTATTTGATATGTGGCGACAGCCTACTGCCCAAAAGGGGCCAATTCATGTGGGGCAGTACGCAGGCCTTAGGGGGCCCATTTTATTATTTTATTTTATTATTTTTATTTATTTACTTGTTTCCATTTCAGGTGTACCTCAGCTATTTTTTGCAATAGTCGAAGTCCTCCAGACATGAATCTCTATTCTCTCCATAGAAGACTATGGGAAAGATAGTGGCTACTATTTTAGTGAGCCGAATTCAAGGGCTATTTGGATCAGCAAAGTGATCTGAAGTGGTCAAAAACTCAGAGCTTCAATTTTCCTAGAGAAAATCTGAGCTACCTGAGTAGATCCTTAAAGGGACAATCTGGTGCCCAAAATGCATCTCCCAACTGTTAATGCATATTGAAGTACTTTCAAAGTACTTTACATTTTGCATTGCTTAAAATGTGAAAATCTTACCATTATATGAATTTGTGAAATTACAGCAGCTTACAAGAAGCCAGGACTGCCCACATTAGCCGAGTAATAGTCAGTTACCTTATTTATTTTATTTTTTTCTGCAGGAACCAATGTGAATAAAGCCATTCAAATTAATGGAATATCCTGTTTCTGTAGAGATCAGACAATGTGTTTCACTGTAAAGAGATTCCACGTGTACAAAAGCAAGGTTAATTAGGTTCCACATAATGCATTATATTCCACCAGCAGAGCAGCAGAGGAAGTGTCTAATTAAAACAAAACTTATACATGCTCAGTGCCTACACAGAATCAGTGCAGTAGTACTTGTAGGATAGGATGCAGGGGAGGACTTCAGTAGAATATTTAAAATGTGACTTATGCAGAATGCCTCCATCAAGTCACACTACAAAAAAACTGTCCATTATTCAGGCATTAGTCCACTTGCCCCAAAGTGAGTTTGGGGACTAGACTGTCTCATCAAGTGTTGCGTTTTTGTTGAGGGGTCCCCCATTATTGAGTGCTGCTGTGTTTTTGTATCTTAATTAATATCTGTTAAGTAGATTTATATTTTATACAACATATGCATATCTGTGACACTGATATGTTGAGTCTGTCTGTATGATAATCATATGATTATATCTTCAAGGAACTGTTAATGTACATAGCTCTGAAAATGTTGCTGAATTATAGTGTAAAGTGTTACTCTATATAATACCGCTTTCAGCATTGTGAACCTCTTTAATATCTGATGCATTAGGTGACAACTAAATTCCGTTATCAGTGTATGCAGGGCCGGCCTTAGGGGTGTGCGACCTGTGCGAGCGCACAGGGCGCAACACCCCAGGGGGCGCCCGCCCGCCCGGTAAAAAAGAAAAAAAAAAGTTTAAAAAAAAAAAAAATGCCGGTAGAGGCACTGGCTGGGGGAGATCAAAAGATCCCCCCTCACCAGCCCTCTGCTCGGCATTCTCTGCTTCGTCCGGGGAGGGGGCGGAGCTAACCGGCTCAGCGTTGTAGCTCCGCCCCCACTCCGGGAAGCAGAGCAGAGTCTGCTTCACGGGGAGCCCCGGGCAGCATGAGATAGTGCTGCTCGGCTCCCCATGCCTGCATTAAGCATGGGGAGCCTGCATTAAGCATGGGGAGCCCGAGCAGCACCTTCTCTTGCTGCCCATGGCTCCCCGTAATGCAGACTGTGCTCTGCTTCCCGGGGTGGGGGCGGAGCTACACCGCTGTGCCGGATAGCTCCGCCCCCTCCCTGGAGCCACATTTTCAGGCAAAGGTAAAGGGGGGGGGGAGAGAGACAGAACAGGGTTTAGGGGGGGAGAGAGACAGAACAGGGTTTAGGGGGGGAGAGAGACAGACAGAACAGGGGTTAGGGGGGACAGACAGAACAGGGGTTAGGGGGGAGAGAGACAGACAGAACAGGGGGAGGGGAGAGAGAGACAGACAGAACAGGGGGAGGGGAGAGAGAGAGAGACAGAACAGGGGGAGGGGAGAGAGAGACAGACATAACAGGTGTTAGGGGGGAGAGAGACAGACAGAACAGGGGTTAGGGGGGTGAGACAGAACAGGGGGAGGGGAGAGAGAGACAGACAGAACAGGGGTTAGGGGGGAGAGACAGACAGAACAGTGGTTAGGGGGGAGAGACAGACAGAACAGGGGGAGGGGAGAGAGAGACAGACAGAACAGGGGGAGGGGAGAGAGAGACAGACAGAACAGGGGGAGGGGAGAGAGAGACAGACAGAACAGGGGTTAGGGGGGAGAGACAGACAGAACAGGGGGAGGGGAGAGAGAGACAGACAGAACAGGGGCAGGGGGGAGAGACAGAACAGGGGGAGGGGGAGAGAGAGAGAGAACAGGGGGAGGGGGAGAGAGAGAGAACAGGGGGAGGGGGGGAGAGAGAGAGAACAGGGCTAGAGAGAGAGAACAGGGGGAGGGGGGAGAGAGAGAACAGGGGGAGGGGGGAGAGACAGAACAGGGGAGGGGTGGGAGAGAGACAGACAGAAAAGGGGCAGGGGGTAGAGACAGAACTGGGGGAGAGAGAGAGACAGAACAGGGGACGGGGGAGAGAGACAGAACAGGGGACGGGGGGGGAGAGAGACAGAACAGGGGACGGGGGGGGAGAGAGACAGAACAGGGGACGGGGGGGGAGAGAGACAGAACAGGGGACGGGGGGGGGAGAGAGACAGAACAGGGAACGGGGGGGGGAGAGAGACAGAACAGAGGACGGGGGGGGAGAGAGACAGAACAGGGGACGGGGGGAGAGAGACAGAACAGTGGACGGGGGGGAGAGAGACAGAACAGGGGACGGGGGAAAGAGACAGAACACAGGGAGAGAGAGAGAGACAGACATGGCAAGGAAGAGGAAAGGGACAAACATGGGAAGGGAGAGATACACAAACATAGGGGGGTGAAAGAGACGGGGAAGCCACGTGGGAAGCCCGCACAGGGCGCCGGAACACTTAAGGCGGGCCCTGAGTGTATGTAACCCTCCTTCACCACAAACCCACAGGAAAAATAACCTAGTCTGCAGCATTTACCTCAACTGTGTGTAACAGACATAAAAATAAACTGCAGGACTTTCCAGTAGTCACCATACCTGAAGATTGCAGAATCGAGCCTTTATCAATACATCTGTTCTGCAGGCTGCAGAGATGACCCTTTTTTGTTCTAAATGTGCTTGCTGTGTATGCAGTGGTGTATCTTGGTTTTGTGCTGCCCTAGGCAGACAAAATTTGGGCAACCCCCCCCCCCCCCCCCACGTTGCACAACTACGACGTGCCCCATCACCCACGTTGCACACCCACGACATGCCCCATCACCCCATTACATGACCCCCATCACCTCCATTACATGATCACCCATCACATTTCACACTCAGACTCCCATCATACTCAGTCTCACACACACTGACTCCCATCACACTCAGTCACACATACTCTGATTCCCATCACACTCAGTCACACACTGACTCACATTACGCTCAACGACGGCAGAGAAAGCAAAAATGTTTGCAGCACCAGAATTGCGCTTTAACACCCTCCCTAGGCAAGTGCCTTGTTTGCCTCACGAAAGATACACTACTGTGTGTATACTAGATATTTGGGCAGCAAATGTCCACTTTAACTTCAGATGGTAGCAGACGGCAATCCCAGGAGCCAGGCAACCATACATCATAACATTTACTTTTAATATATAAACTTTTGGGATACTTTTTATTGTTCTGTAAAATGTTCAATTTCATGGCACTTAAAAACCCTAAAAGTGAACACACACAAAAAGAACCCAGCACTAATTTTCATATGTGGACAGCTGCAAGCAAGACAGTTCCCCGTCAGACTCTTTCTGAAGTTTCATAATCCTACAATCTTTAAAAGTATCAACTGTATCCAAATGCAAAATTACCTGATATTTGTGCTATATGAATATATGCTGTTCATCTGGACTTTTCTGTTTATATTGAAGTATTAAATATATTTGTTTTGTACACATATTTTTCTTTTATTCACCAGTGCTCATTTCAATACACTTCCAGTTCTATTGCCTCTCTTTCGGGTGCTTGGGAACAACCCATTGAGGTTCAGAGGAGCTCTGTCTCTTGTCCTGTTTACCTCCTCTTACTTTTTACTCCGTCTTTTTCTCCCCACCCCCCTCTGGCGCAGACTTATACACACTCCTGCATAGCCCTGCTCTAGTATTAATGAATCCAGTCCTCAGCTGATAAACGGTCAAGAGGTATAAGGGGTTAGAGAATATATATTGCTCCACAAAACCTGGAACTCAAGTGAGATGAAAATAACATCAGAAGACAATAATTCTAGCAAAGGTAATTTCATTAATATCCATACATATATACAGGAAAAGGTCCTCCACAGGCAGATCTGGATATTCCAGTTAACATTTCCACACTATATGCTCTCTATCACACAGTAATGCTTTTCAGCCGCCTCCTCTGATTTTGATGAGAGTTCACAAAAAAAGTTCATTAAATATTTCTCAAATGCAACCGCTGAGTAGCACTTCCAGGATAATGATGCCTTGTCTTCCAGTCTTGCAAAAATATACCGTAGTTGCTCAAATAAAATAAAAATGCATTTCTTGTTTTTATTTCCTTTTATGTACCAATGCTGCCTCTACCCCCCAGACTTGCCTAATGCTCCCTCTTGCCCCCCCCCCCCCCAGCCTTGCCCAATGCTGCCTCTCTCCCCCCTTCAAATGCTGTCTCTCTCTCCCTCCCTCCCCCCAGCTTTGTCTCTCTTTCTCCCCCTTTCCCCCAAGCGCTGTCTCTCCACCCCCCCCCCCCCCCAAAGTTGTCCCTCTTTCCCTCAACCTTTTCTCTCTCACTTCCTCTCCCTCCAAACTTTGTTCTCTCTCCCCCGTCCCTCCAAACATTTCTCTCTCTACCCCCCCCCCCCCCCCTTGCTGGTCCGCACCCCCCTCGGGATGCCACTGGTGCTGGGGGAAAGTTCTATGTGCTGGGCTAAGGACTAGGTAAGTCCTGGGTGTGATGTGGGTGCAGAGGAAATAAATAATCTTTTTATTACATCTGTAAATAATTGAATTATAATAATGTTTCTTTGGCCCGCGAAAATGTGTAAAATGTACAATGTGGCCCTTGTACTAAAAGCATAGTTGCCAACATTTCGAAAAAATATCCAGGGACACTTTGCAGCTCAGCTTCCAATTACTTACTTTAAGATTGACCACACCTACTGTCCAAAGCCCCGCCCACTCAACATAATTAGCATAATGTAACTCTACCTACTAGTCATAGTGTAGATTATATCTCCAAGTTCCCACCAACATTACCAGCATCCTTGGTATACAATTCACAGCACAACATCTATATCGGGCAGGTGCATTATATCACTTTTACATGAAATATAGTAAGACCTGGTGCAGGTGTGCTTCAGTCAGAGAGCTGTGTCTACACCATAAAACATACATTAGTATGAAGCTACCACTTCTGCTGGAAGGCCATTCCATGTATCTACTACCCTCTCAGTAATGTAATACTTTTATTAGTCACTGGCCTTATCTTATATCTAGGATAGCCTTATACCTATCCCACTCATGCTTAAACTTCTTCAGTGTATTAACTTCTACCACCTCTGCTGGAAGACTATTCCATGCATCCACTACCCTCTCAGTAAAGTAATACTTTCATTAGTCCCTGGCTTTATCTTATATCTAGGATAACCTTATACCTATCCCAAGCATGCTTAAACTCCTTCACTGTATTAACCTAGAAACATAGAATGTGTCGGCAGATAAGAACCATTTGGTCCATCTAGTCTGCTCAATTTTTTTTTTTGAGTACTTTAATTATTCCCCAGTTCCCGGTCTTATAGCTAGGATAGCCTTGTGTCTATCCCACGCATGCTTAAAATCCTTGACTATGTTTACCTCTACCACTTCTGCTGGAAGGCTATTCCATACATCCACTACCCTCTCACTAAAGTAATACTTCCTGATATTACTTTTAAATTGTTGCCCCTCTAATTTAAGACTATGTCCTCTAGTTGTGGTAGTTTTTCTTCTTTTAAATATACTCTCTTCCTTTACTGTGCTGATTCCCTTTATGTATTTAAATGTTTCTATCATAACCTATACCACTTCTCTTGGAAGCCGATTCCATGCATCCACTACCCTCTCAGTAAATTAATACTTTCATTAGTCCCTGGCTTTATCTTATATCTAGGATAGCCTTATACCTATCCCACGCATGCTTAAACTCCTTCACTGTATTAACCTCTACCCCTTCTACTGGAAGACTATTCCATGCATCCACTACCCTCTCAGTAAAGTAGTACTTTCATAAGTCACATACAGTCAGTCACATATACACATACAGTCTTTCACATACATACATACATACATACAATCTGTCACATAGACACACACTCATACATACAGTCTGTCAGACACACACTCATACATACATACATAGTCTGTCAGACACACATTCATAGATACAGTCTGTAACATAGACACATACACTCAAAGCCAGTCACATACACACATACTCATACATAGTCTGTCACATTCACTTATACATACATACACGCATACAGTCTGTCACATAGATACACACACTCATACAAAGTCTTTCACATACACTCATACATACATACAGTCTGTCACAGACACACACACTCATACATACATACACAAATACAGTCTGTCACACACATACATACAGTCTGTCACATACACACATACAAGTGAGCAGTTTTTTTTATTTATCTTAAAAAATAAATAAATAAATAAAATGTAGATCAATATGTCCCCCCTCCCTGCTGCTATATCTCATTGCAGGAAAAGGGGGCATTTCCGTTCCAGGTTTGTCTGTGCCTCTTACAAAGGCACAGACCATCATTACTTATTAATTACATTATTTTGCCCACATTCATTTTTCAGTTTTATTTTGCCCACATTCATTTGTCAGTGTTTTTTTGCCCACGTTCATTTGTCAGTGTTTTTTTGCCCACATTCATTTATCAGTGTTTTTTTTGCCCACATTCATTTGTCAGTTTTATTTTGCCCATATTCATTTATCAGTTTTATTTTGCCCACATTAATTTGCCAGTTTTATTTTGCCCACATTCATTTGTCAGTGTTTGTTTTGCCCACATTCATTTGCCGGTTTTATTTTGCCCACATTCATTTGCCAGTTTTATTTTTCCCACATTCATCAGACACTTTCAAAACAGTGGTCATGCTATCAGACATGTTTTTTTCACATAAGCAACACAAAAACCTGTCTGATAGCATGACCACTGTTTTGAAACTGTCAGTTGACTGCAGTCCTGGCTTCCCCAGTACTCACCTCCGTGTCCCCGTCACGTTCTCCATGCTGCAAGGTTTCCTCCTGCACGGAGGAGGGAAGTACATTAGCCGGATATGACTAGCTGTCATATCCGGCCGAAGAAGATTAAAAAAAAAAAAGTTTAAAAAATAAAAGTTGCTGCTGTGAGCATAGCTCACACAGCCGTGCGGTGACGTCACGTGACCCGCCGCGATCGCGAGACAGCCCAGTTTCCCGGGACTGTCCCGCGATCACAATATACGCGGTACATTTGCATAGGACTGTCCCGGCGGATCCAGGACAGTTGGCAACTATGTTAAAAGGTTTGGAGACCCCTGCTAGTGTATTCCCTGCATTAATGGCGGCTCCTTATTCCCTTCTCTTCTTTTTAGGGGGGGGGGGGGGGGGTGGACCAGTCTTTTTTTCTAACATTATTTATACCTGAATCCGTTATTATCGATTCCTCATGGTCATTAATGTTATGTATGCTATGGATGTAAGGAACAACTGTTTTGCTATATGTGTGCTTCATGAACGTCCTTATAAAAGTTCACCATTTTATACATAAAAGTGCCATGTCCTTTTAAGTGCTTGACTGTTAAAATAAAATAGGATTTTGCTTGCTGACCCACAAATATCTTTGTTCAGAGTCAATGATTGACAACATTGTTGGCAAAATTGAATGGTTTTAAAAAAATATTCCAATCATGTATTATAACTCTGCTATTTTGGCCTATATTTTGCCATTTCCTTGTGAATTTACCAAATTTTACTATTGTTTGAATGTACTTCTTAGCGTAATATGAGCAGTTCTCCAAAAATCAAACCTGGAAAATTGTAATCTTTGCATTTTGGGTATTATTAATGAATTTCGGTTCAATTCAAGGCTACAGCTATAGGGGAATCCTATGCTTACAGACATTTAAAGAACCTTTCAAGCGACCCGGATGTGCTCAAACTGACATTACGAATTGGCATATAATTGGCATCAAAATGTCTTTTATTGAATAGAGGAATTGTAGGGTTATTATATTTTTCAGATGTACATGGATGAACCCTATATGTAGTACATAGGTACATTCTCCAAAAAATACTAATTTGTTTACTTTTGACATTAAAAAGTAAACAAATGGGTCTTATTTGGAGAACGTCAAAAGTTAGGAATATTATAGTGAGTAGTGTTGAGGTTAGGAAATTAAATAACGTCATCAAGTGGGAAATAGACTGGGGGAAAACTTCTCAATCCAAGATTGGTTAAGATCTTTTGAAACTGTTAGGAAGACTATCCAAGGCATCAATATTCAGTAAAACTTTGTAAAAATATTACACAGATGATACATGGTCCCTACAAAGTTGTGTTCATTTCAGATTTCAACCTGAAACCTATGTTGGCGCTGTAGTTTGGCCCCGGGCTTCCTGTTTCATATAGGGTGGGACTGTAAGATCTTGGATAATCTTAAGGAATTGTCCTATCTCTCTTGACAGAATTGAAGTCAGATATTGGTGGTCTTTCCCCAGTAAAATTCCTTTTCCATCTGGATTATCTGAAGCTTTCTAAGCCACAAATGATATTGCTAACTAATTTCCTTATGGCAACAAAACTCTGCCTTTCGAGACACTGGAGAAAGACCACGGTGCCCAATTTTAGACCCAAATAAACTATCAAGCTACAATGGAAAAGGCGGTCTTTTATGATAATGCGAACTTGTCTGGCTGTACTGAGAGATGGGAAACTTGGCATGCCCTCTCCCCGGATATCCACTAGGGGTTTGGCACAGTGACATTGAGACTTGTTAGACACATCATAACCCTGCTATACACAGCTCCTGCCTCTCCCCTGCCTCTTTTAATAAAAAGGTTGCGGCCAGAAAGGGGAATCCCTCCCTATCTCTCTTGGGTTCTTATGTTTGTTCTAATGTTTAAGTAAGTCTGTAATGATAGCTTGTATGCCTCCCTAATATGTATAACTATAAACTAAAATATGCTTGTTATAAATTTGCTTACTGATATTAAGGATACTAACGTTACTTTTAAAAACTCTGAGCTGAACTCAAGGTACTAACTAGAAGTATATTTACATTTTATGTCTATAGGTGCGTCATAGTTGCCAACACTGTCCATGTTTCAAGGGACACATATTTGTTCCACATGCTGCAGACAGAGCATGCAAAGTGCAGCCCAGCAATCTGTAGGATGCATATTGCACAGACAGAATCCAATTAATTAATCATGGTAGGTTCTATGAGATCTCCACCCTTATTAATTAATTGGATTGTTCCTGTGTGTATCTGCATCCTACATACTGCTGGGCTGCACTTTGCATGCTCTTTTCTGCAGCATGTGGAACACATATATGTCCCTGGAAACAGGGCCGATGTTGGGAACTATGGGTACGTGTTTTTATGTTTAATTGTTAATTGTTATTTGTACATTTGTAATAAATATATTGTTTTAAAAAGACTAATTTGTTTACTTCCAACTCAGCTTTTATTGTTATTAAGTTCACTGGTCATTTCACCACAGTTCACTTTTTAGTGAAAATACTTTTCCATAGAACAGGCACACATGAAAATAGCTGTAACTGGAGGACCTATCCTTGCATCCACCAACATATAATGCTAACTACTAACAGATGTAACAGCGCCCCTTTATATAAAAACAAATCAGGTACAGTCTAGTCGCCAAACTCACTTTGGTGCAAGATGAAGATTATTGCTTGCATAGTGCACAGGCTTTTTTTCCAGTGTGATCTGATGCAGGCATTCTGCATAAATCACATTTTTAATATTTGACTCAAGTCCTCCCCAGTGATTACTCTTGATGTTTACTACAGGTGCTGCAGCACTGATTATATAGAAACTAAGGATATAAAGTTTTGTTTCATTTAGTCACTTTCTGTGCTCTTCCAATTGAATACTCTGAATGACCTTACTCTTGTACACAGTAGGATTTTTTAACAGTGCAACACATTGTCTGATGACATCACAAGAGAGACAGGAAATTCCATTCTTTTTTTTTTTTTCATTACAAACATACAAAATACATAACTACATACAAACTGTATACTTACAATATGCATAAAACATACATAAAACATAAGACAAAAGAAAAAGACGATAGACAAAAGACAAGAGGGAGGGAGACATTCATATATCCTGCTAGGGGGAGTCCCGTTAGGGTAGTAATCATAGTTATTATTCCAGTTATATCAGTTGTACTAGTAGTAGCAGTTATACTCTCATTCCTGTTTGTACCCTTGCGGACAATCCGCTGGTAGAGCAAGGGCAAGAACCATCCTTTGCTTACCTGATCAAATGTCAACCTTAGGTCAGAGAGTTACATTTCTATATTACTGCCCAATAAGTACAATTTCTCTTTTTCCTTGTGTTCTTCCTTTTTTTTTCCCTTTTCCTTTTTTTCCCCCTTTTTCTTTCCTCTCTTTTTCATTTCCTTTTTCTCTCTTTTCCCTCCTTCCCTCCTCACTCTCCCTTCCTTTCTTCCCT
Organism: Pelodytes ibericus; assembly: GCA_036172795.1. Classification (NCBI taxonomy): domain Eukaryota; kingdom Metazoa; phylum Chordata; class Amphibia; order Anura; family Pelodytidae; genus Pelodytes; species Pelodytes ibericus. The sequence goes on from CM069860.1 coordinate 97,609,980, forward strand.
CCACTTCCCCTCTCTCTTCCTCCCCCCCTCACAAACCAATACAACAAATAAGTGGCATTTATGTTCAGGAGCCCTTCCTTTCAGACACCGAGTTATTCTCTTCAGTCACCCCGACAGTCTATTGATCAGGACATCAACATCCCCACCATTTTTCTCTCCCTTTACCCAACTCCTCACTTCTTGCCCTCAGCATTCCTGCTCTTCCACTTGGGGGGAAATATTCAGCCATTGTTCCCAGATACCATAGAAGCTGGCCCCCTTCTGTCTGGTCATATAATAACCTTTTTCCATTAAGCATTGATGTTTAATGTGTGTCACAGTCATTGACCACTTGATTCTCTCCTTACTTTTCCAATTTCTGGCTACTGTAATTTTAACTGCCATTAGTATCTTGATAACCAAACATCTTTGCTTAAAGGTAATACACCCCAAGTTAAAACGAAACAGGGCTTTCTCTGGCTGCGTAGGAATTATAGAGCCAGTTAGATTCTATATTAAACCGAAAGCTTGTTTCCAGAATTTATCTACTTTACCACATGACCACCACATATGTAGTAGGTCTGCTTGTTCTTTATGACATCTCCAACATGTAGGGTCGTGGGTATTATCAATTTTTTGGAGTTTCATTGGTGATATGTGCTATCTATGGAATAACTTAAAGTGGGGCTCTTGGAGAGACAAACTGTGGGTAACTTTTTTTATTTCTTTCCAGCTATCCCACCAATCTTCTTTATCTATAGGAACTAACAGTTATCTTCCCCATGTTTCCAAAGGGCTATATTTTATCTTCAAATATTTACTTTCCAATAACCATAATCTTAATCTTTTATTAAAATCATTATTCAACAATTTATCCAGTTGTATGTTTACTTTTTTATCTTTTATGGCAATTCTATGTATTTTCAAGTAAGATTCTATTCTAATAAAGGAAACGGTATCTTTTAACTGGGCATTCAGATCAACCCCTAACCGGGAGAGGCTTTTAAAATTAGATGTTTCATATAAATTTTTAATTCTCAGTCTTTTATTCCGACAACAATTGGGGAGTCTAAAATTCGGGATGTTAACTTCCAGAACCTCTAGTGGAGCCATGTGTAGTTTATCAAGTATTTTATTTATTTTCTTAAAAGACATCCATGCTTCCATTATATTTCTAATAACTCTGGATTTACTTTGTTCTACTATGTTTTTAAGATCTTTTTGGTTGTACCATAGTAGCAATTCGTGATTATGTATCCCCCCAGTTCTTCCATTCTTTGGTTCCTCCAGCAGATAAAAAAGGAAATGACTTTTACACAGCTAGTGTGGGAAGTCCTGACTTATTGCAAACTGCTGTAATTTCACAGTTTCATCTAGCTGTAAGCAGAGGCGAAACTAGAAACCCCCGGGCCCCTGTGCAAAAATTGCTTTAGGGCCCCCCGACCCCACCATGCAACTCCACCCCAGAAATCCCAACTGTTCCGCTTTGTGCTTGGCCTTGTCTTATATCTAGGATAGCCTTGTGCCTATCCCACACATGCTTAAACTCCTTCACTGTAGTAACCTCTACCACTTCTGCTGGAAGACTATTCCATACATCCACTACCCTTTCAGTAACGTAATACTTTCATTAGTCCCTGGCCTTATCTTATATCTAGGATAGCTTTATGCCTCTCCCATGCATGCTTAAACTCATTTACTGTATTAACCTCTACCACTTCTGCTGGAAAGCTATTCCATGCATCCACTGCCCTCTCAGTAAATTAATACTACGTTTCTGATCTCCACTGTATTAACCTCTACCTTTTCTACTGGAAGGCTATTCCATGCATCCACTACCCTCTCAGTAAAGTAATATTTTCATTAGTCCCTGGCCTTATCTGATATCAAGAATAGCCTTATGCTTACCCCATGCATGCTTAAACTCCTTAATTTATTAACCTCCATTGCTTAAGGAGGACTATTCCATTTATTCACCATCCTCTCAGTAAAGTAATATTACTTACAGGCTATATACTGTATACTCACAAGAGTGTAAAAAAAACCCATGTCCGCAGTTACACAGAGCTGTCATTTGTACCTTTTTTTATTTTTGTAATGTATGGAATTGTTTATACATCATTCCTATGCATACCAGTTAAGCCACACCCCTTTTGGCTGATGACAGTGCAATGTCATCAGCAGTAACTGCTGCACACAGGGTTTGCATTAGCAAAGCTGACAGTGGTTATTGCATTGGATTGCATTGGCAGAAGTTTACTGATACAATTTCCAGCCTTTTCAAAAGCTTGAGGTGGACCCCAAATATATGTATATAACTAGCTGCATGTATACTTATATGAACTTTTTAATATTATATTCAACTTTTTTCATATGTAATGAAAATGTTATTGAAAAACTGTTAATTTCTTATTTTTATTACTTTCCTCTGCACCTAAAGGTCTTAACACAGCACTATACAGTACCCACAGAACTTGGCTTGTACTCATATTCCACCCACACGATTTAGCATGCCACAGGATAAATTTGACCGCCAGAACATACCACAGTGTCACTTTGTCCCACTGAACTGCCCCTGCAGAACATGCCACGGTGTCACTTTCCCCCATAGTACATGTTATTTTGCCCCACAGAACATGCCACAGTATCACTTTGGCCACAGCCAATTTGCCCGTTAATATGCCACAGCCAATTTGCCGATTATGCCACGATTAGCCTGCCCATTAATATGCCACAGCCAGACATTCAGATTGCCAATTAATTTGTCACAGCCATTTTAACCATTAATATGCCACTATTAACCTGACCATAAATATGCCACAGCCAGATTGCCAATATGCCACAGTCAATTTCCAATAAATATGCCACTATTAGCCTGCCCATAAATATGCCACAGCCAATTTACCATTAATATGCCACTATTAGCCAGCCTATTAATATGCCACAGACAATTTGGCCATTAATATGCCACGGACAATTTTTTCCATTAATACCCCACCACCATCCTCCCCCTTACTCCTCCCCAGTACTCACCTGGCAGTCTCCTCTATGTTTAATTTTGCCCATCATTTGGCAGTATTATTATGCCCATCATTTGCCAGTATTATTTTGCCCATCGTTTGCCAGTTATTTTGCCCATTTGCAGTTATTTTGCCCATTTGCTAGTCATATTTTGCCCATTTGCTAGTCATATTTTGCCAATTTGCTAGTCATATTTTGCCCATCATTTGCCAGCATTATTTTGACTATCATTTGCCAGTATTATTTTGCCCATCATTTGCCAGTTATTTTGCTCATTTGCCAGTATTATTTTGCCCATTTGCCAGAGTTATTTTACCCATAATTTGCCAGTATTATTTTGCCCATTTGCCAGTAATTTTGCCCATTTGTCAGTATTATTTTTCCCATAATTTGCCAGTTATTTTGCCCATCATTTGCCAGCATTATTTTGCCTATCATTTGCCAGTATTATTTTGCCCATCATTTGCCAGTTATTTTGCTCATTTGCCAGTATTATTTTGCCCATTTGCCAGAGTTATTTTACCCATAATTTGCCAGTATTATTTTGCCCATTTGCCAGTAATTTTGCCCATTTGTCAGTATTATTTTTCCCATAATTTGCCAGTTATTTTGCCCATTTACCAGTTATTTTGCCCGTCATTTGCCCCCCACCCCCTTTAAAAGTGTTTCATAAAAGTATGTGGTGAAGATGCTATATCCTGTATACTCACAAGAGTGTAAAAAAAATAAAAATAAAAAAACCATGTCCGCAGTTACACGGAGCTGTCATTTGTACCTTATTTATTTTTGTACTGTTTTTTAGTAATGTATGGAAGTGTTTATACATCATTCCTATGCATTCTGGTTAAGCCACACCCCTTTAGGCTGATGACCTCTCAGTGTCTTATAGACCTTGCAATGTCATAAGCAGTAACTGCTGCACACAGGGTTTTCATTAGCAAAGCTGACAGTGGTTATTGCATTGGCAGAAGTTTACTGATACCTGCAATAAAAAAAAGAGATAACAGCACTGACAAAAAATATACAAATATTTACACTTTCCATAGAAGTTAGTCTCTATGTGTCAATTGGTCTACCATTACAAGTAACATAAAGAATGCATACTGACCAACCCTATCCTACAGCTCCTTAGACATGGACTACACTTCCTTAAAAGAAAAATAATTCCAATATATCTGTCTCAAATGTAGTCATAGATACAATAGATATTGTTTCTGTTTCTGTTGTTTCATATATAAATTTTGGAAGGTTTGGACACAAATAACAGCTAAACACACAGAGGTCAGTACCAGTAATATACAGCAATAGCATTAAAGGTATAAAAAACATAATTAAAATGAATGATATATTCTATATTGTGCATGACTGATAATGATTTCAGTGGGGTATTTTTCCTAGTTCAAACACTTTAAATCACTTAATCTCTTGGAAGCTAGAGGGATGTGTAGGGGATATCTGTGTACACCAAGCTGCCATTTGAAGTTTAGAATCCTCATTCAGAGCGATTAAGAAGCACAGACAGAACGCTTTGTGGAAGGTGTGGTTAGTGAGTCAGTAGTAGGGGCTGTCTTTCCCTATTCGATCAGGTCCCATAGAATAGTTAGTGAATTGAGATCCTGCAGCTACTACAGCTTGTGTAAACAGAATTGAGAGAGGTTCTTTGCAAAATAAGTGAAGATCTTCTGATTGGACATCTCCAGGGCACAATCCTTCTCTAACAGAGACAATGCACTGTGCTCTATGTGGAGATTATAAACTGCTAAAACTATGATATTTTTTTTTTTTTTTTTTACTGATATGAGGATTACTTACACTCATTGATGCCTGGATTTACTTCACTAAATCTCTCAGCTGCCTTAGGTAAGTGAATTGTATATGAAATATTACATTTTTAAAGTACCTAGTCTTGACTGTCCTGGAACAATACAGTTGCTGTTGACTACAGTTTCGTGGCTGAGTGTCATTATAACTGTGGTCTATAGCAGCTGGCGTGCCGGTAGCTAGCTATCACTGGATTCCAAAAATAAAGTTACAGGGTGTGCATAATACATACATTTTGCAGTTGTTACAACGGTTTCTCTTTGAGTGTAATCGGGGTAAAAGAAAGTAACTTAAAGGCTTGCATTACTAACAGTTATATGTGAATTCCGGTTATCCTTGTGTAAAGAAAAGTACGGTAATTCCACTGCACCGAACGCCAGCAGCACTAAAATGAGCTGTACTTATTCTTTAAAGTCTGTGTGGTCTTAGCAAAGGAAGATCTGATATTTTGTAGAGGTGGGGTAACAATTCCTCCAGGGCTGACTATAGACAGTAAGAACCCTATATCAATGGGATACGATTTGAAGTTAGGGGAAATACAGGGGGTGATAGATGCCTGGAATAGTCATTTAGTGAAAATGTATGCAATTGCTGTTAATGAATTAAAGGATTCCTGGGATCTGCATTAGAACAAATAAAATACATGTTAGATAACATATTTAACTAATTCTGTCATATCAAGTACTGTGTACTAGGTGTTATGTAGGTAACATTTCTTATATGGGTAACTGAGTGATTTTGTATTGATATTGATTGATGCATAAAACTAGCAGTTTGTATCAACTTTCCCTGCACAGCGAATTGGCATATATTCATTCGCTTAAACAGGGGTGTAAGAAAGAAAAAACCTATTTTGTGTGAATTATTTAAACGCTTTGTAGTGTCTGTGTAGTAAATCAGAAGATACATATAATAGTGAGTTGGCTTAGCAGGGGTTAATGGAAAACTGCCCATGCACATTGTATTGTGTGCCAGTGCAAATTACAGGCTAGTTTCATGGTCTGTGAGAGGTATGCAGCAATTGCCTCAGGATGGACAGAAATTATGAAGAAGATTCAATTTACTTCAATTATGTTAAACCCTTTGGTGCAAAATTGTAAGCAATTTGCTTTTGGTTGTAATCATAGCTGCTTTGAAGGGTTAATTTCCTCTATAATTACTAGGTATATGTTTACCTCATAAGGTTCCATGTTACCATCAGGTGGTGATATTAGTGCAGCATCTTGTTAATGTGAAAATGTCAAGTTCTTATTACAAAGTCCATATTGACTGATTGCTCATTGAAAGGTTCAGAAATGTGCAGTCCTGTGATGTTTCAATCATTAAAATAAGCTATTAAGCTGTTTGATGTATTGTTCCATTACACTCAGGGTATTAACAGTGATAGTACTGTGATTAGCTGGTATGTTGAGCCTCAATTCATTTTAATATACATCCTTTGTTATCTTATTAAAAGTATTGCCTTTCAGGTGGACTCCAAATTTTGCTTACCTAGGAATTAGGGTGAGCACATGTCCGTTTTATTTAGGGACACCCATGAAGCGTATATAATCAAGGGCTGCTATAGATAGTATGAATACTGCCAACTATTTTATATTTACTAACTACAGCCCCGGAGTATACATTTTTCATAAGCGTCAATGAACGATGTGGTCACCCACTTCCTGGACTTTACTGGTGGACCTTGGGGGTACATCACATTTTAATGACCTACCCATATGTGAGACTATTATGATAATTAAAAAAAAAACCACAAATGCAATGGCCATTTCAACTAAAAACATGTTTTGCATTCCTCTCTATGAGAGGGCTCTGATTGGATTACAAGATCAGTTTGGGACAGGGTTCATGTGGTAGGATGAATGCAAAATGTATGTTTTATGGGAAAGTATTCTGAACAAAGTAAATGATTAATGTGTATTTATTTTCATGCTGGAATTCTCATTTAATCTATTTTGTTTTTTTCCTACCAATACTTTTTTTTTATTTATTTTTTTACATATTTTGATATTAGCTGCTGTGTCTCAGTGCACAAAAAAAGTTTGTTAAATAAAAAAAAAAAAGAAATATGTGTTATACACTTTTTCAAACAGAGGAAAGAGCCATGCAATTGACATTGAACATTGTCCTCCAGCTAAATTGTCGCCATCATGCTGGTAAAAGAAAGGGTGGCTGGTAACACTAGTTATACTGTGCTTGATATTACCATGAGGCTCTAAGTGAAGATGATAGGCGTGTGTAAAACTGTATATGGTTTGACTGCAATATGGTGCTTATGGGGTGGGGGGCAGAGGGGTAATTGCCCTGAGGGCTGCCTTGGCTCAATTGCTCAATTGGCTGGGGCTGCCCCACTTTTCACTTCTAAATGCCCTAGTGTCCAACTGTGGCCCTTCAGCTGGTGCAGAACTACAAACTCCACCAGCTCTTTGGCATGTCAGGGAATGATGGTAGATGTAGTACAGAAAAAAAACTGGAGGGCTGCACTAGGCCTAGTGTGTAGCATTTTCTACACAACTTTGTCTGTCTTTCAATCTCTGTACCTTATCTGTCAGTCAGGGCCACCATCAATGTGTCACAGGAGATACATCCATCACAGGACAGCTCGTGCACCGGCCCTTCAAAAAAAGACAGTCACGATCGGGCTACAGCCGACAGTCCGCATCCAGCAGAAATTTTTTATTGGGCAAATTTTAATGGACACATTATCAGAGGCGTATTGATGGACACATTATCAGTGGCATATTAATGGACACATCAGTGGCATATTAAAGGATAAACTAACACTGAATGTGGCATATTAAGTCTTGGATGCATGTCCTGGGGGGCAGAAGCAAATCCTGGATGTGCGAAACAGGTAATGGGGCATGTCCTGGGGTGTATTTAAATCATTGGCATGATATACTTAGACCTGGATAAAATTACTTTGGGAGGGTAGGGGGACCAGAGGGAGAAATGGGGGCCCAGATTTTTTTTCATTAAGGGGCCCTGAAATTTATGATGGTGGCCCTGCTGTCAGTATATCCATCTCTGATGATAACGGCTGATGATATTGCAAAATAGGCCACTAAATTGTGTTTGCCCCCCTGGCCAAAAGTTGCCAGCCCCCCCCCCCCCCCCTGCTTATTACATTACCAGTAAGTTATAGAACGCCAACCAATTTACCCAGTGCTTAGTAAAGAGAATAAAAGTGAACCATAGACATGAGAGAGAGACTACCCTGCTTGCAAGTTTGCTTATTCCCAGTGACACGTGGGGCACGTATCCCAATATATTTTCAATAATGTCCGCATTAACACTGTTGTGCAGTCAGTACATGTGCAATGGAGATATCTAAGAAAAATGATTCCTCCTCTGCTTTTTCCTTTTACTCCCCATATCTTTTTAGTATTTATGTAACTATTGATGCACAGTAAATACATCTAAGTCTGATTTCACTCCAGTGCAATGATGACATGTATGATCTATATTTTGCCTCAGAGAACATAGTCTGATTATATTACAATAAGAAAAATGTTTTGAAAAAATATCTTTTTAAAACCTGTGCATTGACATTTTCATAAGATTAGACTTGCCTGCTAGGGAGTATCAGTTACCCTGGAAATATTTTAAATATAGACTCTGAAACCCTAAAACCTTTTGTTAGCTACACTGACTGTTTGTGTGGTACTGCAATATAATTAACATAAAGACTGACAGAATGCATGCATCTACAAGGCTTAAGAAGCTACTTCTAGCCATCTCTAACCTGTCTGATTCAGAATGTTTTCCTTGTCCTCATTATTTTGTGGAGCATGTTGCATTGAGCATTATCTTCTAAATGTATCATTTCTTTATAATAAATCACACTTCACCCTATAGATCAGAATTAAGAAATCTGAGTGGATGCTAGAAATTGTCTTTTACAATGTTTTTCCATTGCGTTTCTTTAAGTGTTTGCTTTGAGATGCTTTTAGTATTGCTTTTAATGTGTCTAGCTATCTAAAAGCATTTCAAACTTGTATTATGCATGCTTTCTCCTAGCCCTCGTTATGCTGTGATAAATCAAGATTTGTTAAAAAAATGGCTATCCCTAGCATCTCCCAAGGGCTAGAGAGCTTACTCAGGGATGTAAACTTCTCTTAGTTGAAACAATCTAATTTATTTTGCCAGTTTCACAAAATGGTCATTTTTTTCATTGTAATACCCTTATTGACCTTTTATGCTTCAGGTAACCCTTCATATACGTCCACCATCCTTGCTCTGCTTTCTAATCTTCATCTGACTATAGGATGCTCTACCTCCCTACTGGAAAAATTAGTATAAATCTCCTTAGAAAGAAGCCGACTAGCTCCCTGTTTAACATGATGGTAGAGGATGCTACATGCATCATTTGACCTACATAATGGCAGCTTTGAATGGTTGTGGCAGCCCTTAATCTTCCCAGGAGCAGTTTTGTACCATGCCCTTCCTCAGTTGTCTCCATTTTTAACATCACCATCCTATTGTAACTTGTTTATACATTCATTGCTATATTTATTTCTTAAATTTTCTTATCTAGCGTGATCACATTCTTTTTGGGGGTCTGCTTCTAACATTAATGCATACTTTATTAATGCATACTTTAATCAGCAAAATTCAGTCTATTTAAACCACTGTAGTCCTGTCCCTGGCTAAAATCTTTTCCAATCAGACTGGCCATAGGACCTTAGATGCCTAATACATGCTGATTATTGAGGTGTTCAAATTACAATTTTAGTTAGGGAATAATCACGTTAAATTTAATCATGCACACATATGCCCTATATTATTTTTAAATAAATATACAGTATTGTCCAAAACTTTAAGTCCACTACTACAGTCTGCTTTTATTACAACAAGCAACACGGTCTTAAATTAGAGGGGAAAAGGTTTAAGAGGAGTATCAGAATGTATTACTTAACTAAGAGAGTAGTGTATGCATTGAATAGCATTCCAGGGAAAGTGGTGGAGGTTAATACAGTGGAGGAATACAAGCATGCATGAGATAGGCATTAGTCTATCCTAGATATTAGATAAGACCAGTGACAAAGTGGAATAAAAAAAAATGTAAAAACATTTTTTGGGGTGGACTGCATGGGCCAAATGGTTCTTATCTGCGGACATATTCTTATGTTCTTATGTTATTTTTACATATCTGCTAAAGCAGATAGAGGTCTACTCAACAATATAATGGCAAGGAAATACAAACTTTAGGCCAAAGGAGCTCCCATTTAACTGCACTTGAGAATTTTTCCAACACTGCTACTAAAGCTTGAAATTATCATGTAAATCCCCTGTAATACTACAATTTTCACTAATAAAAATGATAAGTTCGCACATACTAAAAATGTAAAAATCTCATTGCCATCCAGAAGATATTTTACTTGCAACCATCATTTTGTGTGTGAAGAGGATATTCATATTATTTGCAGCTGTACATAAATGCTTAACAAAAAAATACAAAAATGTATTTATCTCAGCTTTAAATAACATACTCTTGAATATTTTTTTTATTATATCATATTTATTCGTTTTTAGTATAAAATGACACATCGATTCAAGAAACATCCTACAGTGACACATTAATACAATGAATATATTTAAACATTTTATTACTGTCAAATGTACAGGATACCCATTTGTTATCTTGTATTTATATATATAAAACATTTACATTATAATTATAACTTGCATTTAAATACAATTTGCCCTGCCGTGTTGATCTAATTATTTGTATATTTCTGCCACAACTCTGCTCCCTTCCTGGCCACATTGTTTTTTTGATTTCTCCATTTCTAGCTGGAATGTAACTTGGTTACTAACTTCCTCCCATACTGGGATTTCTAGCTGTCTCCACTTTCTAGCCAGGCAGACATTTGCTGCTAGAAACATATGCGTTAAGACTGGATGATACTCTTGAATAATAAGTGGAAACAAGTATAGTTAAAATGATACCATTGATAGGCTAACTGAGAGTTTGGTTGTACGTTTTCAAGACCAAGTTGTTAGGTCCCTTCCTCAGGCATAAAACCTGACCCAACAACTTGGTCTTGAAAACTTGCAACCAAACTCTCTGTTACCCAATAAATGTTATAATTTTAACCCTACTGGTTTCCTGTTTTTCCAAGGCTAACACAATACTATTCCTTTAACAATTTCAAAATGAATAATAAGTGTGAAGTGATTTAAAATATTTTTGTAGTTTTTAATAAATGATCAAATAAAACCAGTTGGTGATCGTAGACGCCGACATTTGGACCATTTAGTGTGTGTGTGTATATCATTTTGTGTATATATTTACAAGGTTTTATGAGTGTATATGTAGCTTAGAACGCTTTATATGCATGTTTGATTTACATATTGGTATGTATCAAACACTCACATACTTTAAGATGCACAGTAAAAAGACAATGTAAAGGTTTAGTTAAAGAGCAGATTAAATTGCATACATTACAGAAAGTGTGGTCAGACTGGAATTTGCTTTCAGAGGAAATAGTTACGACAAATTCACTGAGGGAATTTAAGATGAAATAGGATAGGTTCTGTGAGAATATTCACAGAGCTGTTGGAATCTGTAGGTCAGGTTAAGGTTCTCTATCAATAAACACATTATCCTGAGGACAGGGGGCCATTAATGTCCTATTTTAGTCTGGAAGTATACAGAAAGCAGCACATTTGGTATTACTTTGGAAAATATTTTTTAAGTCACTGTTTATTTGCCGCCTACTGTTTGAAGTTCCCTTTAAATCAGCACTTATCGTTTGGTACATATGTCTCCAATTACCAAATTATTTGTTAGCATTGCCAATGAATTATATGCACGTATAACATGGCCTCTGTAAATCACGGCAGATTACCAAGATGTTCTGCGGCAGTTGTGTACTCGGCTTTGCATATAACCTTTTACCCTCTCATTTATCAGAACTGTGTATGTATAATATGTACAGTCTGTGTTTTGTATATACAGTGCAACTGACAGAGTTCATTTTCTATAATATAATAGATTTCTTTATTAATTGTGTTGAAAAATTAACCAGTCTGGTTAATTATGTAAAATAAGAAAATAAAAAATAAATATTATACTAAAACAATGATATATGAAACTCTGTTTCATTTTAGTTTGTTTTACTCCTTTTATATTTATAAGGAGTAAAAACAGTTATGTTTCTAGTTTGTATCAATTTTATCAAGCTCTTAAAAATGATCAGTTAGAGCTATTATAGAGGAAGGCCACTGGCAGGCTAGCTTTCATGTACAAAACGTACCTATGATTGCAAAATGAACCTTTTTTTTATGTTTAATCCTAAAACTGGTGTATGATCTTTTTGGATTTGGTTTAATTGGATAGACCTTTCATAGAATATTAGTGTATCGTGCCTCCCAACTGACCCAACTTGCGGGGAATAGTCCCAATTTTGGGAGGTAATCCTGCTGTCCCACCGAGTTCTACCTCGGTCCTGCTTTTTGGGGGTCAGAGGTAGAGCTCAGCAGGACAGTGATATTTAAGACTGCAAACCTACAGTACAAATGTAAGTCTCCAGTGTATTGGACAACAGAGACTGATTAGTGTACATGAGCAGTAGCACTGCCAGTGTGAGTGACAGTGCTTGCCGATTTGCAGGGGGTCAAGAGTTGGGAGGTATGGTGTACTTGTAGTACTATTTGTTTTTTCAAACAGCCTTAATTTGCTTATATAAGCCACACAGGTTAATTTTTTTTAAAGTATTGGTAAAACACATACCTCTTTTGAAGACAAGAGTTGAAAACAACCACATTGGATTGGTTACATGGACTTGCCTGAACATCATTTGTACTCATTTGTGCTAAGGCCTTCATTGACTTTATATTGGCCTCAAGCCAATTTTTTACCTCCCTGTAAAATACCAGCCAGGTGGCAAGTCTATTTGTACTATAATTGTGGAGGATAAAAAAAATGTATCTATTGATTGTGTTAGTCGAATTGGAAGTTCATAGTTAAACAAAATATTTAGTTTTAAGTGTATCTGTACTGCCTCACATTTTGCTTCTATTTCTGCTAACACAATGTAGAAATCATTTTCATGCTGTACATAACCATAGTAAATGTTGTTTAAAAGAAACAGATCCTTTAAAGGGAAGTAAAAAAAAAAAAATATGGTAGTGTTTTTTGTGAATAACGTCAGTTGATATAGGGTGAGAGGTAAGTTTTAAATGTGAAATCACATAAATAACATTTGTGACTAATAAGCCTTCAAAGTGTTTCAACCTACTCCCGCAAATGTCCAAAACAGAATGGACCTTGTATACCTATTTATACGTCCAGCAGGGGCACTCACACTGCTGTTCTAACCAATCACAGCGATCGTACACCACCCATGCCAAGTCCGGATCACAGCAGCAGTAAGTTCAGCAGCAAACATTGAAACATGTATACAAAATAGAAATTGCAGAAAATGACAATGATCCTGCAGTGGTCGGCACCACCAAGCCCATTGTCATGGGCATTTAAACTTGTCAAATTAGTGACCCTATTGATAGTATATGCCAACTCATCCTCTGACTACCAGCTGCCATGCTTCCATGGGAAGCAAACAGCCCGATCTGGTTGACGATTGTCTCTGCTTATGCAGAGGGAGAGTTTCGTTCTCAAAGGGGATCAACAGAGGGGCCTAGTAAACGTCCCCTCTTTTTACCCACTTTGAAAATAAGGGTTTCTCTCAGCAGTTGCTGAAAGAGACCTTCTGAACTCAGACCCCTGCTGAAATCAGACAATCGAGGTGAGTACCTGCTCTGATTGAATGTGCGTGCACTGACACTGTCCACGTGCACCAGCCTTCTGACTGGATCTGCCCCTGCTTTGGCGGTAAAGTAAATATATATAAGTATTTTTTTTATGCATGCATGCATGCATGCATATAAAGTAGCATTTGCATCCAGGAGCTATTGTAAACTCTTGTAAATATTTCCATATAAGAGGTGTGTCTGTCCTGTCTCTCATATATGACATCACCATGCATGGAATGCAAATTATATTTTTGCTACAGAACTTTCTCATTTGCATATGGCTTGTCATAAATTGGAGATTTACTACATGTAATACATGAGTTTTCTCTTAATTTTAGCATTTGCTTACAGGTCGGCAAAAACATTTTTTTTTTTTTTTTTGATTCTATACAATCACAACATAAACAATATTTAGCTGATAGTCCTCTTAATGTGTTTGATTTGTGTGTTTATTTTGTTTGTTTTTTTCAGTTTATTATCTTGGGCACCAAGTACATTGCTAAACAATTACTATTTAATGTGCAGCATGCTCTTTATCTTTTTAATGGGGCAGTTAAATAAATTAAAGTTCCCGATGACTTCAATACACCCAAAACTCCACACATAATCATGCACAATCTGAATAACCCAGATTACATGTTTGTTTTTGAAATATAGGCATGCTTGAATATGACTACTAACTGGGAGTTTTGATCAAAAACAGAGTCTCTTCAGACTCCAAATTGAAATGCACACGTTTAAAATACTATGGATTATGTAAACATATCTCTTTTCAAGGTAGAGGTTAAAAAGTTCAATAGAAAAAAAAGAGAAGAACGCACAACAGTGCAGTGTTCACATGACAGGATGTTTTACCTCCTTAAAGGTCACCATCACTGGGTGGTAATTGAACATTGTGCGACTCCATTGGAATTCTTTCTGTTACTTCAATTAAATGTATTTAGGAAGTTCAATAAATATTAAATGTAAATTAAATCTCTCTTCAGAAGTGCAAACAAAACATATTGCATTTGTTCTGGGATATTTTATTAGATCAACTGTAACGGTTATCAATTAGAATAATGTCTGAGGCAAAGATTATCTTGACCCTTATGGTTTAGGACAGGGGTAGTCAACCTTCAGCACTCCAGATTTTGTGGCCTACATCTCCCACAAGGCACTTACAGCCATAATGCTGGCAAAGCATCAAGGGAAATTTAGTCCACAACATCTGGAGTGCTGAAGGTTGCCTAACCCTAGGCTAGGATGTGTGAAACTACAGTTTGCTAAAATATTAATAATAATAATAAACTGTACCATCCTCATGCATTTCCATTTGTATCCAAAATCTAATTTACAGCGGTTCACATGCCTCTGTAAGCAACCCTCGTATTCACATTTGATCGTCTTAATGATTGTTGCCCCTTATTCGCATGTGAAACAAGCCCCCCATGTCAGAATTGCATTTCCGCTTGTCGCACCCCCTTGCAGGAGAGGTTTTTCTGGCACCTAACCTTAGAAGCGCCATTTTCCTAGTGTCAATACTGCTGTTATATTGATTTGATTCTGCTGTTTGATATTTGACCCCAGCTTGGCTGACTATCCTGTTCCTATTTTTGACCAGGCTACCATGACTATTATTTTGTCCAATCCTTGTGTACGACTTCTTCCAGGAGTCATTTTGTATTGCGTCTTACCTAAGACGTGTTGCCTTGGCTATTTATAAGTCCTTGGCTATACTTGCCATTGGGTTGAAGCTTGGGTTATAATATGTTAAACAGTTTCCATGGTGCCATTTTATCCTCCTGTATTGCCAATCATTCCTGGGCAGATAGCCCAGTGGCACAATCGACAGGAATGTTCACTGGTTTAAATGGTGATTGCTACAGGTTTTGGGATTTTTGTTCTAGAATTGCTCTTTATAACACAAAAAAACAACATTTTTACTAACTAGGTATACACTAATTGTCAAGTACCCAGTTATACTGGGTCTATTCCCTAAACGATGAACTGTGGTGTGCTTGAAAATAGAGTTGCAAATCAGGCCAAAATAGCAGAGTTGTAATATTTTTTGGTTTCCTTTCTAAATTTACATGCATAGGAAAGTATATATTAATGGAAGCGTTGGTACATTTCTGCCATTATAATGTATGTTTATGAGTTTTGCTTATGTGTGTTAAAACTTTAATTTTGTGTTTAAACTGTGCTTTTTGTTTTGCAGAAATTTGATTCGAGGATCACAAAATGCAACACACAATTCAACTAACCTTGTGCTTAGCTACTCATACCAAAGAGGAAGCACAAAAAATGTGTATTGAGCGCCCTCTTGTGTATTCTGTTTAAACATCATCACTTAGAAGGAACGTTTGCTTTTGGGAGGCTTTTGTATGATTTGGAAACATGGCTGAAGACGCTTTACTTTCCACAAAGCAAATCTACCAAGCATATGGGAAATGTGACCAAATAATAGAGCTCCATTATAATTACACGGGGAAATACCAGAAACGAGATCATCAGTTGGACAAAACCAGTATGCTGTTTCTTATCATCTGCAGTTTTATCGTGCTGGAAAATCTGATGGTGCTGATTGCTATATGGAGAAACAACAGATTCCATAACCGGATGTACTTCTTTATAGGCAACTTGGCACTTTGTGACTTATTAGCTGGGGTTGCTTATATTGCAAATATTCTCATGTCTGGCAGTAATACATGCAACATCTCACTGACAGTATGGTTTATCAGGGAGGGCAGTATGTTTATAGCCCTTGGTGCATCCACGTTCAGCTTACTAGCCATTGCTATTGAAAGACACTTGACAATGATCAAAATGAGACCTTATGATGCCAACAAAAAATACAGAGTATTTTTACTTATAGGAACGTGTTGGCTTATCTCTTTTTCACTTGGTGCCTTGCCAATCCTTGGTTGGAACTGTATTGGAAACTTAAAGGATTGCTCCACCATCTTGCCTCTGTACTCTAAGCAATATGTTGGATTTTGCATCAGTATCTTCATCGTCATCCTGTTTGCTATAGTCATTCTCTACGCCCGTATCTACATCCTAGTGAAATCTAGCAGCCGGAGAGTCACTAATCATAGTAATTCGGAGAGATCCATGGCATTATTGAGAACCGTTGTTATCGTAGTAGGTGTTTTTATAGCCTGCTGGTCACCCATCTTTATTCTTTTCTTGATAGATGTAGCCTGCAACGTCAACGATTGTTCAATATTATACAAGGTCAAATGGTTTATTGCTCTTGCAGTTCTCAATTCTGCCTTAAATCCCATTATATACACTTTGGCAAGCAAAGAGATGCGTCGAGCTTTCTTCCGTCTTGTGTGTGTCTGCTTGGCCAAGACTAAAAATTCCCGGTCTCTACCAATTCAACCAACTCCAGACCACAGCAGGAGTAAGTCCAGCAGCAACAGCAACTCACCAAAGCACAAAGGCATTACACAGAATCATTTTAACAATAAAGAAAGTAAAAGTGAAACATCTATACATAATGGAAATTGCAGCAAATGACAATGATCCTACAGTGGTCGGCTCCATAAAAAAAGGACTTTAGGAACTGAGTACTGTATAGATTTCTACAGTTTTTTTTCCTGCACTTAAATTATAATTCCTGAGTGAATAACATAATAAATTGTAGCTGCATATTAAAAGCATGGTTTTTCAATAAAAACATGACACAACTCAGGAAATGGCCTCTACTGCATGCTACAATGCATTTTCATAGCGTTAATATTCAAAATACCAGTCAGTGTTCCTTAATTATTGATGTACTGTCTATGGGTCACAAAGCAATTTATTATGTCATAACAGTACCTGCATGTCAATAATCAGAATTGCAGTATGAATAACTGGTCATAGCTCTACACGCAAGTTAAGATTAACGAAAGCACTGGGATGAGTTAATTTACAACCAGTTTTGAAATGTTAAACATTTTGTTACGTTATGTCATTGTGTTGTGTCTGCTTAAAAATCTTAGTTTCTTGTGGATGAACATAGTTTTTTTTTCCTCTGTAAGTATTATCTGTTGGTATTATTGAACAGAATGACTCTTGACTTTGACTAATTCCCTAACGAAGTTACCATTTTCACTCTAGATCTGTGGGGATATTTCTCGAAAACTAAATTGAAGTTTTGATCTCCAAAGTTGACAGAATTCTTCAACTTTCCTATAATTTCAGTTAGGCTATTAACAGCTGATTTTCGTAGTTTACGTCTCAGTACACTTAGTGAACAGCCCCCATGTGTATCTATGGATGACACACAGAGATTGCGTCAATGCAGTCCTGTTATTTAGAATACTGACGATTGTCCAGTTTGTGGCAGCCCACTAAGGAAAGTTATTTTTCAACAGTAGTTTATGTAAAATATTTGTATATATCCATTTTAATCAGCATTTTATTTTTATCAAATACGAAGCTTTCAAATGAATCATACTTATTTTTTTTATGCTGAAAACTGTGATGCAACAGTCATAAAACCAATAATTTTGACGATACTTAGTGAGACAATGTCATAAAAAAAGGGTTTGTTTTTTGGTGAAAATTCCAATAAAAAGTGATTCCTTTAGAGCTTTTTGTCCACAGTTAGGAATTTCAGGTCAAATCTAAAGTATGGAATTGCTCTTTGTACCTTGGGCCTTCTCAAATGTAAAAGGGTGTTACTTATAAGAGCTTGCCTGTTTCTTTCTATCTTTATTGTGTCACACTTATTGATGTGTAATAATGTTGTGCACGCTAACATTTTCTTTGTACATATAGTGTTCACTTGACTATAAGTGGGATATATTCACCACCCAGTGCACTGAGTATGCATAATATTAATGATATTACAGTAATATTGTTATATTAATAGGTTATGCATCCATACAATATACTTTTTATAAAGTAAAACAATTGATTGTTTTATACAATGTGCAGAACCAACTT
Organism: Pelodytes ibericus; assembly: GCA_036172795.1. Lineage (NCBI taxonomy): Eukaryota > Metazoa > Chordata > Amphibia > Anura > Pelodytidae > Pelodytes > Pelodytes ibericus. The sequence goes on from CM069860.1 coordinate 97,628,484, forward strand.
GTTAAACCTTTTCTTCTTTATCAGAGTTTAGTTGGCCATAGAAAATACAAAGTTAAATCTTTAAAAAAAAAAAATAGCAAACAAAGCATTCTGTAGGGCCAACTTTATTCTTGCACAAGGAACTTGCCAGGTTCGTCCTTACACAATGCATATTCACGTTCATGAGATGAAACATGTTAATTGTGCCTCAAATTTCCTTTTAGTTAATAGACCCCCAGTGTGACTAGTCTGTCCATTATTCAAAACTAATACAGAAGTATTCTTGGGTTCTATCATTTAGGTTGTACAGTGGATAACTGCTGTCCCTATTCATAATACACAGACATTTGTAATATGCATGCATGTAATATAGTTGCCTTTATGTACAATATGCCATTTTCACCCACCAGAAACCAGTGGAAACTGCCCTCAAAGACTCATGGGTTTCACATTTAAACATACACTACGGGGTCTGTTTGTAAATTAATTCCCTGTAGTAAATTGGCAATGGAATTGCAGAAATCAGGCAACAATAGCTCGGTTGGAAAAATAAGCATGTGAGAGATTTATATTTTTTCCTACTCCACTATTAACTGCTGATTTTTTTTTTTCCAGTTCACTTAAATTCACTTCCTAGTGAATAGACTATTCTCTATTAAATGCGGTTGATAGAGAGGATACTAATTGGTCCCAATTGAGGACTTAACCTTAAAATAAGTATTTCTCACTACATGAGAAGTCGATTGCTTTCAAGACTAAGCTGATCACGATGGAAAAGCCATTTTTTTATTCTTTTAGACAAGCAAAAGTTGTTTATCTTATTTTTCGTTAAGTTTAGCGGCTCTTTAACTTTCTTTTAACTACATAAACAAAAAGTTTTAATTTATTTTTCTTAAATAAAGGGTAATATCTCCCTTTTATGATACCCACCAGCAAAATTGGTGGACTATTGATTTAAAACTCTCAGCACAAACACCAGACTGCATTTGCTGGGAGTAAAATAGAAATATTGTTGCATTGTCAAAGTCTTAATAAAAAATGACATGGTAGTGATATGTATGAATTATACATTAAAATAAAACCTTATCTAGTAATTGTGCATATTACTTTAATTCAGTGAACTTCATTGGCCAAACTTTTTTTTTTTTTTATTGACAATAGAATGTACCCTGACATAATCTTCCTTTTGTTAAATGTCCTCTTGTGGAATTACATATTCAGCATGTTTCTTTTTACCTATTTCAGTGGATCATATTACATACATTAGTTGACTAATAGAATGGTACATGTATTTAAATCATATTAAAGATCTATATGCACCTTAGGAAGTAGCTTACAAGGTACTGTCGACAATTATTTTTGTTATTTAAATAGTAAATCTAGGAATTGCCACTTGTATATAAACATAAATATTGCTCCTATATTTTTTTTTTTTGTATTGTGACACTTTATATTTTGAATATTGTTCCTCCTTTAAGCATTGTAAACATGTGGGTTTTTTTGTAACCTAAATAAAATTTGTATGTCAAGACATAAAAAAATGTTTTAATTTTTTTTTTAAATCTTTTAAAATGAGTCCTCTTAGGAAATGTTGGGAGTATGTTCAGAGATTTATTTAGTATGCCATGCTACAAATTACTCACACGCTCATCTCTAGTACTACCACCTAATCCATAGACCATTTGAAATCTGCTTATTAAGGGTTTTTTTTTTTAAACATAACCTTAACACTAGTTTAACAGTGTTCTCAGATGTAATGTATAAATTAAAATTAAAAAAAGAAATACAAACCTTTAGTTGTTTAGCAACAGAATGAGAGGGTCACTTACATTGGACAATATTGCACCAGAAAGAAGGCTTATTCAGAATATATTAAGACCCAAGTACCATTTAGCAATGTGGTGGTGTTTTTCGTGAAAAGTTTAGGAACAAGATATTACATTCAATAATGTATTGTGCATGACAATTTATTTTCCAATCCACTAGCATTGTTTTAATAAAGCTGGGCAAAACATTAGTCTAAAATTTTATCAACAAACCTAACAATGTATAAAACGTATAATTTTTAGCAGTCAATTTGAGGCAAACATTTATTTTAAATATGCAGTAATATTCAGGCTGAAATCATGTACACCATGTAAGACAACAGTGTTATTTTATTTGGAAAAACCACAAAAAAAACATTACACTGAGTATATCCTGTAAATATAACTTCATGTCAGTATATATTTACATACACTGTAATAAATAGAGATTAAGCTTATAATGGCCAAAAAAAATTGCTTTAGAATTTTTATTTAGATGAATGATTGTAACAAAAAAAAATAAAACACAAAATCAAATTGCAGAGCCAAGTGCCTACACAAGTACACATATAATAAAGATTGTAATCAATGCACTTTTTCTGTGGCGTGGTCTGCTGGTAATACAAGTCCCCATTGTCCTTGAGACATTTTTTAATACTGAGAGAGGTCAACGTTTTATCTCATTACGCTGCTGGAAAAAGACCCACTCTGGTATGGTAAACACTGATTTAAAAAAAAAAAAAAAAAAATTAAAAAAGTATAATAATAATACATGGAGCAGATTGCTGCTGTGAGATTATGTAGAAACATTGACGAGAAACAAGATGTGAATTTAACATTTTGCATTACATAAGTTGTTTTTTTTTGTTTGTTTAACTGTGACACCATTTCACATTTTTACTCATACTCCAAAAGAATACATTATTTACAATTCTAAAATGGCAAAGTTGAGGAATAAATAGTAATATAATCAACCTTCTAACTACAGCTATAGCTGAAAGAACATATTTTTCTTTACAGCATATAAAGTACTGCGGCTTGAATTCAAATAATGTTCATGTGCCAAACGTTACACTTGTAGAAATATTTTGATTATTTCTATCCATTCATTTGAAAGGTTAAATGAAGACAATATCCGCAGACATGTAAAAAGAAGTTTACTGCACTACAAGACTGAATCAGTCAATGGGCCAACACCAGGCCACCAGAAAAAAAGGCCTCATATAAAAAGCCATTAAAACCTGCTACACATAAAATTGCCCTTATTCATAAAAGTGCCCAGTACATCAAAAGAAAGCAGATCGGTATGAGAATAAAATATGTTGACCTGACGATCACCAATTTATCTTTTTTTGGGGCCTTATGTTCAAAAAGCATTTTTTTTTTTTTTTTATAGTAAAGCTATGCCATTGACTTTTATGCAAGACATTACCCACAATACATTTTTATGCAACAATGGTTAAGCTTTGGTTTCAGGCATATTTGTCTTGCAGGTAAAAGAACAGAGTGGCAAAATATGTAATATTTTGATCAGAAACTGCATAATGTTGGTCAACGACAAGACAGTAACACATAGTCATTTTGATAAACTGTCAAACGACTTCTGCAATCAAAAAAAAAACATTTTTTTTAGCAGTATTATTTCTGTGTAGCCTCAGCAAGGCCTATATAAAAAAAAGTACCACAATTTTTGCATTTTAAACATAGTCATTTCTTCGAAGCCAATCACAGGGATATTCTGTACATCGTTATTGTCAAATGCATTAGAAAATAGGTCCTGGAAGCAGTCATTAATGGGCTGCAGAAACTGTAGAAAATACTCCATAATGCAATACTGCACTGTCCATTAAATTATTAATTCATAGACTATTTAAAATCTGTAAAATGTATTGATTAAGTCAAATAAAAATTGGACTTTGCTGGTTGGCATTAGGCAGAAAATCTGCAGCTAACTGCACGAAAAGCAGCTTTTTTTTAGCCCTGTGCATCTCTTTTACACAGTGCACATCTGCCCCCACAGCCAGTGAATATTAAACATGCCGTAATGGCAACCTATACAATAAAGCAGACTCTATTTACCAATTCTGTCTGTGCTAATACAAGGTGGTAATAGCTTAAATCAGCAACTCTTTAGATGCTACAAGTATCTATACACTATAAGTTGTTAGCATTTGAATCCCTACAATCAGCCACTGCTCTATGATTCTATGCAGTGTGGCCTAGACTGTCCAGTTGGGAAGACTGGTGAAAACTAGCACTGTTCTGAAATGTGAAAAAACTACACTTCCAAAAAGGAAGTCTACCTTTTCTAAAATCTGCCTTCTCTTAACAACTTTCAAAGAGCTAACAACATTTGCAGTCAGTGTCAGTGATAATAATTGGTAACTGAGCATTTGCAAGAATGGGACAGTAGCCGGATTGGTAAAGCTTGACATGGGTTTTATCTTACTAATGTCTTATATAGATAACATTTTATAGATTGGTTCCACCAGAACTGTAATGTCTGTCAACTATGGATCTATTTTTCTAGGCATAGCGAGGTGGTCCATGTCTGGATTACCCTTCACTCTTAGGGAGAGCACCTTATAGAATGCAAATAAACAGAAACAAATGTAAGAGACCCGAGTCTGGACTATATTTGCAGTTGAGGCCCATTTGATAATAGTGAGCTAAAATGGCTGGTTAATTTCACATAGCCTTGTACATCCTGTCTGTGGTTTTCTTACACTTGATTATGCTTATTTACAATACAAACAGCAGAAACTGAAATGTCCCACAGCAGTGTAGATAAAGACATTTGTTTCAGAAGTTGTAATTCATTCATATACCTAATCAAAGGGCGTACGATGTAAAATGAAAGATGATTTTCATTACATCTGCATTTTCTGGCTCCCTGTATAAGATCATTTTGGTTAATGAAGCTCATTTGAGACTGATTTGCTTTCCACGGTTGCCAACCCTGTTTATCAATGTAATGCAGACAATATATAGTAACTGTATCCTTATTTCTATGGATACAGATAAAAGTTGATTTGTCTTTTTCCTCTGGGAATGCAAGTTAAAATGGCTGCCACGTTTTCTGACTTTGGAATGAGTTAGGAAATAGTCATTTAAAGGCTCTATATTGTTTTTCAGACCCATGTTTTCATTTCACTATTGTCAATGACCAGTGCTGTTCCTAAACACACAGAATAAGATTCTTTAGTTTCCAGTAGACATACAGAAATGTATTGTATCAAAAAGCACAAATAATATTTTTTTCACATACATGAGAATTTATCCATCATAGTTGCATTTACTGAAGATGTTTTAATAATGATCACTGGCTTAGATCTAAGCATACACTTTGTATCAGGACAAAAGATGGCCTAGAAGAGTAAATTTAGGTTTACATTAGAGCATAGAATATTCAACCTATATTATGTAACTGCAATTGGCTGCACGTTATAATACACAGACTGTCATAGAATGGTTGCAAAGGAATAGAAATAAACATAGTATAATTCTATGTGGCACATTTATATTAGTATTATATAACAGTTGATCCCACACTTTACATATACTCTTATTCAGTGCCCCCTACCTGCCAAAAGTGGTTTGCATAGCACACTTTTATTATAGCAATGCTCTAGATTTGCATAGGAATATGCAGAAATATAGTATGAGACATTGTAATCCAATTTACATTCAGGGTTTAGTGGTATTTAGTAATATGTAGCTTAGTTAAAAGCGATTACTGCTGGAGATGATAGAGGTGACAATGAGAGCTTATCTGCCAGAGGTGTGCAGCAGTTTGAGTAGCTGGGTGCCCCCTGGTGGATGATGTGCAGTACTAGCACAATGTGTGCATAGAGAAGAGCAGCTCAGTGCAGGCACACCCCAGATTAAAATACACAATGGGTCCAGAGCATGTATGCAAAATGCAAATGTACTTAAAGTGAAGCACTACCTATATTTCATCTATCTTATATATATATACAAATAGAGGCTACAGTACAAATGTCTTAATAGATAGGATGGAATTCGCCCTAGTTTGTAGTGGCTGCTCAAGGAGAAGCATTGTGATTGTAGCGTAGTCTCAGTCGAGAAGTCGCCACGTCATTAGAATAGAAAAGTGAGAGTCCATCAACAGGAATGGTTGCAATATAACAACGTCCTTACACACAAGTGTCCTTGAAGTGAAGGTTCTTAAAGCGGGGTATGCCTGTAATGAGATCCATTAAAGGTGCCATATGTTTGTATATTCATCTAGCTGGGAATGAGGAGATTTAATATGTATGTTTAGTAAGCAGTGCAATGTAAAGGCAATACAATTAAAAAGGCATTTGGTCTGAACCCCCATCAACCAGTGGCACTGAGGCAATTGCCCTTGTGCTTTAAAATGGATGGAAGATCGGGAGCCATCAGGCACCACACTATAAGTGGCACCGCATTATAACACATTGCATTATAACTGGTTTCACCTGTACTGAATATATCCTATAGATCCATGACATGTTCTACAATTTTCTCATAAATTTAATTTTCTTAATCCAAGACACCAGTTATTCTCCGGATTTTAAAACAATGCATTGCTATGTAGATTGTTAGCACCCAAGAGGTCATTTTAGGGAACTTCATTGCTATTTTATAGGAATAATTATACCAATGTGTAGATTTGTAATCCAAATGGAGAAATTACTTTCATTTATGTGGATATATGTAGACAAATACTTTCAGTTTTCAATCAAAAATATATAAATAGGAATTAGCAGTAGTAGGTACATACATTCATTGATTTGTAAAAATATATATTACAAAGTCTAAACAACTTTATTGCTGCTGCAAAAAAGTACAGTCAGTATATTATTCTCAACTAACATGGTGCCCCCCTAATATGGTCTAATGTAACAAGTACAGTTTATAATCAAATACTTTACCTATATATCTTGACTGACGTAGGAAGTGCAACTATATGTCTGCCATCTGCAACATTTCTATGTTAAGCAAACAAAAACCTTAAGTCAATAGAAGCTGCTTATTAGATTTAGATTAGATAACATAGAAAAAGTGTTATATAAATTTGACAACATCTCTGTGTACATAATGTAGATACACAATAAGCATAACTTAGGTACCCAGTCATTAATTTGACTGAAAATACTAATGTATACACCACTACTGGGGCACATTTAATGTGCAGTCAGAGGATGTACAAAGAAAAGTGTTATCCATCATGTGAACAGTATTTTGGTAAAAGATGAATGTTCAGTGATAACATGAAGTCACAGGATGCTGTTTGTCTGGATGCCATTTTGTTTACAGTTAGTTTTGATGACATAGAATGCTCATTTGACATATTTGCCTTAGAGACTGTAAAATGTCCACACAATGTATTTTAGGCTATGTATAAAAGTGGTAAAAATTTGAAAAAAAAATATGTTCCTGACAGAAATAAAAGAATGCCCCAGTTGGGTGAAAAATAAACACTTATTGTTTGAAAAATGTGTTAGAAGTGATGTATTTAAAAAAAAAAAAAAAGCATATTTTTGAACTCCTTATTGTGCCACACCATTCTGGCATAAACTGTTCCGTGTAGTTAGATTACAAAGTGGAATTTTTTCCACTTTTATACTCCAACATGTTTAAAAACTATGTGTAGTCAATATGAGATTAAAATGTACCAGAATTGTTCCTGGTATAAATCTCATTTAAACAGCCTTATAGATAATGCACAAGCAAGACCCACAATGGATCATGCTTGCAGTTAGAAACAGTCATTATTTATACATGACCCCCAATAAGCTCTCATAGAGTGGCAGGAACTGGTGACATATTCTACTACAACATAATACTACAGTCAGTGTTAAGATAGAATGAATACTATATCTATGTTCTGTTCAAAAATGCTTAGCTCTAAAAGTTGACAGTATTCAGGTATGTCTAAAATGACAATTCTTAATAAGCTGAACCATACATGTTCTTCCAGATATATATTTGAGAATTACATACAGCTGAAAATTCAACATCGTGACATCAGTTCCTTTCAAACTGTGCCATACAATAAACCATTTCATTATATTACTTTTTTCTTTTTTTTTTATTATTTCTTAGAAAATGCTTTTTGAATATAAGGTCACCACTACATGAGTGCCTTTAGTGCATTATCAGTTTTGTAACAACCAGGTAAAACTGTAAATTGAAATCCCAAAATCAAGTGGAACTGCTTCTCCACATAGCCTCCAGAGATATTCAAAAGCCTATTATAAAAATATGATTTTTTTTTTCATTATTATTAATATTATTAGAGACCACATAACAGTACATCTTTAGGGTTGTGTGTTTAAAACATTAAACATTCACACAGCCCGGATCAGGATTCAAAACTATTCAAATGCTGGAGGAAATTGCAAAAGTTGCAAGATCTTGCAGTCCTAAAAACAATACTTCAGTAGAATTTAACGTATCTCTAACTTTGTTTCTAGTATTGTGCTTTTATTAGATTAAACTGTGAAGAAGCTTTGCAGCATTGTGTATATTATTGTATATATCAGGATGCTGCGATCAGTTTTTGAGAAAGTACCACAGGTAATTGTTCCATTGTCATTAAAACAGACTTTAGTCCTATTCTTTTTCCTTAGTCTCCAAAAATATAAATATATTTATATCTATATATACATTGTGTATATATACACATTGTATATTCACATTAAGGGATCAAACAATTTTATAAAAATCATGTTTTAAGAAGTGCCTGTTAAATTGCATGACAAGCACATTGGTTTGAACCAGGAGAAAAGTGATCAGTAATTATATTGCACCATTTCTTAATATTACATGTGTGGCTCCTATACAGGTGTCATGGATTAAGAGAGGGTGTTTGTAACATCAAGGCATCCCCTCCACTGATTGCTTGAGACACAGTTCACTTCCAGAGGAGACAATGGGCAAATTGTTCTCCAGATGGTGGTTGATGAGATGGCCAATGCTGTCAAAAATGCGATCTTTTGTTCTGACCTGCGGAAAATAACAAAAATTGAGTTGACTAATGTTCTCCTAGTGTATTTTTGTTTTATTTTTTTAATTCAAATGTTAATGAATCAAGAACAGAGATACAAGGAATAATAAAATGTCAGCACATAATATAACATATAAAGATATCACATTATTCTGAAAACTGCAATTACGACGTAATTTTTTTTTTTTTTTTATAAGTATTTATCTATAATGCACTAGAAAATAAAAATAAAGATGTTATTCATCTATTAACTTGTGGTCGTCTGTAAAACCAAACATGGTAAAATTTTAACACATAGGATGAGTGCCCTCTGGAGGTCAACTATATAATATCACTATATACAACTATCTGTAGTATTATGCAAAAATACATATTAAGTGCACTGGAAATTCTAAGTGCTGTAGAACAGCAGAATTGATTCAAAATGACTGTTACTATATAAGCATCATCTCGCCAACAACTTACATATTGCATTATAAAGCAATAACATAAGATTATAAAGAATTATAGCAGAGAGAAGAGTGGTAAAAAAAAAAAAGTGGGAGGGTAAGCCGACAGTCAGCAGAGTGTGCTGCACAAAATAAAAATGGGGCAAAACAATTCAAAAGGAGGTTATCGATCCACTGTTCCAGTGGGCAGGGTTTGGTGGTAACAAACTGTTGTCAATGCTTTTAGTTGAACTATATTTTAAATTTGGTGGTGCACAACAGAGGGCGCATGGAAAAGTCCCACGAAGATGGGGAGGTTTCTTTGTGGCGTGTTTAGCAAAAAATACATAAGATTATATAAAATCAGAGACATGTTAGGCTATTATAGGTAGAGTGTATAGCTTGGGTAGAAAATGTAGAATATATGTTTATCAGCTAAGTGTTCTGCTGTTGTATAAGTAGATGTATACATCTTCCAGTCCAATCCAGTTTAGTTATTTTAGTTTGGAGTGTAGTGACATTCTTCTTGATGGCTGCCATGTTCACTATCAGCAACACCTGCAGATCACGGAACAGGGTAGGAATGTCATCTTTAGTAGCCAGTGTTTGGTCTGAGTATAGTGTGTATATTTGGTACTCTGAGTAGGCATAGACTCCTCTGAGGAGAGGTCGGAGTCACTATGCTCTGCCAGGAGTGGTTTCTTGCCTAGCTGCCACAGGTCTGGTAGTTCTCAACAACAAGGTCTGATATCTTGGCCGTTTAAGAGCTGAATTTTCTACTATTTATTCTTTGTTTTTTGGCTCAACTTGCTCCACTCCACCAATCCCTAGTGAATAATTATTATTAAATTGACAAATGGCTCTAGAGATTTACCAATTTTAACATTTTAGGAGCAGTAAATCATAATATTCCAACATCTAAAACATACTGAACAAAACAGATGGTGATTTCAATAGTAAATAATTAGTTTAAGCGCCCTGGTGGGTTTCTGTCTTCAAGATATCCATCTTTAGAAATGTAGACATAAATGAAGCAACAGCCTCCCTGGTTAGGGTAGATCCCTAGACAAGTGTTTATCTCCTTACATGCAACCTTGCAGCAACCACCCTAAAGTGTGTGGTAACAGGATCCCTTAACTTAGCAGATACCTTTGATCCTGATAAAGTTCCTTTGCTTGCTACCTTGATTGATCTGCTCAATAAATATGCCAAGAAAAGCTAAAAGCTTTTACTGTGTGTTCGACACAGGTAGGGTCAGGCACCATGTAGTTCCTGGCATCTTTTACCGTGTGTATGACACAGGTAGAGTCAGGCACCCTGTAGTTCCTGGCATCTTATATCATGCGTATGACACAGGTAGGGTCATGCACCCTGTAGTTCCTGGCATCTTTTACCGTGTGTACCACACAGGTTGGGTCAGGCACCCTGTAGAACACCTCTGTCCTACCAATCTGAGCTCCAGTGCAAAGGCAAAAGATAGCTGGGATAAATGAAAACAGTGCTGCAATGTGAACCCAGTAGGGGGGCTGGATTTTTCAAGGAGCAAGCAAAAAACAGTTACACACATCAGATAAACAATAGTGCTACTTCATTCAGTACTAAACAATGAATTAAAATATAATTTCTAATAAATGTGTTTGGAACATGCTGTAGTTCCTTGAAGATGGAGCCCAGCACATTACCTATGCCACAGGATGGGGGTGGTAAGAGCATGTATTAAACAGACCACACAGGGAGAATGTACACAAGCCCTGCTTGGCATTGTTTTGGTCAAACAGTGCTATTAACACAATTAAAAAAAAAAAGTAAAATCTTACATACAGTCTAATCACCACTACTGAGGTGGTGTCAAAGTTTCCACTTTCATCCTATAGCAATACAACTTTTATTAACTTGTGGAGGGTGTAAAGCCTCAAGAATCAGCTTGTAATACATAACAGAATGCTTTGATCCCCAGTGTGGTCAAAAACAAGAAATGTTACACAATAACTGTTAACTTGTTAATAACACACAATCAAAACATATGCAAGCTGTTTCAACAGACCATATGGTAAAGGTGTAGCACTTTGCTCTTATTATTCTACATATTGTTGTTTTGAAAGAGAAAATGCCTTCACTTTATTGACGTGATATAAAACAGATTTGCTGATACTGGATGGGCGTTCATGTCACAACATAGAAAATGTTACAGAGAAATTACTTACTGTCCCTTCTGGATCTACTAGGAGAAGATGTTTGGCTTGGCCATGGTGCATGCCAGTTAGGACATATGAACCAGGATTATTGACACTTTTCCTAACTAGGAAATCTCCATCTTTTTTAAGTAGCTTCTCTGCTTCTTTCCTGCACATTTCTCCCACATACCAAGACTCCGACTTCAATTCTTCACTTATAGTCAAAATAGCTGCTCTAGACAGTAAGGGACTGGAACAGTCAACTGAAGCATCTTTATTCAGCATAGGTTGGTTCTTAAGAGCATCCTCAAAAGGTTCTGAAAGATATAAAACAAATCCCATTTCATTCAATATGGCAAAAACAAAGCTTTTACTAATATGTTTATAATTATTTTTCAATAATGAGAGTGGTTCCTGTTGAACTTTGTTGATATAGCATAATATGTGAGTGTAATCTACTGTAAATAATCCAATTATAAATATACACAAAAACCTAAAGAATGTTTTATAAATATGATGGATATGCAGCAGATCTTTTAGTGGTGAAACATCTCTATGGTATTCTATAAATCCAAAAGGCTGAGTTTTAAGATCTTTATTTTTAATACACTCTTATCAATCCTTAGTAACAATAAAGTTACTATTAGTAACAAGTAATGGTATACTCATAATTTAAAATAGCACAAATCTACAGTGTGCTTTATTATTTAAGATTACTTAGAATTGGTTGTAAAGTGTTTTGACCATAACAGTACTGGCACTTCAAAAAACAAAACAAAACAGGATCTTTTAAAGATAACATTGCTGTAATTCTCTATCACTTAGCACTCTCCGAAACGTGTTCCTGCTTTCATCATTATTCTATACTTCTCATTCTGTACCCTCTCCTCTCTTTTAATGTTATAACATTTCTTTCTCCACTAATCCCATTTCTGGCATCATTTTATTAACACGTTTAATCATGTCTTCATCCATGTTTTATTGTATTTGTTATCTACTAGCTACCTACCCAGCTTCTATTAACTTGATTACTGTTTCCTTTACCAAAAATACTAATTGAAATCAACTCAAGACAGCATGGGCATAGGTATTTAGCAAAATGCTGTATTAAAGATTCCTTCTTACTAATACTACATAAACAGGTATGATTATATGCTGATTGGGGTACCCACTCAGGCATTTCCCAAGATTTCACAGACCTGACAAGGTTTTCCCAATAAAAATGTAGTGTATAATTAGTGTAATAATTATTCTTCCCCAAATTATATCACTTTACATGTTTCCATGTTCAACCATTCTTTACTCTTAACTACCAGGCTCCAATTATATCTAAATCTACCAGCACCTACTTCTAAATGTTCTAAGATACCCAACAATTAGTTTATTGTCTCGGGTATGAATAATATTCTAAGGGATGTTGGGTAGCAGTAATATCGTCAGGCCATAATTCATAAATAGAGAAATTTCATGTATGCGTCTTGGAAAAATATGTTGTTATTGTTATAATGTTTTGTCTTCTTTATTATAGATAAAATGTTTTGTGTTCTCGCACGTTTACAATATTTACAGATAATAAAATAATACAAATAATGCATTTCAACCTAGTTTTGTTATTTTTTTTTACAGTACTTACTCATGTCAAATATATCTTTTCTTGGGTTGACATCCCTGGAACTGTCTATTGAGCCACAGAATGCTGAATCTATACTTCTATGAAAGGCCCCTAAAGCTTTTTTATTTATATGTTGAGTGTTGACATACGTTGGTGCATTGCTCGTATGGTTTGCTGTTGTCTTTCCCTCTGGATGACTATAAATGTCTAAAGAGGCTGTAAAAGGAAAAAAAAGAAATATGGAAATGTTTCAGAAATGAAAATAACATTTATTTCCTTTTTACCATATACCAATAATAACATAGTCTGTTGCTATATTAACTTTGTACTCATTACACATGTAATAATTGTACACAGTAACTAATCCATCATTTGTGTTCCATCAATGACATTCCTATGACATTTTCATTCAGCTAATATGCGGCAGAGATCAGAGATATGTTTAAGTCCATCCCTTTATTTACACTGAACAGAATTAATAACTCAACACTTTTGTTTTTGCCCCCATTTTTCATGAGCTGAACTCAAAAATCTAAGACTTTTTCTATTTACACAAAAGACCTATTTCTCTTAAATATTGTTCACAAATCTGTCTAAATCTGTGTTAATGAACATTTCTCCTTTGCCGAGATAATCCGTCCACCTCACAGGGGTGGCATATCAAGATGCTGATTAGACAGCATGATTATTGCAAAGGTGTGCCTTAGGCTGGCCACAACAAAAGGCCACTCTAAAGTGTGCCTTGACCTGACTGCAGTTCTTCATCGTAACTGACTTAATTGGGCAAATGCTCACATTCTATGGCCTCTGACACTTTGGAGAAGTGTTCTCTTCACTGAACAGGGCCGACGTGCATCGAGTGGCCCATGGTGGTGGTGGGGTTATGGTATGGGAAGGCGTATGTTATGGACAACGACACAGGTGAATTTTATTGGGCATACAAGGAAGGTTAACGGGCATCACTGTGGTGAAGATCATAGTCCTCTTATCAGCTACAATCGGGAAGTTGTTACAACCACACTCACAGAGACGAATGACACAGGCAGATAAGCCTTTATTAGCAGACAGTGTTGCTGAGATAAAAATAACTAAAGTGAAAACTAAAAAGCTGCAATTAAAAAAAAAGGCGTCCCGAATGCACTGGGTTTTGTACATCAGCTCTGTTGTGCTATTCTTCTGGGGTCTACCTGGGTAAAACTACGGTGAGCAGGAATGATCAAAAAGTCACCCAACACGTTTCGTTCTAAGAAACATCTTCAGGAATAGTGTTTTCTAAGTCTGATTGTGTGGTTTATTTACTGTTGATTCATTAAAGGAATATACACCAAATAAATCCAGATTGTTCAAAACTTATTAAAGTCTTCTCCATATCAGATCCCACTTTTAGTTGTTAGTTTTACATTATATATATATATATATATATATATATATATATATATATGTCCAAAAGTGGAGCACTCAGCCCAAACACAAAATAATAAGACAAAAATACCTGGGTGCTGTGTTGCTATAATATAACCAGTCCAAAAACATATGCCCCCCGTGGGAAGGCAAATAAAACCACGCACTCACAGGGTTAAATGGATGAAAAAAAGTCGATGTATTAAGAAAGGAGCATAAATTGCATCAAAAAAATCGACGTATCGGCTCCATCCAGGAGCCATTATCAAGACTGATTTGCACAAACATAAAAGCACTACTTATATAGTATGCTACACTTAATTAGTCAATTAACAATAATGATAATAAGGAACACATGACAAAGTACTTACATAACCCGTGTGTGTACACCTCGCCACTCAGGAAAGCTGAAAAACCGAAACCGGAAGTGAGGAGAACCATAGAGAGCAAACGCATGGCTAGACGCGTCTGTATACGCGTTACCATGGTGACCATCGGAGCTTCAGTCTCCGTGTGTTGCAAAGAAAGCACACACGGAGATAAAATGAAAAGGAAAAAAAGGGAAAAAATGGCCAATACTAAAGGGGAACAGATGAAAGAGAGCTCTGAGTTAAGATTACTCAGAAAAGCTCATGCAATAAACATGAAGCTAATGGTCGTCATGGCAACCGCAATAACGTCATGTGTTCCTTATTATCATTATTGTTAATTGACTAATTAAGTGTAGCATACTATATAAGTAGTGCTTTTATGTTTGTGCAAATCAGTCTTGATAATGGCTCCTGGTTGCAGCCGAAACGTCGATTTTTTGATGCAATTTATGCTCCTTTCTTAATACATCGACTTTTTTTCATCCATTTAACCCTGTGAGTGCGTGGTTTTATTTGCCTTCCCTAATATATATATATAACTATATATATTAGTATGAATAAAAACATTATTATTATTATTAGATGCTATTATCATTTATTTAGCATAGGGTTATTTTAAATACAGCACTAGGAAAGTGTCAGCTATGTATTGTTTCCATCCTCTTTTTACCAGTGTTCAGGGAAGCCTACCCTTAGACCCTGTATCATGACCCTCATGTCCGTTACCCTGCATTATCACTAAGCATGGGGAGCGCGAGCAGCACTTACTTATGCTGCCCGCAGCTCCCAGTGAAGCAGACGCAGCTCTACTTCACAGGGTGGGGGTGGAGCTTCACCTCTTACCTGGTGAGCTCCGCACCCACCCCGGATCCTTCAATTTGATCTGAGCAGAGGTTTAATCTCAGTGTGAAAGTGTGTGTCAGGATCAAGAGGAGGGAGTGTCCCGCTGGTGGGTAGGTCTAGGTAGCGAAAGATGCTCAGAAGTGAGAGAGGATACGAAGGCAACACAACAGTAGGGGGAAGACAAAGAGTCGTAAAAAAATGGTCCACAGGGTGAAGACAGGAGGCACAGCTTCAGAAGCGGTATAACAATCCAAGTCTGGGCAATAACAATTTGTGGAGTCAGGGATAAAGCCATGGGTCAATACACAGGAATTCAAGATACTCAATAGAACGAACAGGTAGGGAGCACAGGGACTCTCAGATCAACATGTAAGCATGGTCTGGAGGGCTTGTAAGGGTTTTATGGAGCTATCAATGAGGGACCTCTCCCTTTTGCACCTGGGAACCATCCCCATCCCTTATTGTAGAATAGAGAGGGGGGAATGGTGAAGACTCCACCTCCAATCACACAGCGCTTTCCATGAGGAGGACACGACCCCCAACCACCTCACAGATATCATCACATTTATTGCAAGCGGCTTCCCTGCTAACTGAGGACGACTATGTCAGGCTACCACGCGATGTTAGCATCTCACAGTGAGAGGTACACCTTGGTAATGGGACCCCCTGGGCAAAGTGAGCAGGCAACCCTGGGCCTGATAGACTCCCTCCTTACACACGATCTCCGGCCGGTTCGTGTAACAGGACGTCCCGGATGGGCTCTGCGAAAAGAATGGATCCTGGCTGAGGCATGTATATTAGAAACAGGTTCCCAGGTTATTTCTTTGGGGCCTTGGCCTTTTCAATGTACCAATCAGGACTGCAATATGAAAAGGACCAAGGCATTTGGGGCTTAGTTTCTTGGAAGGCCCACTGGTTTTGATGTGAGACGATGAGAACTATACCTTTTATGTTCTCCAATTTTAAAAGGAGGTGGATGGTGTTGATCAGCGTGGGTCTTGTGATATTGTTGTGCCTGTCTGTTCAGTCTGTGTCTTTGGTAAATCCATATGGAAAGAAGGGTTGTACCCATAATTTGCTTCTAAGGTGGACATACCTAATGTTCTTTGTAGATGATTATTGTCGGCAAACTCAGCCAAGGGTAATAGCTGTAGCCAATTGAATTGGAGATGAGTTATACAACATCTTAAATACTGCTCTAATATTTGGTTGACCGTCTCTTGGGAAAACTTTGTGGTTTGAGGTTTGTATAGTCGTGATAGCTCATCCCCTTTAATGTTCTTTGAACCTGGATGGTAAGTTATGTGTAACTGGAATCTGGTGAAAAACAAGGCCCACCTAGTCTGATGGGGACAGAGTCATTTCACTTTTTTTAAATATTCCAACCGGTGGTCCGTCAACACCGCTCCTTCCAATAAGTGACACCACTCTTCTAGTTAGAGCATAATGGCCAACGTCAGTGTCACTGACTCTGTAATTTGTTTCTGTGGGAATCAAACTTTGGGAGAAAAAAAAGAGACTGGATGGAGAAATTATTTTTCCCCTTGGTCTTGGGACAGGACAGCACCAACCGCATTCTCGGATATATCCACCTCCAGAAAATAGTGTTTCTTGGAGTCGTGAAGGACGAGGACAGAAGCGGTGGTGAATTTGTGTTTCAAAGTGTTGAACGCCTGCTAAGCCTGTGGAAGCCACACAAAACATATATTTTTCTTTGTTAATTGGGTTATATGACGAGTGAGTTGGGAAAAGCTACTGAAGATATTCTGATAAAAGTTAGCGAATCCCACAACTTTTTGTTCCGCTTTCACCGAGTTAGGGATTGGCCACTGGAGGATGGCGGTCACTTTCTTGGGATCCATTTCGATGTTACCTGGAGAGATGACGTTTCCCAATAATTCAAATTTGGTGGTCTCAAAAGTACATTTTTTTTTGTTTTGCATATAAGTGGTGGTGTTGCAGGTGTTCTAATACTTGTAGCATATTTCCTATGGATCTCCAACAAAGCTGAATAAACGAGGATATCATCTAAGTATCTGATTACACACATTTGAACATGTCTCTGAAGATTTCATTAAGGGTTTTATGAAACTATCAATTAGGGACCCCTCCCTTGTGCACCTGGAATCTGCCCCCATACCTTATTGAGTATAGAGAGGGGGAGTGGTGAACACTCTCTCTCCACTCTACTGGACTCCTCCAATCACTGTTGGGGAGAGAGATGGTAGTGAGAAGTTGTTTTTGGATAGAGATGGCACTGGCAAGCTGTTTTGCGGCAGAGTTGCACTACTAAGCTGTTTGGAGACAGAGATGGCACATTGAATCTGTATAGGGACAGCCTAAAAAGGAAAGGGTGGAGCCATAGTAGGAAGAGGTTTGACCTGGATATGAAGGCATGGGGCAAACTGAGGTGGGTGCATTAATTAATGCAGGCCTGGGGAAGGCCAAAAGCACAACTGTGTATATGAACTATCTATTTTATATTCATTGAAAGATTTGTAGAACTTATTTTAGTTCCCTTTTCTATATTCTAGAAATGTTATGAGATATCCATAGTTATTTCATCCTACTTTTGTGATTTTATCTCATTTACATCACAAAACTAGGATGTTTTCAGTCCTTCAGAATTTTAATTAAATCAAATTAATTTAAAAAAATGTATCCAAATCCCCACCAGTAAAATATTGTACATTTCTTACTGTACCTTGTCTTTTAATAGCTTGCTGGAAGTTTTCATTAGACTTTTCAACCAGGTGACGACCTTGGTAATAGGTTTGTTCTACTCCAGAAGAGTTTGTGAACTATTTTAGAAGCAAAATGATACCTTTAATTTGACAAATTTGTATGTACAGACCAGCTTGAAGGTGCATGGTCTGCATGTTAAAAATTACCAAGATGGACTAAACATTTATATTACTTCTTATTGTTTTGGTTACAAAAAATGGGAATGGGAATTACAATACATGGTAGGAACTAGAAAAAAAACTAGAAAAGTCTTGGCTGCTTAAATATTACCTTTGGACAGAGAAGATTTTACAGTATTACCACCACTTTCTGATTCAAAGTATATAGATATTACATCATACCTGGCAATTATCTCCTTGGTTTGGAAGCTGCATTCTTAATCTTTCATCAATAATTCCTCCTGGAGGAGGCATTTTGTTTGGAACGCTGTTGTAATACTGAGGTTCAGTCAGAGCTCCATCATCTTCTGGCCACAATGGATCATCTAAACTTTGCATTCTAAAAATAAATTGCATTTATTATATATGGTCAATGAGCCCAGTAAAATCCCAGGACATTTATATATTTCCTCTGCTACATTATTTACATTAGCACAATGAACCATGAGAAAATCGCAATATTTTCTTCATAGTAAACACATATAATATCCCAGCATTCCCTCTCTGTTATTCAGTTTGCGTGCTAGCATGTACTTCTAGGTGACACACTGAATCCTTGGACTCTTATTTTGGTGGAAATGCAATGGCAATTGAAATGCTAAGGCTTACCCCTACTCTTTGATGACCCACAACTTTCTTTTCCCATCTCAAACCCCCTTGTATTCTCTAACATTCCCTAATCCTCGGTTATTCCAACCCCACACTTGTTGTTATCTCTCCCCACAGTCTTTTTTTTAGTGTCCCCCATTTTGTAAAAAAAAAAATTATAATCCTGCCTTTTTATCATTATTTATAGGAGGTTTCTAATTTCAAACCAATAAAATCTTGTGGTATACTCATCCTCATAGGTAAATTATTATATTTATTTAAATTTATAAATTTAAGTTAAATATTTAATGGCCATTGTACTGTATATAATGTGACAAAAGGTCAGAAAAAATATTAGTTCACCTGTCTGGAAATGCTGGAATTTTAGAAGGACACTGTAGATATTGTTTAAAGCGAAGTTCAAATGCTTGGCCAATGGTACTGATGACATCTTGAGCCAGCCCATCACAGCATTCCAGTATGTGGCAAGCTACGCCAAACAAACAAAAATAAGTCAGTATCTTTGTATAGGTCTATGAAAACTGCCACTTTATTGTGTATTAGCAATAGCTGAAACCATCTTACCTCGTCGATTAACCGGATCTTTTGCTACATAAGCCACATAGTCTGTTGCATCCTTAAGGAAAAATACAGAATTAGCAGGATTGTCAGACTTTACCTTTGTATTTTCAAACTAGTTCAATAAATAAAGTCTAAATGTATTTACATCAATGTTACAATTTCACATATCACGGTATATTTTATATATACATCCATCTATATATATGTCTAGCCCAAAAAGTCTTGAAAATCTTATAAAAAATAGTTAGTGACCCAAACTTCTAATAAATAAGGCAAGTAGTAAAGCTTGCTCCTATAAATTATTCTTAAAGTTGACAACCAATAAAAGATTGGTTGCCATATACAATAGACATGTGCATTCGTTTTCGGACTAATGCATTTTCGGACGAAAATAGCATTTTCATTCATTCGTCCGAATAACGAAAATGATAAACTAACGAAATCCAAATGAACGAATGCTAAATGAACGAAAATCATTTGTCCATTCGTTTATTCAGATGCTGCCAGCCATTCTGATATGTCGATTCGAATTTTGTCTCAATTTCGGCTTAAGTTATTTAATGTAATGCTATTGGCATTACATAAACCGAAATAGAGGTGAAATAGAGTCGAAAAGTGTTGAATTCCTCTGAATTGACGAATTCCACAGAACATAGTAATCACATCAGACATTCAGTATTCATATCAGATTAGTTTTTATTCTGCATAGCATTATCCTAAATGAATAATGACGGTCTTATGACTTTGATCTGATCAGTGGAATCCGTCCATTCGGCAATTCGGCTTTATTTTGACACATTTCGAATAAAATTCAAATTTGGAGGTCCACCTCCAAATTCGAATTTTAGTCAATAGACCCAATAGACTCAATTTCGACTCAAATTCGTATCAATTTCAACTCAAATTCGTATCAATTTCGACTTTAGTTTTAGTATTACAATGCTATTAGCATTAAACACAACAGCCTAAAAGCCATATTGAATGAATGGACGAATTCCACAGCTTTCAGACATACTACTAGTGTAACATTGGGGAATTGCTTTCAGTTTGATTAAAAAAACTATACTGTGTGTCTGTCTGTATTTGTCAATTTTGTATAATGTATTACTAAACATTTTGATAATTATAGATGTGAAATTTATAAACTTTTTTAACATGTAATATATTTTTAAAAAGTTTATATTTCCCATCCATAATTATCAAAATTCTTAGTAATACAATCTACATGAGTTTGCCTTCAATTCACTCCCTGTACTTCACATACTGATTGTGAAGTACAGAGAATGACAGCAAGGGAAAGGAAAAAAAAACAAAAAAAACTATTTCCTGTTATTTTTTTAAATTTAATATGCAACATATTAAAAAAAAATTATACACTTTTATTAATATTATTTTAATCACACTTTTGGGTTTACATATACACCACTAAAATTCTACTTTCTATGTTTCTGCTTGTTTGGTTTCAACAAAATGATGTCCATAAGCTTCTATATCCAAATTTCTCAACCACTTAGAGCCAAATTGCAACTGCATAATAGCATAGGTAAGGGATGAAATTCGAAAATTTTGACTCTTTCAACCGAATTCTCCAACCTTATACTATTGAAGTGAGGCCATTTTCGCCCATTGCTGCATTCATTTCACCATTCAGTTCATATGAATGAACTCGGATGAATTTCAACAGTTCAATAGCATAAGGTAGGGGATGTATGAAATTCGAATGAAATTCAAATGTAATTCGAATTAATTAGACTCTTTGAACCGAATTCTCCTACCTTATACTACTGAAGTTAGTTTTTTTTTTTAAAACGTGTAATACATATAAAAAAAAATAGTTTACATTTCATATCCATAATTATCAAAAGAGAATGGAAGCAAAATTACATTGAAAGGAAAAAACCAAACTAATTTCCTGTTCAAAAAAAGTTAACCCTTCCCTTGCTGATCACAGTTGCTTTTTACTGTGATCAGTTTCCTTCCAAGTTTATGGCCCTCAGTTAGTTTTTTCTTATAATTTTTATTTTTTGCAATTTTACTATATGACTAATATTCTTTTCATGTATTCATTTAATTACAGTTAACTCCTGCAGGTCTGTGCTATGATTCTGACCAGAGCAAACTTTAAACTTCTCCCCTTGTTTTTATGTATTTTTGAATGCTAAATTGTAGATCATTTATTTGTACATGTTATCCATTCAAAGAAAATTATAACATATAACTTGTATGGGTGCGTTAAATGAGAGAGAAGAAAACCAAGTTTAATCAACCACAAATCAAAATGGAAAAATCGCCTCTGGTCATTAGCCCTGGAAAATGCCTGGTTTATTAAGGGTTAATGCATGCCGTAGGAGTATCCCTGACTGAATGGCGTAATATAACAGTAACATGCTCTAAGTGTTTTTGCTGGACAGTTCCGATCTTGGAGGTTTGTCTCGCTGTCCCGCCAAGTTCTACCTCTGTTCCGCTTTTCGGAAGAGAGGTAGAATTCATCAAAACGGCGGAAATAAAAACTGCAACACCATGTTCTTGATCTGTTCTCTGGTGTCTGGGACACTTGAGACGGAATACTGTGCATGCGCAGTGCTGCCTGGTTTTGTGACAGCGCAACCGCGCATGTGTGGTGGTGCTGTCAATCTACCTCCCAGGGATACTGTCAAAGCATGCATAAACCATATATCTTAAGGGGTCACTAAAGGATATACTCCACAAGATACATTTTTGTGAACTGAGACAGGAATTTCAAACTTAAATACAAAGTAGCCTTAATAAAGATTACTGGCCCTTTAAAGCCAACAAATAACGTGTGAAACTGTCAACTGTGAATATTATATAAACGGGTTTTGTTTT
Organism: Pelodytes ibericus; assembly: GCA_036172795.1. NCBI lineage: Eukaryota > Metazoa > Chordata > Amphibia > Anura > Pelodytidae > Pelodytes > Pelodytes ibericus. Next base: position 97,651,014 of record CM069860.1, read on the forward strand.
TTTAATTTAAAATGCAACATATCAAATATTTTTTATACACTTTTATTAATATTATTTTAATCACACTTTTGCGTTTACATCTACACCACTAAAATTTGACTTTCTATGTTCCTATCTGTTTGATTTCAACAAAATGATGTCCATAAGTTTCTATATCCGAATTTCCGAACCACTTAGAGCCAAATTTCAACTGCTCAATAGCATAGGTAAGGGATGAAAATATAAATTTTTGACTCTTTCAACCGAATTCTCCAACCTTATACTATTTAAGTGAGGCCATTTTCGTCCATTGCTGCATTCATTTCACTATTCAGTTCGTTTGAATGAACAGTTCACCTATGTTCATTCAATACATAGTATAAGTTTGTGGAATTCAGATGAAAGAGATGAATTTCAACAGCTCAGTAGCATAAGGTAGGGGATGAAATTCGTATTAGTTAGACTCTTTGAACCGAATTCTCCAATAGGTGAATTATTTTCCATTCGTACAAATGAATATAACAAAATGAAAACGAATTTCGTCTGAAACGAATGCAGCAATGGACGAAATTCATTTTGGTATGGACGAAAACGAAACAAAAATTATCGTTTTGACCATCTCTAATATACAGTACAAATTATTTACCGTCTTCCAATTTAAAGTCAAAATACAGCAGGAAAAACATTTAAATGAGTATATAGAAAATCAAATAGGAAATGCAGACAATGAAATTTTAGCCTGGCCTGTATAAATAAGAAGTCAGAATATTCACAAAAGTAGAATCTCCATATTGACAGACATTTCTGTAAGATGTGAGAATCAGATCTTAGTGCAAACTTGATTAACCATATCAACTCACTCTTACAAATGAACTCTTCCAGTTCAACAGGTTCAAAGACTTGGCTGCCATGCAGTAAAGCACAGCCACTTACTTGGCAAGAAAAATGACTAATTATTTACATTTAGATTACATTTTTCTAATACTTTTCTTTTCGATTTGTGTATATTTTTTCATATAATGTTTTTATATATTATTGAGGTAATGTGATTTTTTTTTGTTGCTCGTTGCTTACAATGTGTACATTTTGACATAGCTTTCCTTTTATGTACCATAAAACATTAGTTGTATAAAAAAGTTGTAATTTGTATACAGGCCATAGAAAATTATTAGTTTCCGATGATGACATTTTAAAAAATAATCAGCTAAATGCATGTGTTCTGTTACTACTCCACAAAATGCAATAACACGGATCAAGCTGCTAAATTGCTGTTCAACCTTATGGAGGAAAGTAGGTGACTACTCTTTAAAGTGAAGTTGTCTTACACCGCAAGAATGAATAACAAGCTTATCTTCCTCTAGCGATATAGGGTTAAAACTCCAGCACATGTTTACATTATACAATATACTTACCTGACTCTTGTTTCTGTCTCCTATGATATAGCACTGTAGCTTCCAAGATGATTTCCAAAAACACATTTGCGTGCATCTGCCCACCCCCAAATGAATGCAGCACGCTAAGAAGTGGGGTATAGTGAGTTTGCCGTTTGGGGCTGTCAGATGCAGTTGTCATCTTTGAAATTTGCTTAATAATTATAAATTGGCATGTCAAACCTTATAACATCATCTCTTCATCTCTACACAAGGGTTATGCAAATCAATGCTTGAGGGCAAAGGCCCTCTAACGTGAAGTTAATTTTGGGCATTCCCATGCAATATTTAAAGGACAGCTAAACTTTTAATTTTCTCTTGTGCTTCTAACACAAGAATTTTGTGTCCTAAGAGGCAAAATTCGAAATAGCTTCCCTAGGGGTTTTTGTCTTCTTTTGGCTCAAAAGCTGGAATGATAGGTAGAAGGGTTGAACTTGAAGGACTTGTGTCTTTTTTCAACCTACATTACTATGTTACTATGTATTACTTGGGGGAAGAGGGCACCATTTGTTAACCTTTCAAGCACAGGTTTAAAAGTTTCATTGTCCTTTAAGCATTGCCTTAAAAACCTGAGCCACTAAACTTTCATTCACTTGTGCTTCCCAGAAGTGAAAAGTCCAGTTGGTATAAAATGGCATGTTATTTAGGACCCTCATTTTTACATGCATGGTGTATGGTACAAAAACAAAGGTCTCTCTGCATTTACAGTAAAAAAAAAAAAAAAAAACCTCTTAGTAACTAGCAGAACTCAGTCACATACTTGTGACAAGCACCACTCTAATGTCTGCTGAGGTGAATGCAAACATGTGTATCTTTAAAGATACATGTTTAGAACACAGTAGGAGTGGGATTTTTAATTTTAACATTCTCTAAAAAGGTCAAGAATCTTCTGTTTCTGTAAACGTACAAAAAATACATATTGCAGAACATAACTTGTTTTCTTGCACTGGAGTATCCTGACATACTAGTAGCAATAGCAATCGAAACAATATCATAACTAAGCATGAAAAATATGATAGAATCCATCCTTTGCAACATTGTTATACTGCAAAAAAGGAATAATAACTTACCGGGTCCCCACCAGATGCAAAGGAAATTGACTGCATGTGATGGTTTGCTATGATCTGCATTGGAAAACAAGAAGGAAACATTTCAACCACAATATAGTAAAATTATACAACCATACACAGATAAATTATATTCACCAAACTTTTTTTTGTATTTCTTTAATCAGTCGCGTGTTCTGAACATTAATTACTGTGTTTTATACTGTATTTGTTGGCAATAGATACACTTAAAGGGACACTCCCACCAAAAAATGAAATGGTTTTATTTATTTTTTGTTTTATAGTGCTGATTTCAGATATGTCTTTTGTTTTTGTGACTGTATTTAATCAAATATGTAACTAAACAAGTGTGACTGGTGGTGCACTGGCAAGTCTGGGATGCACTGGTAAGTATGAGGGCATATTGGCAAGTTTGAGGGGCCGGTTGGGAAGTCTGGGAATATATGGCAAGTCTGGGATGGATGAATGATGGCAAATCTGGGGATGTATTGACACGTTTTGGTAAGTCTTGGGGCACATTGGCAAATAAAAAGAAATTAAAATAAGTGCATTTTTTCAGTCATATTTATATTAAATGTGAAAAAAACTGTTTACATGTGAATTAATATTTACCAGTAAAACATTTTTCATTTTATATTTAGGATTTTTTTTTTTCTAAATTTATATCCAACGATTGGATATAAAATCAGGGTCGTCTTATATTCTAGCAAATACAGTTTATCAACAGATTAGATTAACCCCTTAACGACAGATGACGTGCCAGGCACGTCACGGCAAATCGTGGACTTGCCGACAGCTGACGTGCCTGGCACGTCATGCACTAAATGGAGTAAAGAAAGCGACCAGGCATTGTGCAACACCCCCCAAATGTGCAGGGGCGCGCTACGATCACTCCACGGAGTGATCGTAGCAGCCATTTAAAAATGGCTGCGCCCGCTGCACACATGTGCTTAGAAAGCGAACGATCGTTCGCTTTCTAAGCATCTCCGGTGTTGTTAAAGTGCCTCGCCAGCGAGGCACTTAACAACGCCATGCTGCTCCCCAGAGCCGATGGTGGTCGCTCTCCTGAGCGACCCCATCGGCTCAGTAGAAGGGAACGCTGCCTGTACAGGCAGCGCTTCCCTTCTAATGGCAAGAGCATCGGAAGTGAAAGTATTTCACTTCCGATGCTCTAGGGGGAGCCAATCGATGCCGGCACAGCAGATCTATGTGATCTGTGTGCAGGCATGTATGGTAAGTGCTCTGATGAGCACTTACCATACTGTCAAAGGCAATATTACTAAATATTGCCTTTGACAAGTATTGATCTGCCTCCCTCACCTTACTACTTTTAGTAAGGGAGAGAGACAGATCAGATCAAGTAAAAAAATAAAATAAAATAATAAAAAAAAATATTTAATAAAATTTTAAACACCAAGGGCTTTTATAAAAGCCATTTAACCCCTTCCCTGCCATTGATCGCTGTGTACGCAGTGATCATACACAGCAGCACATTTTTTGCTGTCTGTGCATTTTTTAGGGGTTATTTTTTTTTACTGTAATTCATTACAGTATAAAAAAACCTCTTTTAAGAGAGATTAACCCCTTTCTTGCCGTAGATCACTGCCTAATCAGCGATCTGACGCAAATGCAGCAATCTTGCTGCAGAAGCATTTTTAATTTTTTTAAAACTTTTTTATTACACCCGTCACGTGTTAATTATACCCGCTAGGGGACTACGTTTAACGTAAAAAAAATTTTTTAGCTGTCTGAGCGCATGTATAGCAATCAGTAACAGCTGATAAGTGACAATGGCGGGTTGGCGTTTGCTCAGATGAGCATCACCATTCGTCTGGTTAGATCAATATGTGTAAATATTTGATCTGACCCGTGTAGATCTGCCTCCCTCTCACTTGAGTTTTAGTGAGGGAGGGAGACAGAGCTGTATAATGTAAGTTTTTAATTATAATATATTTAATAGAATTGAGACCCAAAGGCTTTTATAAAAAGTTTCCAGTATTTAACCCCTTCCCTGCAATTGATCGCTGTGTACGCAGTGATCTTACACAGCAGCACATTTTTTGCTGTCTGTGCATTTTTTTAGGGGTTATTTTTTTTAACTTTGATTTATTACAGTATATCAAAGGCTCTTTTAAGAGCTATTAACCCCTTCCTTGCCGTATATCACTTCCTAAGCAGCACATATGGTCACTGCCTAAGCAGTGCATATGGTCACTGCCTAAGCAGCGCATATGGAGCAATCTAGTCGCCGAAGGATTTTTTTTTGCTATCAGCATTTTTTTTGTCAGACTCACTAGGGGTTAATTATACCCACTAGGGGATTACGTGTATTCCTTTTGAAGCTGTCTGAACGCGTGTATAGCGATCAGTAACAGCCGATCAGTGGCAAAGGTGGTTTGGTGATTTCTCAGATGAGCATCACCATTCGTCTGGTTCGTAAATATTGTTCTGACCCATATGGATCTGCCTCCCTCTCCTCACTTGAGTTTTAGTGAGGGAAAGAGACAGATCTGTATAATATAATTTTTAAATTGTAATAAATTAAATAAAATGTTAATAAATTGTGAGTCCCAAGGGCTTTTATAAAAGCCATACCTTTTGTATAGTGTAGTGTATTAACCCCTTCCCTGCCACTGATCACTGCACAGCAGAACATTTTTTCTTGTCTGTGCATTTTTAGGGGTTAATTTTTTTGTACAGTACTGTAAAGGCTCTTATAAGAGCTATTAACCCCTTCCTTGCTCTACATGTCAAAATTCCAAGTTGGAAAATCAAAAAGCGCACCTCTCAAATGTAGCCTTTCAACACCCAACAAAGCTGACAAAGCTATGCATGGGTGGTATCCCTGTGCTCGGGAGATGTTGCTGAACATATATTGTGGTATTGTTTGTCAGTGACGCATATCGAAATATGTGAATTTGTGTCTAAAGTACAATGTATGTTGGAAAAAATACACAATAAAATGACTACCACAAACTTTGACAAAGGCTGGTGGTAGAATTGGTGCATGGAAAGTGTTAAAATAACACCATTTAAAATAGCCTAGGGTGTCTACTTTTACAAAATATATACTTTTTGGGGTAAAATACACTGTCCTACTTAAAAAAAAGTCCCAAATGAAAGATGGGCTCAGGCTGACTACACGTCAATATTCCAAGTTGAAAATGCGCACCTTCACAATGTGGCCCTTTAGCCCCCAAACAACCCAACAAACCTATGCATGGGTGGTATCCCTGTACTCAGGATATGTTGTTGAACACATATTGGGTTATTGTTTGGCAGTGACACATACCAAAATCTGTGAATTTATGTCTAAAATACAATATTTGTGAAAAAAAAACACACAAAAATTACTACCACAAACTTTGACAAAGGCTGGTGGTAGAATTAGTGCATGGAAAGTGTTAAAATACCACCATTTGAAATAGCGTAGGGTGTCTACTTTTAAAAAATATATGGGTTGATGGGGTAAAATACACTGGCTGGTTTCAAATATGTCCCAAATGGGACATGGGTGCAGGCGGTCTGCATGTCAAAATTTTAATTTGGAAAACCAAAAACTGCACCTACCAAATTTGGCCTTTTACTCCCCAAACAACCCAACAAACCTATGCATGGGTGGTATCCCTGTACTCAAGAGATGTTGCTGAACACTTATTGGGGTGTTATTTGGCAGTGACACATACCAAAATCTGTGAATTCATGTCTGAAGTACAAGGTTTGTGAAAAAAAAACACAAAAAAAATTACTACCACAAAGTTTGACAAAGGCTGGTGGTAGAATTAGTGCATGGAAAGTGTAAAAATACCACCATTTGAGATAGCCTAAGGTGTCTTCTTTTAAAAAATATATGGGTTGATGGGGTAAAATACACTGGCTGGTTTCAAATATGTCCCAAATGGGACATGGGTGCAGGCGGTCTGCATGTCAAAATTTTAATTTGGAAAACCAAAAACTGCACCTACCAAATTTGGCCTTTTACCCCCCAAACAACCCAACAAACCTATGCATGGGTGGTATCCCTGTACTCAAGAGATGCTGCTGAACACTTATTAGGGTGTTATTTGGCAGTGACACATACCAAAATCTGTGAATTCATGTCTGAAGTACAAGGTTTGTGAAAAAAAAACACAAAAAAATTACTACCACAAAGTTTGACAAAGGCTGGTGGTAGAATTAGTGCATGGAAAGTGTAAAAATACCACCACTTGAGATAGCCTAAGGTGTCTTCTTTTAAAAAATATATGGGGTGATGGGGTAAAATACACTAGCTGGCTTCAAATATGTCCCAAATGGGACATGGGTGCAGGCGGTCTGCATGTCAAAATTTTAATTTGGAAAACCAAAAACTGCACCTACCAAATTTGGCCTTTTACCCCCCAAACAACCCAACAAACCTATGCATGGGTGGTATCCCTGTACTCAAGAGATGTTGCTGAACACTTATTAGGGTGTTATTTGGCAGTGACACATACCAAAATCTGTGAATTCATGTCTGAAGTACAAGGTTTGTGAAAAAAAAACACAAAAAAATTACTACCACAAAGTTTGACAAAGGCTGGTGGTAGAATTAGTGCATGGAAAGTGTAAAAATACCACCACTTGAGATAGCCTAAGGTGTCTTCTTTTAAAAAATATATGGGGTGATGGGGTAAAATACACTAGCTGGCTTCAAATATGTCCCAAATGGGACATGGGTGCAGGCGGTCTGCATGTCAAAATTTTAATTTGGAAAACCAAAAACTGCACCTACCAAATTTGGCCTTTTACCCCCCAAACAACCCAACAAACCTATGCATGGGTGGTATCCCTGTACTCAAGAGATGCTGCTGAACACTTATTAGGGTGTTATTTGGCAGTGACACATACCAAAATCTGTGAATTCATGTCTGAAGTACAAGGTTTGTGAAAAAAAAACACAAAAAAATTACTACCACAAAGTTTGACAAAGGCTGGTGGTAGAATTAGTGCATGGAAAGTGTAAAAATACCACCACTTGAGATAGCCTAAGGTGTCTTCTTTTAAAAAATATATGGGGTGATGGGGTAAAATACACTAGCTGGCTTCAAATATGTCCCAAATGGGACATGGGTGCAGGCGGTCTGCATGTCAAAATTTTAATTTGGAAAACCAAAAACTGCACCTACCAAATTTGGCCTTTTACCCCCCAAACAACCCAACAAACCTATGCATGGGTGGTATCCCTGTACTCAAGAGATGTTGCTGAACACTTATTAGGGTGTTATTTGGCAGTGACACATACCAAAATCTGTGAATTCATGTCTGAAGTACAAGGTTTGTGAAAAAAAAACACAAAAAAATTACTACCACAAAGTTTGACAAAGGCTGGTGGTAGAATTAGTGCATGGAAAGTGTAAAAATACCACCACTTGAGATAGCCGAAGGTGTCTTCTTTTAAAAAATATATGGGGTGATGGGGTAAAATACACTAGCTGGCTTCAAATATGTCCCAAATGGGACATGGGTGCAGGCGGTCTGCATGTCAAAATTTTAATTTGGAAAACCAAAAACTGCACCTACCAAATTTGGCCTTTTACCCCCCAAACAACCCAACAAACCTATGCATGGGTGGTATCCCTGTACTCAAGAGATGTTGCTGAACACTTATTAGGGTGTTATTTGGCAGTGACACATACCAAAATCTGTGAATTCATGTCTGAAGTACAAGGTTTGTGAAAAAAAAACACAAAAAAATTACTACCACAGAGTTTGACAAAGGCTGGTGGTAGAATTAGTGCATGGAAAGTGTAAAAATACCACCATTTGAGATAGCCTAAGGTGTCTTCTTTTAAAAAATATTTGGGTTGATGGGGTAAAATACACTAGCTGGCTTCAAATATGTCCCAAATGGGACATGGGTGCAGGCTGTCTGCATGTAAAAATTTCAAGTTGGAAAACAAAAAACTGCACCTCACAAATTTAGCATTTTAGCCCCCAAACAACCCAACAAACCTATGCATGGGTGGTATCCCTGTACTCAGGAGAAATAGTAGAATCTATTTAGCATGTTTTTTCGTTCGCTATTGTCGATGAGGAGAAGTTGTTTCAGATAAAAACAAAGAAATTTGTGTATTTTTTTTTTTTACCATATTTTTTTTTTTTTTTTAATAATATGATAAGATATGATCAAAAAGATGGCATCCATAGAAAGCCCTTCTTGTCCCGATAAAAACAATATATAATATGTGTGGGTACAGCAAATGACAAAGAAGAAAATTACTGCTAAACACAAACAGCACAGAAATGTTAAAATAGCCATTGTCCAGAAAGGACAAAAATGTTTCAAAGGCTCTGTCCTTAAGGGGTTAAGAGTCTATATTTTTAGAAACTCTCAATATTTTTGCAGAGAACAATAAACAACACAAGACAGGACTTGTTCTTAATCTTGGATATAACAATAAAAACTGCATTTCTATACATAATTTATAAACTACAAACACTGAAAATTGTAATTGCAACAAATCAGTCAGTTACGTAAAACAACTACATGTAAGAACTACATATCTCCACTAGGTGAAGCTGCAACAGTTTACATAAATTTATTTCAACAAGGACTTTTATATACATGTAACAATTATCTAGCCGGAATCACATATCTATAGTACATAATCACCTTTGCTATTACTGTCCCTAACATGAGTCTAGAGAGCGAGTTGCACAGTCCATAGAACAGATGTTAGGCAGGACTAGGAAGCTTAAATACACTGGCAACAAAACGTAAGTTGCCCCTTTGGAATTACCTGGTTTTCTGATTAATTCGTTATAAAAGGTCACAAATATCTGTTTATAACACACAATGATGAGCTTTCATGTCTTTCTTGAAAAGACCCATTAAACATTCATAGTGCTGGTGGAAAAAGTAATACACTTGGGTTTACCTGCTAGATAAATTACGTTATAAATATCTTGCTCCATTAGCTATGGTACAGAAACTCAACAACTCCAAGAATACCATGTCCTTATCTGATCATGCACGTTTAGCTGTAACAATAGACATGCAATTGTATAATCAGCCCCTACAGTGGAAATTACAGCCTAAGTCACTAGGCTGTCCTGACATTACAGAAAATATCTTGTGACATTAGTTTGCAACTAACAGTCCCTCGAACACTTTGGAAAATGCTAAAAGTACTTTTGAGAGGCTAAGTATTCACTTCAAGAAAGAAAAAGCAGGAAGATCAAAATAAAGCTGAATCTCATGTGCAGGAATTAGAGGTAGTATATATTAATACACACTCAGAGGATGATAGATTAGCATGGATGTCAATTAATTAGTGGCGAGGTTGCATTACAGGCCACCTATTCTAAATACCTTTTTTGCCTAAGCTGATAAGGCTGGCAAACTCCTAGATTTCCTCACGGGAGAATCAAAAGCAATCCCTCCCATAATTCAAATAAAATGTTCAGATGGGTCTATGACACATGAGCCTGATCAGATTAATCAAACTTTTCATGACTTTTATATTAAATTGTTCACTTTAAAGTTGCAAAAATTCCCAATGCACATACTGGAAAATACCTGCAAAAATTTACCTTCCTAAAGTGAGTGACGCTGACAAAGCGATGCTAGGTGCCCACTTAATACTGCTAAAAATTAATGAAGCAATCGATAGCTTACCCGTATATAAAGGTTCTGGTCCTGATAGAAACCCAACTCAGTGGCATAAACACTTTAAATTTCATTTAGCGATTTTATGCAACAAGCCCAAATTGATGTGTTACGCAAGCGAGGCAAGGCTTGTTTGTGTGATTCATATAGGCCAATATCATTAAAATGTATTGATGCCACAATTCTAGCTAAAATTATTGTATCTCGACTAGATTCTGTGATGACTAACTTAATACATGTCAAACTGTTTTTATTCAAATCCACTTTTACTAATTAAACATCGGCTTCATTGTCACATCCTGGGATAATAGACCAGGGAAGAGCGTTGTTGCAGAGAACGATGTGGACAGGATGGAACCTCAGACAGGACTGGTAGCAGGAGACTGGCTGCTGACACAGGACAGGCAGCTGAGACAGGACTGGAAGCTGAGACTGGCAACTGAGGCAGGACTCGAAGCTGAAACGGTTCAGGTACTGAAGCAGAACCACAATGCAGTATAGGTATTGGGCAACAACAATGGGTCAGAGTATAAGAACAGACTTCTCCTGAAAGGAATCCACCTTATGGTTGAGCCATAGGTTTTATCCTCCCACTTTTCACTCTGTGAAATACACTTACAACGAAGAATAAGCCACAATAGAAATGGCAGGACCTCAGGAAGAACAGGAACCGAAGGTACACAGAAATCAGGCAATAGAGTAGTCAGGCAGACAAAGGTTCAGGGCTGGCAGCAGAAAGGCAGAGTCAAAGTCATGCCCAGCGGCAAACAGGCTTGGTCGAGGACATGCAAAATTCAGCAACATAAATCAGGAACAGAGACCAGAAATAGCAATTAAGGCACAGAGGCACTATACATGCTACAACCAAAGCAATGCAAAGGCATTTTTTGCAATTAGCTGCAGGTTTAAATAGGGTTGGGCTCAGGTTAACGAGGCAGCTGACTTAACAGGAGGAGAATTGAAACACAAGAATGGCAGCCACTAGAGGCTGAAGTGGGAACAGCCACAAAACTTGAATACAGTATACAAGAGCCAGGGAAATAGGGTTGATCTGTGACATTCATACATTATTACAAAATCGGGAGTGTTCTATTGATTCAAGAGTAATATCCCTTGATATATTTGACTCGGTTGAATGGCCTTTTTATGACAAACACTGCAAGCATTTCATAAAGGGTACACATATATAGTGGATAAAGGTGTTATATCCCAACCCAAAAGCCAAGATAAGAACAGGTCATAGAGCTTCACGATTGGTTTAATTTAAATAGAGTAACGAGACAAGGCTGTCCCCTGTTCCCACCTCTCTTTGCACTAGCAATGTGAACCCTTGGGTATCATTATTAGAGATGCACTCAAAATGAAAGGATTTATTGTAAAAGATGGAACTAGAAAACATGCCCAATACGCTGATGACTTGTTGCTTACAGCAAACAGATTGTATAAATTTGGATTTTGGCAGATGCTCTAATGCAGAGGGTAACTGGATCCATATGTTTTGGGCAAGCTCAAGTCTTAAACCATATTGGTCTAATGGGCTGTCATTAATTACTGAATGTACTGGTATCACAATACAAGCTGGCCCTAAGATCTTTTTGTTGGACATGGATCTAGATTCTCCAAAGATCACGCCACTTTTGATTCTCCTTAAAACTGTAATGTTCTACCCTAGAAAAATGATAATTAAAATATGGGTTGACCCCAATCCACCTTCGACTCGAGTATGGAAAAAAACTGTAAAAGGCCAACTCCAAAAAGTGATATCCTTATCTTTACCTTAATCAGAAGGTTTTCTACTCATGGATTTGATACCAGACAGAAAAACAAAACCTATTTGCAAGTTAATTTTACATTTACTGGTCACTGATTGCACACTTGACTCGCCTAACACCTAAATTGCACCCTCAGGTCTTTCCAGAACACCCAACATGCACTCATAGGTCTTGCTAGAGCACCCAGAATATACCCAGCACCAAGACTGCATTCACGTCATGCCAGAACACCAAGATTGCACCCAGCACACACAGGTCTTGCCAGAGTACCCAGATTAAACCCATTACCCAGACTGAACCCACAATACTTGCCCAGAACCTAGATTGCACTCATGGGACTTTGCCAGCATTCATATTGTATTGTGTTTTATCCTTTAAATGTTTGTAGACAATCATGTTCCATACTGAAATGTGCTTGTTAATTGATTAAACCGCTCTTAAAGATACCTTACAATTTTTATTTTAACAGTACATTTTTTATCTTACCAGCATGAGTTGAATAAAAAAAATGGTCTTTTAACTTTGTCAAGTCTTATTTTTAGAAAGATCAAATGATCCATCATTACAGAGAATGTACAACTTGAATAGAGTCTGTGACTGTTTCACAAAAACTCCAATGATAGACGTGTCAAATATAACAGCACTTAACACACTTCAAGGAAACTACAATGGCCCAGCTTCTCTGATATTCCTAGAATCCAATGCATGTCACCTTGACCGAACGCTCTGTAAATAATTTTAATCAGCTAATAACCTCTAGAATTTGTTTTTACACTGTGTGTCTTTAACTCAGAAAATAGCCTCCTGGTGAATTTTGTTTACTTATGTTCTATGACAAAAGTATTTTCATCTGTTGCTCTGGCAACCACTGCAAGCATTGGCAGTCCTTCCTACTCAGTATATCCTTCTTTCATTCATTCATTGATATTATTTCATATACTTTTGAAATTAAATATATATCAACTTGATTCATAAACGGAGGTCACACGCAAAAGAGCTGTGCTAAGTGCTATTAGTTCATGAGTGTGAATAGGTTTTACTGTGCATTATAAACAAAACCCCTTTTCCTGAATAAATATCTGAACAAATTTTTTCTGGAGACTTCAGGATTTAAAATCAGTCTTCAGGACTGAAAGTCTATCTGGAGTTTTGTTATTTTGTAATATGTTTTTATAAGAAAGTACTAATAATGCATAATATCAGAAATGGTATTCTGATTAATTAAAACATATTATGCAGTTAATATAACCAACATCTTTTAAAAAAACAGGATGTCAAATATGTTTCTCAGAAATAAGAATAAAAACATATAATGCATCCACAACATACAATGTAATGAACTCAGTGGCGGCTCTAGACTTTGTGAGGCCTTAGGCGAAAGTCGAACATGAGGCCCTCACGGACACACATTATTAAATAAAATATATGCAAGTGATAATAAAAATGAACTGTAGAAATAGCATATTTCAAGATCAGACTCAAATCCCAGCTTCTAGAAATGAACAGCTCCTAGAATTTTATTTGTCTCATAATTATTCTACAAACATCTATAAACATTTGGTATAGATAAAATTGTGTGCGGCTGACTAACTCACATTGTTATTGCTGTGTCCTAAATGTGAACACTAACACATATCACACAGTCATTCATAGACACACTCAGTGAGCACACACTGACTCACAGACACACTCAGTCAGCACACAATCACACTCAGCCAGCACACACTCACAGATACACTCAGCCAGCACACACTGACTCACAGACACACTCAGAAAGCACACAATCACACACTAAGAGAAACACTCAGCCAGAAGGAAAGGTGCTCAATGTTGAAAGTGGTCTCACAGACCACGTTGTGCTAGAAGATTGGCACTTTGTTCCTCCTCACAGCACCGGATGCACTGTGATTTAGCCATTCAAAATGCCAGAATTTTGCCACTCAATATGCCAGGATTTAGCCATTTAATATGCCAGGATTTAGCCCCTTAATATGTCAGGATTTACCCCCTCAATATGCCAGGATTTAGTCCCTCAATATGCCAGGATTAAGCCATTCAATATGCCAGGATTTTGCCCCTCAATATGCCAGGATTGTGCCACTCAATCTGCCAGGATTTTGCCCCTCAATATGCCAGGATTTTTCCACTCTATGCCAGGATTGTGCCCCACAATTTGCCAGGATTTTGCCACTCTATGCCAGGATCTTGCCCCTCAATTTGCCAGGATTTTGCCACTCTATGCCAGGATTTTGCCCCTCAATATGCAAGAATTTTGCCCCTCAATATGCCAGGATTTTGCCACTCTGTGCCAGGATTTTGCCCCTCATTATGCCACAATTTTGCCCCTCATTATGCCACAATTTTGCCCCTCACAATGCCAGAATTTTGCCTCTCAATATGCCAGGATTTTGCCACTGTATGCCAGGATATTGCCCCTCATAATGCCACTATTTTGCCCCTCACAATGCCAGGATTTAGCCTCTCACTATGCCAGGATTTTGCCACTCTGTGCCAGGATTTTGCCCCTCATTATGCCAGAATTTTGCCTCTCAATATGCCAGGATTTTGCCACTGTATGCCAGGATATTGCCTCTCACTATGCCAGGATTTTGCCCCTCACCTCATTATGCCAGGATTTTGCCCCACACTGTGCCAATATTTAGCCCCTCATTATGCAAGTCTTTGCTCGTTTGTACCACCCTCCTCCCCCCTTCCCTAGTACTTACCTCTATGCTGCTCTCCGTTGTTTCCTCCATGCATCTTCTCTCCTGCACGGAGGAAGGAAGTTCCGGTCGCGTTTTTTTTTTTTTTTTAAACTTTATTGAAGCTGCCCGGGTTCAATAAAGTTTAAAAAAAAAAAAAACGCGATCGGAACTTCCTTCCTCAGTGCAGGAGAGAAGATGCACGGAGGAAACGTCCCAGGTTAGTGTAACAGGGAGCTTAACGGCAGCGTTAAGCTCCCTGATACATCAAAGGTAATAAGGTGAGTTAGGCAGCCGCGAGGCCCCCGTGAGTGCGAGGCCTTAGGCGGCTGCCTAACTCGCCTAATTAGAGAGCCGCCTCTGAATGAACTCACTACCAGATAACTTTCTTGTCATTGGTCAGCACACCACATATGAACATCATTTTCAGTGAGTCACCTTCAACTATTTTAGCAATTGTAAGCTTTAAAATGGCCGTGATTACATTCTCACTGTTGGAAAAAAAGTTTTTTTTTTTTACCACATAATCCCTATTACATTGTAGGTGTAAAAGCCAGTGTAGTTGTAAACACTCGATTGAAGAAAAGATTCCCCATAATAATAAATAAAAACAGGAGTAGCATATTACAAGTCATAAACCTACGTTTTTTACTCGAAAAAGAATAATAATTAAGAATAATGTGTTCATTTGGTGTAGAAGGGTGGCAAACACAAGTTGATTACAAAATAGGAAGCGATTTGTTAGACTACAATTAGAGCAAATGAGTCTCTTAGAAACATTTTATTCAATTATTTTTAAAGAGAGCATTAGATCACTTTCATTTTAGGACCAATTTATTTTCATCAACTTAGATACAATGTCATATGTACTTTTTCCATGTTTCATCCTTTACTCCCATTGCTAAAGCATTGTTTTCTATCTTTTATTTTTCCTTTTTATCGAACTATAAGAAATATTACAATTGATTTCAAAGTTACTTTTAAATTGGCTTACCGGTTAGTGTTAACATGCAGCTCAACATAATATTAATATTGGAAACTAAACCTCCTCCTACCTGCTTAGAATCTGGTGTCATCATGTTGAGGCTGGTCGTCGATATATTGAGTGTTATACTCATCCCTGCAAACTGGAGGTTGCTCTTCCCAAGAATACTGGATAACATTTTGCTTGCTGGCTGTTTAAACAGAAAAGTACTCATTTAAGCACACTGCTTCAGTTTTGGTTCCAGTGTTTAAAATAACATATAAACCTTGATATATTTTATATAATGAGTAAAGTATATCCTCTTTATCTTTAACTGTATACAACTATGAGCATATGAAGCACATTTATGTGAGATGAACAGTCTTTCAGGTCCCTCCAGGACCAGCAGTGGTATTTACTGGTTTCCATTTCTTAGTTTAATTTTTTTAACTGTCTCTGTGTGTAGATGGCCCTTATATCTACACCATCTAAACTTACTTGTGCTCACTAATGACAAAATAATGCTAGAAAAAGGAAATTGTTAGACTAAAATATACAAACAAATAAATACATAACATTAAATGAAAATGTATAGAATAATAGATAAGAAAGATTTCTTTTTAAAAATGTGATGTTTAAAATGTATATTAGAAACACTGTACATACATGAATGTAAAGCCTAAAAGACAATTGTGCATTTATAATTATCAACACATAGTCTACAAATCAAAAGATTCAAATGCTGATAATAATTAACAGATGAGTTAGCACACACTCCATGATAAGGTTCATAAAAGATACAAATAGACCAAGCTAATATCTACAGATAACATGTTCTAGGATAGTGTTTCTCAGCTAGTGGGTCCTGAACGAAAAGTGGGTCATGAACTGGTGTGGAGTGGGTCATGGATGTGGGCTTTGGCTTCATCAAAAAGTCTAACTTTGGGGCGGGGGGGACAATGACGTAATGACGCACGCTGTGTCCGTAGCCAAGAAGCCCAACAAGGGTGTTGTTTGAATAGTGCCACTGAACATATTTAGCAATGAGAAAGTAATTAGTCCTGTTATAATTTGGTGAAGTGATTAGGTAAGATAAACCCAGAAACAAAAGGTTAACAATGTCAAGTAAATGGTACAAATGTGTTTACTGAGGTCATTATATACATGTTATTCAAGCAGTTCAGAAGAAAAAAGGAGAATGGAGGTTGAAAGTGAAAATTAGGCAATTTGTAATAAGAGTTTTTTTAAATGGATGCAAAACCTAGAGAGAGAAATTAAACAAGTGAGTTGGTGCTCCACAGAGTTCTACACAGTTACTTGAAAGCAGTATCAGACAGACTCAATGTATTAGAGCAATGTTTAATGGATAGGGCCACAAATCACTCGAGGGCATAGATTTGGGGATCAGTACTAGTTATTTAGTACAGTAATTATGTATAACCGTTGTTAGGGCAAACTGTGGCATTGTCTTTTAAGCAAACTGTGGTATATTCTAATGAGCAAACGGTGGCATATTCTAATAGGCAGACTGGGGCATATTCTAATAGGCAAACTGTCTCTGACATATTTTAGTGGGCCCTTAGCTGGCATATTTAATGGGCAAACTGGCTGTGGTATATTCTAATGGGCAAACTGTCTGTTACATATTCATTTTTTTATTAGTTATAGATTATTGAATATTGTACAAAAGATGAATGTGACCCGTCATCACCTCACAGGCTTTTGGCCCCCGAGTGGAAAAAGGATGCTGACCTCGGTGTTAGAGAAAGTTGTCATTTTGTTTTGTGTCTTATGTCATTGTGCAAACTAGGGGATTAGTATGTAATGTGAATTTGAGAGTGAAGAGAGCCAAGGAACAACTCTCCTATTCAAACTTATACACACATAATTCAGGTCAATTCTTTGTCATCATTAATCAGTACATAAATGCCTCTGTTATTATGTTCATTACAACCTTCTGATACAAACAAAACATTGTTTGTTACTTAATATTAATGAGATTAAACAGTACCTTTCGTTTTTTGAAAGCTCCTTTGGTACCTGGCACAGCTTCACAAACTCTGCTGAAAGCTTCTCTGGAATAAAATAGAAAGCAAACGGTCCTTATATAAATTCATACATTCTAACACACACATTTAAATCCTGTCTATTTGAACAATATAACACCAGACAAAACTTTTAGAAACTTATCTTCACCGTAAGCACCTTATGGGATTCAACAGAGCTAAATAATTATAATGTGTGTTCTGTTGATGTTCTGTGTTGTGACACATTTACAGAATATGAACTACTACAGGAAAATAATATATGTAATAAATTCATATATGGCTGCGTTTATGAAATGTTTACTGTATCCCGCCATAATGCTTTTTTTGTTTGTATGCCGTGACTACCAAAGTAATGCTCTAGTGATCATGTGTACATTTCTTTACAAGCACTTTACAAGGTCAACTAGAAAACTATGATGCCTATTCTAGAAAGACTATTTTGTATATACAGTGAGGGAAAATGATTTGATCCCCTGCTGATTTTGAACGTTTGCCCAATCACAAATAAATGATCAGTCTATAATTTTAATGGTAGGTGTATTTTACCAGTGAGAGACAGAATAACAAAAACAAATCCAGAAAAACATTACGCTAGGTACAGAGCATAGAAGGGAACGACATACTAAGTCAGACAAACTAGAAACAGACTGGTACATGAGGTAGAGAACTCTGCTTGCAAGCTTACAATCTAGAATGAATGGGGTCGATAAGACACATAAGGGTTGAAGTGGCCAGAGGGATTGAAGTTGTAATAACAGTAGTGTGGATGGGTGGCACTAGGTGGGATAGGCCAAAGATGAGTAGTGTGTGTTTCAGCTAGGTGGGAACTGCTAGAGGTAAAGTGACAGGTGTTTTAGTGGGTTGGGTAGTAAGCTTCTTTAAAGAGGTGGGTTTTGAGGGACTTTTTAAAGTTTGAAAAAGAGGGAGAGAGCTGGATGCTCTGCGGAAGGGAGTTCCAGAGAGAGGGGGCAGCTCGGGTAAAGTCTTGCAGTCGCAAGTGAGAGGTGGTGATGAGGTTGGAGGATAGTTTTAGTCCCAGTGAGGAGCACAAAGGTCATGCAGGGAGGTATCGGTTCACAAGAGAGGCAATGTACGGAGGGGTGGAGGAGTGGAGGGCTTTGTAGGTTAAAGACAGAATTTTAAATTTTATCCCTGAGCAGACGGGGAGCCAGTGGAGGGCGTTGCAGAGAGGAGCCGCCGAATCGGACCGACATGCAAGAAAGATGAGTCTGGCAGCTGTGTTTTGGATTTTAACAGTGAGTATTTTAACAGTGAGAGACAGAATAACAATATAAATCCAGAAAAACGCATGTCAAAAAAGTTATAAATTAATTTGCATTTCAGTGAGTGAAATAAGTATTTGACCCCTTTGACTTGATTGCAAAACCCTTGTTGGCAATCCCAGAGGTCAGACGTTTCTTGTAGTTGGCCACCAGGTTTGCACACATCTCACGAGGAGTTTTGTCCCACTCCTCTTTGCAGATCCTCTCAAGTCATTAAGGTTTTGAGGCTGATGTTTGGTAACTCTAACTTTCAGCTTGTTCCAAAGATTTTCTATCAGATTAAGATCTGAAGACTGGTTAGCCCACTCCAGGACCTTAATGTGCTTCTTCTTGAGCCACTCCTTTGTTGCCTTGGCTGTGTATTTTAGGTCATTGTCTTGCTGGAATGCCCATCCACAACCTATTTTCAATGCCCTGGCTGAGGGAAGTAGGTTCTCACCCAATATTTGACGGTACATGGCCCCGCCCATCGTAGCTTTAATGCATTGAAGTTGTCCTGTCCCCAAAGCATAATGTTTCCACCTTCCTGTTTGATGGTGGGGATAATGTTCTTGGGGTCAAAGATAGCATTCCTGCTCCTCCAAACAAAGTTGAGTTAATGCCAAAGAGCTCGATTTTGGTCTCATCTGACCAGAACACTTTCACCCAGTTCTCCTCTGAATCATTCAGATGTTCACTGGCAAACTTCAGATGGGCCTGTACATGTGCTGTCTTGAGCAGGGGGACCTTGTGGTTGTTGCAGGTTTTCAGTCCTTCACGACATAGTTTGTTACCAATTGTTTTCTTGGTGACTATGGTCCCAGCTGCCTTGAGATCATTAACAAGATCGTACCGTCTAGTTCTGGGCTGATTTCTCACCGTTCTCATGATCATTGAAACTCTACGAGGTATTGCATGGAGCACCAGATTGAGGGAGACTGACAGTTATTTTGTGTTTCTTCCATTCGAGAATAATCGCACCAACTGTTGTCCCCTTCTCACCAAACTGCTTGGCGATGGTCTTGTAGCCTATTCCAGCCTTGTGTAGGTCTACAATCTTGTCGTTGACATCCTTGGACAGCTCTTTGGTCTTGGCCATGGTGGAGAGTTTGGAATCTGATTGATTCCTTCTTTTGACAGGTGTCTTTTATACAGGTAACGAGCTGAGATTAGGAGCACTCTCTTTAAGAGAGTGCTTCTAATCTCAGCTCGTTACCTGTATAAAAGACACCTGGGAGCCAGAAATCTTTCTAATTGATAGGGTCACTTTATATATATATACATAGAGGATAGTTTTTATATTGGTTTTAATAACTAGGGTAACTTTTGACTCTGCTCTCTCCTTCATTCCCCATATTCAGTCCCTAGCCAAATCCTGTCGACATCGCATGCATTCGCCCATTCCTCAGCGAAGAGAACGCCAAAATACTAGTGCACTCGCTTGCAATCTCTCGCCTTGACTACTGTAATGGCCTCCTGACTGGACTACCTCTGACTCGTCTGTCTCCCCTGCAATCTATCCAAAACACAGCTGCCAGACTCATCTTTCTTGCACGTCGGTCCGATTCGGCGGCTCCTCTCTGCAACGCCCTCCACTAGCTCCCCGTCTGCTCAAGGATAAAATTCTGTCTTTAACCTACAAAGCCCTCCACTCCTCCGCCCCTCCATACATTGCCTCTCTTGTGAACTGATACCTCCCTGCACGACCTTTGTGCTCCTCACTGGGACTAAAACTCTCCTCCAACCTCAAAGAAGCTTACTACCCAACCCACTAAAACACCTGTCACTTTACCTCTAGCAGTTCCCACCTAGCTGAAACACACACTACTCATCTTTGGCCTATCCCACCTAGTGCCACCCATCCACACTACTGTTATTATATCTAGATTGTAAGCTTGCGAGCAGGGTTCTCTACCTCATGTACCAGTCTGTTTCTAGTTTGTCTAACTAAGTATGTAGTTCCCTTCTATGCTCTGTACCTAGCGTAACGTTTTTCTGGATTTTTTTTTGTTATTCTGTCTCTCACTGTTAAAATACACCTACCATTATAATTATAGACTGATCATTTCTTTGTCAGTGGGCAAATATTCAAAATCAGCAGGGGATTAAATGCTTCTTTCCTTCACTGTATAATATTTAAAAAAAACAATAAAGTGGTTAGAGGAAAGGGATCAGTTAATTAACTTTAAGTATAGTTCAGACCAATGAACGCAAAATGAAAAAAACGTAAAATACAGAAGCTGTCAAGACAACTACTTGTTTAGTCCACAAAACTGAGCCTTAGAAGACTAGTTACATAGTTTACAATACATAACTTCCAAAACATAGGGGAATACCAGTATTTTAACACATGGTATATAGAACTTCACCAAGTTTCTTATTATTTGCTGCAATGATTCCTCAGCCAGTGTCCTCCCTGGACCCAACAATATATAAAAGTAAACAATGAGTAATTTCTACGCACCCCACCCACCCTCCGGTGCTCCATATGTTGTGTCCAGTTATTATTGTAGAAATTGTAGAGCAAGCTTGAGACTAAGTTTGATGCAAGTAAGACAAACAGACGTTTGGACTACTTTGACACATTGGTGGGCATGATATGCCCATAATATGTGACTACATTTCCAACATTTTGACTTAAGTGAGGTGCTTTTAAAATATTTTAAATAATTAAGATATAGTAGTAAATTGTGGGTGGTGCACTGATGTTCATTTGTACTGTGTACTTTAACAGGGTAAGTAAATTCCCACAGCGCCTTTCCATAAGAGAAAAAAATAAACTTAATACCAGATTCAGTCGTAGGTGTATAGTTAGTAAAAACCATCAAAACACATTTAATGTGACTAAAAATAGTATTCACAGCAAAAAAAGATAATTGCACACAGACACATATATAAAAATTTACAAAGTGCCAAAAGGTCTCATTTAGATCAGCAACTGTGGGTAATTCCAGAGTGTACACAGGGCTTGATTACCAGATTTTATTAATTGGATCTAATTGTTAGAAAAATAAACTTAGCAAATATCTTATGTGACACATCCTGTAGCAACATTTGGTAGACTTAACACACTTGCATTAAAAGAAGAAAGGTATCCCTGAGATAAAGATCTAAATGTGTCATTTGAAATACAAGATTGGTATTCCTCACTCTTGAAAGTTAAACATGCAGTGAGCCTCACATTTGTGAAGAGTTTCTACAAAATGGCTAACCGTTGGTACACAATGATGTCAGTCATGTTTCTTCGTTATGTTAAGAGATGTGGGAGGGTAGATGGAATATACATACATATTTGGTGGCAGTGTGATAGGATACAAAAAATTTGGCAAACTATCCAAAAAAGATAAAACAAATGAACTAAAACTAAATGTAAATTGTCCTGTTATGTTTTTGTATATACATAATTTTATAATTATACATTGTAATTTTAATGCTTTTTTGTATTATTTGATATAATTGTAATTTTTGATACTAAGGCAAATAAAATATATCTTTTTTTAAAAGTGTAGACATTTTAGACAAATTATTTAATGTTGTTCAGAATATTTGGTCAGATTTTCCTTTATCTGACACAAGATGACAGAGACTTGATCCAAGATTCAAATAACATGTCCACACATTGAGTGAGCTATACAGAGCAAAGTAGGCTGTATGAGGTGCTTTTAATTGTGGGTTTTTTTATTAGAGCATTCCTTTTTAAGATATGTAAACTTGATGCAGTCGTTCAATTAAAAAATAAGTACAATTATTGCCTACAGTTGTCCTTTAATAACCAGTACTCCATATGTTATGTATTGCATAGATTTTTTTTTTTACAGATATCTGGAAATTATATAGGGTCTACTCAGTAAAGAGTGAATTACAGGGAACGGAGATGGGAATTTCAAACTTTACGCCAATTTGGAATAATTCTCCCATTCAGCTGCATTGCAGAATTTTTCCAGTTCAGGGAGTTTATCCTTATGTTTGAAATTCCTAACTCAGTTCATTTTTTATTTAAACTTTTTTATTTGTGAATAAATTGCATGACAATGATATTAATATATCATTAAGCATGAATGCTGTGTCATTTAAAGCATTACATGTTCAAAACAGTTATAAACAACAGTTCGACAATCCAAAGAGGGTCCTGGATCTTCAAGACCTTTAATTATCCAAAAATGGTAAATATAGGTAACCTGTAGAGATATTCATGCCTTGGTAAACATAGGTAACCTGTGGAGATATTCATGCCTTGGTAAATATAGGTAACCTGTGGAGATATCCAGTCCTTGGTAAATATAGGTAACCTGTGGAGATATTCATGCCTTGGTGAATATAGGTAACCTGTGGATATATCCAATCCTTGGTAAATATAGGTAACCTGTGGAGATATTCATGCTTGTTTGGATCATAAATCCAATTTGACCTATGGGTGTGTTATTGGGGTTTGTCCCTGCATCTAATACATATTGTGTAGCCCACAACCTTGAAGCTTGATGGGTAACTTACTTAGTTTCAGTCTCTCATTAATATAAGTGTGCAAGAACAATTTCAGATGGTGGGTACAATAAGGATACCACAGTACTATGTATAGATAGTCTTGGAGATACTGTACCATGGCTTGCTGAAAAATATCCAGTCCGATACAAAATGCAACAGAGTAATTAGAAATCTGACATATCTAACTGAACATAATAAAATCTAGGATAGTACATAGGTAATAAACATATGTGCAAACAGCTCAATGTTCTCTTTATAGTGTAGACCCTTATATGTAAATCCACTTAATTTTCCATAAAGTGCATAGTCCTTAAAAATACATCATGTAATACGAATACAAAAAAAAATCCACAAATACTAAGCCTATTGTTAGTTTGTTTCTCCTAAGAAAGTCTCTGATTTTCTCTGAGTCATCTAGTATTTAGCCTGTCCAGAAAAATAAATGTGTTAATATGAAATACCATGGAAACAAACCCATCTTTTGCAGCGTACTTTCATTAATGTCCTGTATTTTTGGATAAGCTAAACACGCACTAATAATTAGATCACAAATGAAACATGCTAGTCTTTGGGCATTCATATGTTTAAAAGCTAAACACAATAGACTTCCTATGCAGAATCAGCACTAAGTGGTATAGTAAATTAAAGGCATGCAACTATATGACCAGTTGTGATTCATTGGAGGCTATAGTGGATGCAATTACATTACATTTTTGTAGCATGTGTTTGCTTCCATTCCCGCATGCGAGAACCAGCATAGCACTGTAAATGTTCTTCACAGCAGTACAGCAGCTAATTGACTCAATTGTTTTCAGGCATATAGTGGTCTCCATGAGAAAGGAATATTGGCACCTCTTATATTTCAGGATAATGATACTGGATGCAGACTCTAATCCAGTAGTTGTTGCCTACACCTAATATGGAGATTTATTACCTCAATGTATCAACTGGCCTTGTCAGTGATGCAGCCGGCTGAGCTTATCTCCTCATTAGAAGGGTAGTGTACATGAAGACCTTTTAAAACAAACTCTAACTGTAAAATGCAGCATTTATAGGTTTGCTGATGTGTCACAACTACCCACAGCCTCCGAGGGTTCAATAAACCCTTGCTTTTTGCGGAAATAGAGGTATAAAGGCCTGGTAATTTCACTATTGGATTTAGTGGCTCTCAATAGCTAAGAATAACAATATTGTGTTGCAACCCAACACAGGGCTGGCCGTTTATTGGGGCAGCTAGCTGTTTATTGGGGCAGCTGCCCCAAGCGGCACCTTGGCAGAGGCGGAACTTTGCTGCTCCTTACAGCATTTTTTTTTCTGTGTCCAGGTGAGCTTGATTGAAGGAGGTCTCAGCCAATCAGGTGAGACCTCTCAACTCTCCTGATTGTCTGAGAATTCAGAAGCCTCCCGTGATTGGTTTAGTCCCTCCTTCACACGAGGAGCTCAAAGCAAGAGATGCCTGTACTAGTTAAGTTACAAACTGTCAGTGTGTGTGTCAGTGAGTGTGTGTATGTCAGTGTGAGTGTGTCCGTGTGAGTGAGAGTGTGTGTGTCAGTGTGAGTGAGAGTGTATGTATGTCAGTGAGAGTGAGAGTCTGTGTATGTCAGTGAGAGTGTGTGTATGTCAGGAGAGTTTTAGTGTGTGTCAGTCTGAGTGTGTGTCAGTGTTAGAGTGTGTGTGTGTGTGTGTGTCAGTGTGAGTGCGTGTGACAGACTGTGTGTGTGTGTGTGTGTGTGTGTGGATAAAGGGGTTAAATCCTCTGATACTGCCTATATCTCTCTAGCCACACAAGGGGTTAACCACTCTGACACTGCCTATATCTGTTTGGCCACCCAAGGGGTTAACCACTCTGACACTGCCTATATCTGTTTGGCCACCCAAGGGGTTAACTCATCTGACACTGCCTAGATATGTCAAGAAATCCAGGGGTTAACTCCTCTGACACTGCCTTTATCTATCTGGATTTTGTTATAGGTCACTGGTCACATTATGTTTTAGGGAATTGCATGATAATACAGGGAATTATCATAATAAAGTTTTACCATTACTTTTTTTCACCCAATGGGTGAGCTCTTTGAAAATATTTTTGTATTATGTATATAAGAATTGCTTTAGTGGGCATATAAAAATTAAATATTTTTTTCTAAGAACTCACCCACAAGGTGAAAAAAAAGAAATGGTAAAACAAACATTATTATGAAAATAGTCTGTGCAATTTCCCAAAAGATAATATGTGGCCACTGACCTATAACAGGACTTACTCAAATATTGTACATTAAGTTTAAATGCTCAAACATTTAGGGTACACATTTTAATCATGGCCTGTCAATACTCTGGCCAATACAGTATTTTCATGTAATTTTGCATTTAGAAAGGTGCTCTTGAATTAAATTATCACTTCCTGTTAAGTTTCATTTTAGTTTGAATTATCATGACTGTGGGCTTTTTTGTTGTGGGGGTGCAGCATTTTGGTTTTCGGTCCAGGCAGGTACAATATCCTATACATTCATACATACATACATACATGTACTAAAACTCTGACCTTCAGTCTGTTGATGGACTACATCTCCTATATACCCCTACCAATCCTTATGGTGGCAGTGGATTATAAGAGATGTAGTCCATCGACAGCTAGATGGCCACCATTTGAAACCACTGACATAAAGTTACTTAACACTAATTAAATTTATTCTGAACCATTGGGCAATAGGAGAATAATTGCAAACAAATGAAAGGTGTGCCAAGTCATATTATAAGGAGGCTTATTGAATGGTTTAAGGTTGATACGCTATTTTGGTTAGCATTTTTATACCTTATTGGTATCAATTAATAGACAAAGAAGCAATATCATCAGTTCTGTTACATCTCCAGTTTTCTTGGCCAATGGATGTGATTAGCTATGTGATGTGAACTATGTAGTATGGATTTAGAGAGCAACAGATGAAATTTTAATCAGGAAAACCACATCTTGGAAATGTATGACTACATTGCAAACAAGATGGCAGTTTTCCAAAATTTACAATTTCATGTTTTTTATGCTAGGTTGAAAATGTGGCCATCTAACAATGATCAATTGTCGGTATTTTCTCATTGTGTTGTATTTATATATTAAAATAATGACATTGAAATGATGTGTTTATTTTGGTAGAAGTAGTGGTAGTTCTTTAGGTAGCTCAGTTGCCCCTGAATCATTCAGATCTTGTTCTTCAGGAGTTTTCTTCCAAGGAAACAGTCTGTGATGATTCTGTAAGAATTCAACGGAGAAATAATTGGTTAATCTCCTTCCATGTTATTAAAACTCTGCAGCATATTATCAAATTAAATTTGTATTGTGCGCATGCAAAACAACACATCAATACAGTTCCCATGCAGTGTAAAATCTCTAAAGAGTTCCACATGGTGTTTACATTAATGCATGCAAATGGTGCAAAGATACTGCATGCATGCTATGGAAATAATTACCTCTTAAGAGTTACTGTAATTGAGCTTCAGCAATTTCAGTTTCAGATCTCTAGAAGAAGCTGCTGCAGAAACCCAGTATATTCAGTAGTCACCATGTTTAATAGTGAACTTCAATGTGTTGTTAAACATTAGTATCCATGTAAAGACAATAGAGTTGAACTAAGGGACCAGTGATTCCACCTCAGTCAAAAGTCCTCTTTTTCTCCAGATTTGTGGCACCTGGATATATACATGTGCTGAATAATAATGTACCCTTATTTTCTTATAGCTATGCGTATTTCTCCAATTGGTAGAATGGGTAAAATTCTAATATCTTTATTAACCCCTTCAGGGCGCCACTGTTTTTGGAATGTTGTCCAGTTTAGGACACTGTTTTTACACATCTGTGGTGTTTGTGTTATTACATATTATTTCATTGTATGTAATTTTTTGTAACGTTTTCTTTAGATACTATTATTTTCATCATATCTCGAGTTACTATTAAAAAAACTCATAAAATATGATAAAATTAGAAAAAATAAATTTTTTCTAACATGTACATGAAAAATATTTTACACATCTACAATTGCAAACAAAACCCTGGATTCTGATATTCCCGAGTTTAAAAATCCCCAATGTTTACATGTTTTTCGGGGGTTTTTTGTAAGTTATAGGGCAATAACTCAAAGTAGAATTTTTTTAACCTTATTCTCCTACAGTGATCTTTTGACCTCAACCCTCATCACTCTAACCCTAGCACTAACCCTAATCTAACTCTAACCCTAGTTTCTAATTCTAACCCTAGATGCTACCCCTAGCCTTAGATCCTATGCTTTTTTCCCCTTTTCTCAGTGTAATGTAGAGGCAGTCTAGGAACTGTAAAGAGTGACTGAAGTGATATCTGATCATTTCCTTCATTATTGCCGGCTCGAACCCAGTGCCATAATGGAAGGGTGTGCTGCCTTCCAATATGGCACCCGCTTTCGGTCAGTGGAACAATCGCGGTTTGTCAGAGGGCCTAATTTTAGTGTTGCTTAATGCCTTGACATTGAGGCATTATAGCAACACTGCCTGAATGGTGGATGCAATAACTGATCATATCCGTCTCTCGTTTTTCCAGAGGACGTTCCATGATGTCACCAGGTCCTCAGTGCAAAAAAAATTGGATGACGGTATGGAACATACTTAACAAGTTAATATTAGAGAACAAACAGATCTCTGCCATTAAAACAACTTTACATTAGTCCTATTCTGCAGATTTAGTAACTTTTTAAATGATCTATTATGTTTCATTTTGAAGTTATGTTATGGAGAAACCAACCAAGGGGATGACCTGATCAAACAATGGCCATAGGCAGACACTAAAGAAAGGAACTGCCCTAGTGACTGGTTTCTTCCTGCAATAATAATGAAGTCTTATAAACAAAACATGATAACTGGTACAAATGTGTTATCAATTGTGCTGCTACTTCCTAGCATATTTCCCCAATTGC
Organism: Pelodytes ibericus; assembly: GCA_036172795.1. NCBI lineage: Eukaryota > Metazoa > Chordata > Amphibia > Anura > Pelodytidae > Pelodytes > Pelodytes ibericus. Next base: position 97,679,281 of record CM069860.1, read on the forward strand.
TTTATTGAATGAACAGAAATAATGCTAATATTTTCCAAAATAACATGATTGTTTCGCTTAGCAATTTGAGATTTAACAACAGTTTGTTAAATAATTTCAGAATTCAGAAGATACCAAAACAAATGGCAGTGTGAAAGCTGCCAAAAATTAATAGCCTAACGTGAAAAATTGGATTTATCTACTGCACATCAATTGCTTCAAGGAGTCCGATGTGTGGGGCTTCTCCACTAAACAGCCTTTTCAGGGGCCAAATAAGTACAGCCTAAATACCTGCAAGTGGGCCTCACCTGAGCAGAATGTATTAAGTTGCTTGTGTACTATCTGCTAAGTTGCAGTTCATTATTCTTATTAGGTTGTTGCGTTATAGCTTTCAAACTTGGTAAGTGAGCTTAATTATTTGTATATTTATATTTTGTGTCATGAACCAATTATTTCTTAACTGATCCATACATATTACCAAGCTATTAACAAATAGACAAACGGTAGTTTAGGAACTACTTGGGAGATCAAAGAGGCATTAGTAAATATTGTAAAAAATGCATAACAGAAGAACAATTAACAACAACCTATGCACAAAGAAAACCATAACCCTGCAGTATTGCTATTTTTAGATATGAAAAAAAAAATGTATTTCAATGTCAGAAATATTTTTTATAGAATTTAAAAACCATGTTGATTTTGCAACTAAAATATGCATTATATACAAATATGAGCTGTAAATATTACTATTACTATTCATAAAAAGTAGAATTACAGATGTCATAATTTCTCACATGTAGATATAAATTGAACCAAGGACTATGAATTACTCAATGAAACAAATTATATTATTTTGTGCATGTACTGAGATAATCTTTAAGACAATGTGGTTAATAAATTAAGTAAGGATGAAATCATTACTATGTATCTTATATCTATTCAGATCCGTATAGTACATTGGAAACAGCACACCACTGAAAGTATACTTTCTATCACAAATTAACACAACTTTATGTAAATATTTAAATTTCTACAATTTCATATCACAAACACCATAAAGAAATATGAGCAAATCTGGAAACAAAGTAAAAAAATATTTATAATTATCTTACATGATATCAACGAGTTTTAGTATATTTATTTATTTATATTAAAACTTTTTTGTTTTTCTACACATGCATTTGATTTATCATGTATTATAGTCATTGATTTTATTATTATAAAAAAATTATCAGAATTTCACAATTTTCACATTGTAGCAAGTATTATATTTAAAATATTTTATAATATGTATAAAGCAGTATATAAGTATTACTTTTGTATAAAATAAGTTATGTCTCTTTTATATGCAGTTAGAATCTTATGTAATTATTATTTAAGAAATCAATAAAAAGGATGAAATAATATTAGTGACATGCCACACAAGCAGATAAGGTAATAACAGATACGTTATAGTTATTATCACATTACCCTGAAAGTGAACATTATCACAGCTTAATCATAACTATAGATTTACATGTTAGCAAAATTGTATTTCCTTATCTGCACATTCATTGAGTTCAGATTGCTATGAGTAACTATGTATGGCACATATCAATAGCAATAATTAAAGGTGGACTTGTCCCCTTTCTATTACAAGTTCCATGATTATTCCTAAGCTCTAATTTTGTTTTTACTTGATTTCACATTTTATCTACTCCCTTTTTATTGAGAATAATGGATCCTGGCAACTTCAGAAAGTGTTCTCTTTACAGGTACATGAATAATTACTCATACCTGTCACACAGAAGGCACATGACAGAGTTTTGCAGAAATAAAAAAAAGCCCACACTCATTATATTACATTATTTGAATTTCTTTAATAATGGAATATATATTTTAGAGTTTATTTGATTTTAGAGATAGGAGTAAAGGACAGACATGAACAAAATCACAATTAGCTGGCAAAGTCCATATATTTTCAATTCAACAGTTTCTTTCTATTAATATAGCACGATGAGAACCAGGGATGTAACAAAAAATCACCAGAGCCAGGTGTGAAAATTTCCCCAGATCTGCTAGATATATTTTATTTATTTTATTTAGAAAGTGTTTTACCAGGAAGAATACACTTGGATTTCTCTCATTTTCAAGTATGTCCTGGTGACCCAGTCCAGAATGGAGTCATACATGTAACAGTAGATTAAAAGAATACAAACATACATATTGAAGTTGGATAAAGAACATAAAGGGTAAATCATTGTTAATAAACAAAAAAATAAAAAAAGAAAGAAGAGAACAAGATGTACAGTATATATAGTAGTTTATAAACTAATAACAGGTACATTCTGTTTTGAGGATTTGGGAGACACTCATTTTCAGGACGTTTAGACTAGAGGATGATTTGGCAGAATCAGGGAGGCTATTCCACAAATGAGGTGCTCTGAGAGAGACACACCTCAACCTGCTTCCTTTTTTCTAGTGAGGGGCTGGTACAGGATCTGAGATGGTAGGATACACAGAGAGCAAGAGTGAGCATGCTACACAAGTAGGGGGGGTGGGGGGCGCTTTCCAGAAAAGTGGTTATGCACTAAGTACGATAGGTGGAGAGTGCGCCTGGAGGCTAGCGTCAGCCAGTTAAATTCTTTTAATATTTTAAAAAGATTAGTGTTATAATTGCACTGGAAGGCAAATCGGCACAATGTATTGTACAGAGTGTCAAGTTTACCAAGATGAGTCTGCGATGCAGAATCGTATACAACATCTCCATAGTCTAAGATCGGCATTAACATTTGCTGCACAATACATTTCCTTACTGTGGAATCTAGGTTTGATTTGTTCCTATATAGAAAGCCAATCCTAGGATACACCTTTGACATGAGCTTGTCAATATGGAGAACCAAAAGATAAGTTTGAATCAAGCCATATTCCAAGATACTTATATGACTTTACCTGGGTCAGGTTATAACTGCATTTGGTCTCAATGTTTATTTGAGGATTGTTTAATTTAAGTAGTTTAGCATTAGTCCCAAACAACATGGACATAGTTTTTTCTGGGTTGAGTAATAATTTGTTGCTAGTTATCCAACTTTCATAGAAACATAGATTGTGTCTGCAGATAAGATCCATTTGGTCCATCTAGTCTGTCACCAGTTCCCTATCTTATAGCTAGGATAGCTTTGTGACAATTTCAAGCATGCTTAAAATCCTTGACTGTGTTTACCTCTACCTCTTCCGCTGGAAGGCTATTCCATACATCTACTACCTTCTCAGTAAATTAATACTTCCTGATATTACTTTTAAATCGTTGTCCCTCTAATTTTAGACTATGTCCTCTAGTTGTGGTAGTTTTCTTATTATAATCAACTGTGTTGATTCCCTTTAAAACTTTGGAAAACTATCAGCATAGATATGCACATGAGCCAGGTCACACACTGAGGGTAGATCATTTATAAATAGTGAGAAAAGTAGTGGCCCGAGAATGGATCCTTGAAGCACTCCACACTTGATGGGAAACGGAAGGCAGACAGTATTGGCAAGTATATATATACAAGTATACTAGAAAAAATACACTAGCGTAAAACAGCAGTGTTACAAGTTAGGAAAAGAAAAAATCATTACCACGTATCAAATATATATATTATTATTATTTACATAGAGGATAGTTTTTATATCGGAATCATAACTAGCCATTCTGCAATATCTCTAGTTATAATACTGTGCTTCTTCCCAATAATTATCCAAGGGAATAAAAGAAAAGAGGAAATATTTTTACCAAAGACATTGTAAATGTTTTCAATCCTTCATGGTTGCCGATAAAATTGCAGATAATCTTTTTGTATGTAGTAACGCTGGATATCAGTTATCATAATCTGTCTTACAGCTTACAGCAGGAAGGTGGCATACTTTCATCAACAGGATAATAATTCTAAGGAATCTACCAGTAAAGTGGTGTGCATACAATCGGCATGTGATCAGCTATGCACAGTTAAACACATGAGTCAAAAATGTAATATGGTACTCTTGTGTTTTGTCTTCACAATTACCATGTCATATAAAATTTCCAAGTAATACCATATTTGCTCATATATAAGACTTTTTCAGAGCAAATGCCCGTCGTCTTATATTCGAGGTCATTTTATAATCTGACCTCAAATCTGCAGGGGACCTGGATCCCCGTCGCACGACCGCCAGGACTTCTATGATGAAGCCGGGTCCTCCACTAGGCACCAGGGAAATTTGGGCAACCAGGGGATGTCTGCACGATAGTGCAGATATCCTCCATGCTGCCCGACACTTCCGTCTATTATGACGGACCGGCTGTCTGTCATAATGGACGGAAGAGTCGGGCAGCATGGAATATGTCTGCATGTATCCCCGGCTGCCCCCACTAGCCACCAGGCTACATTGGGGGGAGGGAGGGGGGAGACAGACAACATTGGGGGGAGGGTTTGGGAGAGACACAGACAACATTGGGGGGAGGGTGGGGGAGAAACACAGACAACCTTGGGTGGGAGAGTGGGGGAGAAACACAGACAACCTTGGGCGGGAGAGTGGGGGAGACAGACAACTTGGGGGAGGGTGGGGAAGAGAGACAGACAACACTGGGGAGAGGGAGGGGTGGAGAGACAGACAACATTGGGGGTGGAGAGACAGACAACGTTGGGGGGAGGGTGGGGGAGAGAGACAGACACCGTTGGGGGAAGCATTGGGTAAGTCTGGGGGGTAGGGGCAGCATTGGCACATAAAAGGTAAATAAAAACAAGAAATTGATTTTTTTATATCATAAGTTTTTATGAAATATGAAAAAGCAATTTACATGTAAATATATACAAGTTAAACTTTTTTCCTATAGGGTAGGCATTTTAAGCAATGCTTCTTGCAGAATTGTGGAAGCCAGCTGAACTACCTGGTAATAAAAAAGTTGAATTTAGTAATTGAAGAGATAACTATTATTTAATATGTTTTTCATCTTTAAATGTTACTATTACCAGAAATCCCTTCACTATCTATCATGCCTATTACTGTAGATCGAAACAAGACATATCCCATTTTTGTTAGGTCATGCAACCATAGTATTAGTTAATAGTAAGTATGCATGAGCCAGTACCAAACATAAATTTTAATAAATGGAAGGCTAGTGTCACAACCTGGGAAGCCTCATTGCAGGGAATGATGTGGGTTCTGTTTGCACTACATGATGCATAACTAACCAGACTGAGACAGGACTGGTAGTTGTGACCGGACTGAGATTGGCTGGTAGCTGAGACCAGACTGAGACAGGACTGGTAGCTGTCCTTGCAGCTACCAGTCCTTAGCTGTCATTGCAGGGAATGATGTGGGGTCTGTTTGCACTCCATGATGCATAACTGACCAGATTGAGACAGGACTGGTAGCTGTGACCAGACTGAGACTGGCTGGTAGTTGTGACCAGACTGAGATTGGCTGGTAGCTGAGACCAGACTGAGACAGGACTGATAGCGGAGACAGTACTGGTAGCTGTGACCGGACTGAGATTGGACTGGTAGCTGAGACCAGACTGAGACAGGATTGGGTTGAGCCTGGACTGAGACAGCATTGGTTGCTGAGACTGGACTGGTAGCCTAGACTGGAAGCCCACTGGCAGGGCACTGGACTGGAAATAGGATGGTAGCGCAGGGAACCAAACAGAATCAAGGTACGAGGAACATATTACACTATATTAAGGAATGCTTCTAGCAGAATTGTGGGAAGCAGCTGAATTCCCACGTAATAAAAAATAGTTTAATTTAGTAATAGAAGAGTTAAGTATTATTTAATATGGATTTTATTTTTAAATGTTACTATTTACAGAAATCCCTTCATCATCTATCATGCCTATTACTGTAGATCGAAACAAGACAGATATACCATTTGTGCTAGGTCATGCAACCATAGTATTAGTTAATAGTAAGTATTTATGAACCAGTACCAAACATAAATCTTTAATAAATGGAAGGCTGCTGTCACAACCTGGGGAGCCTCATTGCAGGGAATGATGTGGGGTCTGTTTGCACTCCATGATGCATAACTGACCGGAGTGAGACAGGACTGGTAGCTGAGCCCGGACTGAGATTGACTGGTAGCTGAGAGCAGACTGAGACAGGACTAATAGTTGAGACAGTACTGGTAGCTGTGACGGGACTGAGACTGGACTGGTAGTTGAGACAGGACAAAGACAGAATTCATGGCTGAAACTGGACTGAGAAAGAACTGGTGGCTGAGACCAGACTGGTGGCTGTGACAGGACTGAGACTGGACTGGTAACTGAGACCGGGCTGAGACTAGACTGAGAATGGTCTGGTAGCTGTGTCTGGACTGAGACAGGACTGGTTGCTGAGACCGGACTGGTAGCTGTGACAGGAAGACTGGACTGGAAAATGGATGGTAGCGCAGGGAACCAAACAGAATCAAGATACAGAAAAAGTATTCACCTGAAAGAAATCCACCCTACGGTTGAGCCTCAGCTTTTATCCTCCCAGGACTTTTGCATAAACATAAACCTTTAATAAATGGAAGGCTGCTGTCACAACCTGGGATAACAGACCAGGGAGGAGCCTCAATGCAGGGAATGATGTGGGGTCTGTTTGCATTCCACGATGCATAAACTGGACTAGTAGCTGATACTGGATTGATACAGGACTAGTAGCTATGACCGGACTGAGACAGGACTGGTAGTTGAGACCGGACTGAGACAGGACTGGTATCTGAGACTGGATGCCCACTGATCTGGAACTGGTATTGTAGTGCAGGGAACCAAACAGAATCAAGGTACAAAAAGCCTCAGGTTTTCTCCTCCCAGACTAGTACCACCAAAACTGAAGATGGAACCACAGAGACTAAAACAGTAGGACACCAAGATACAAAAATAACAAAAGAATCGAAAGCAACACAACAGAAGGGCAAGGCAAAAAGCAGACCTGCAAAAGGTTGAGGATGGCAGCAAACAGGGATCATGCTCACGGATCAGGAACACTAGTAAGGTTTCTAATAGCTGCAGGTATATATAGGGCTGGCCTTATAATTTGAACACTGCAAGTACTTTCCCCTTCGTACATCTTTATTATATGAAAGTCTATCACTGTAGCATAACTAAACATTAGCGCAAGATTTATTTGGACAAGCACTTATTATTTAAACTTGAAGGTACCATTATAAGAGTGCACACCAAACTTTCTTCTTCCACTTTATTTGAAAAACACTAAGTTTGATTCTCCTGGTAGTGTTTAACATGTACACTGTACAACAAATGCAATAAGAAAATACTTAGAGACCTCTTAGAAAGTTAACTTCTCTAGTCCTACTAAAATCACACGGTTAAGTACTGCAAATACAAAGAAAAAATTGTTTTTTAACCCAGCTGCTCACTCTGTGGCACTTGGCAGTCCTTTATTTTTTTAAAGGCTCCTCCCGCCTTAAGGACAAGCCAGATGAAGCAGCAGCACCGGATTAACTGACTGGGGAGCCGCGGGCAGCATCAGCTGTGTGTTGTGCCTTGCACTCCTGCGCATAGTGATAATTCAGAGCATCGGGAACAGAGCTGACAGAGAGAGTAACACACACAGAGTTAATGCTGCCCACTGCTCCCATAAGTAAAAATGGGGGAAGTGAATGGAGGGAAGAGAAACAACAGACATGGAGTGTATGGGTGTGAGAGAGACAAGGGGAAGGGAGAGAGAAGAGACATACATAGGGGAAGGGAGAAATAGACATACATGGGGGAGAGGAGAGAGACATACATGCAGTGCTGTATTTACCGCGAGGCATCCTAGGCGGATGCCTATGGCAGCACTGAAAAAAAAAAATCCGGCCCTTTAAAAAAATAAATAAATAGACCGCGCTTGCAGGCAAAGATGGAGGTGAGAGGGGATCGGAAGATCCCCCCTCACCAACCCTCTGCCTGCCATGCTGCACGGGGAGCCGAACAGGCAGCACAGAGAAACCTCCGTGCTGCCTGTTCGGCTCCCCGTGCAGTGTGCCGACACGGAAGTCCCGACAGTCACGTGACGGGCGCGCTGACGTCATATGCGCGCCCGGTCACGTGACCTGTCGGCAAAATCGCCGGGAAGCCGAACAGGAAGCATGGAGGGACCATGCTGCCTGCCACAAGCCTCCAATGAAAGGTAAGTGCTGATGGGAGACTGTGTGTGTGTGTGTGTGTGTGTGTGTGTGTGTGTGTGTGTGTGTGTGTGTGTGACTGAGTGTGATGGGAGTCGGAGTGTGCGTGATGGGAGAGAGTGTGTGTGACTGCGTGTGATGGGAGTCGGAGTGTGCGTGATGGGAGACAGTGTGTGTGACTGAGTGTGATGGGAGTCAGAGTGTGTGTGATGGGAGACTGTGTGTGACTGAGTGTGATGGGAGTCAGAGTGTGTGTGATGGGAGTAGGAGTGTGTGACTGAGTGTGATGGGAGTGTGAGCTTGATGGGAGTCTGAATGATGGGGCATGTCTTAGGTGTGTAACGTGGGTGTGCAGCTTGGGTAGGGGGGTGCCCGGATTTTGTCTGCCTAGGGCAGCACAAAATCAAGATACACCACTGTGTGTGTGTGTGTGTGTGTGTGTGTGTGTGTGTGTGTGTGTGTGTGACTGAGTGTGATGGGAGTCAGAGTGTGTGTGATGGGAGACTGTGTGTGACTGAGTGTGATGGGAGTCAGAGTGTGTGTGATGGGAGACAGTGTGTGTGACTGAGTGTGATGGGAGTCAGAGTGTGTGTGATGGGAGACTGTGTGTGACTGAGTGTGATGGGAGTCAGAGTGTGTGTGATGGGAGACAGTGTGTGTGACTGAGTGTGATGGGAGTCGGAGTGTGCGTGATGGGAGACAGTGTGTGTGACTGAGTGTGATGGGAGTCGGAGTGTGCGTGATAGGAGTAGGAGTGTGTGACTGAGTGTGATGGGAGTAGGAGTGTGTGACTGAGTGTGATGGGAGTGTGAGCTTGATGGGAGTCTGAATGATGGGGCATGTCTTAGGTGTGTAACGTGGGTGTGCAGCTTGGGTAGGGGGGTGCCCGGATTTTGTCTGCCTAGGGCAGCACAAAATCAAGATACACCACTGCATACATGGGGGTTAAGGAGAGAGACAACAGACATGGGAAGGGAGCAGTGAGAAACCGTATGGCATGGGGGAGAGGAAAAGACCAACATGGGTGAGAGAAAAAGAGGGGAAGATACATGGGAAGAGGATCTGGACTCCAAAACTGGGTTATACAGGTTTGCTAAAAAAGTGTGGGAAAAGGGGTTGACTGATCCACTTTCTGGGAGGTACAAGGAATTCTGCGATAATTAGTTTGGAGTTGGAATAATCAGTATGTTGTTTTAGTGAAGAGAGCACAGCAAGCAGAAGAGGCTGTCCCAAGTTGAAGGCACAAGGAGAAGATCTTCAGAAAAAAGTCTTGCCCTTTTCTGTTAAATATTGATTATGGACTGGATGTAAGAATAATGTGTACTGCATATTTTCTTTTAACATGTAACAGTACCCTAATTAAATATCAATATACATTTTTTACAAACTTCCCTTTGTGCTTCATTTGTTACACATTCATCTTCATTCCCAAAAAGAACAACCCTGTAGGAGGTTATTGTGCGTGTGTGTTTCAGTGGCAAAATGTGCATGTCTTACTGGCAGGATTGCACGTGTGTGTCTTAGTGAGTGGCAGCTTTACATAGGTGTATCTGAGCTTACATATGAGAGCCATAGAAACAGGTATGTCTAGAATTGACATTTGTGAAGGGGAGAAGTTAAGAATATAACCACACCCACCTGAGAGATACCCAAAACAAACCTTCAGCCAGTCATCTGTGACCCTAAGCTTGGCCCTGTATGGTTGTAAAGGCCCTGTATCCAGAAGCACTGCTGAGAAACAGCTCTCTGTCTGTTGCAGACCATGAGGGCGACATGCGCATTGCTGTTCACCGCAAGAGGATCCATATGGATGAATTGGTTCTCTTGCATGTAAACCAAGAGGAGAGTTTGATCAAAATTCTTGTAGGATGATTCTTATTGTGATGATTCACTACAGAGGTAGAACACTACCAGTTACATCAAAACTGAGATGATGCCTTTATTGTTCCTTTAAAAATTTATGAAGATTTTTAAAAATGTTAATACAACATATGCATAGACTTTTATTATGACCATGTAATCACTGTCAAGTTGGTATGGCATCAAAAAGTATAGAACTTCATTTTATTTAAGTAGATTTTTCATATCCTTTTTGAGAAGTATTATTTGCATACAAAACGGATTATATTAGAAGCAAGTATTATTCTAGAAAATAATGCAAAAAAAGAATTGCTAAAAAAGATTCTGAAAAAGTTTTGTTCTTTTGTATGGAGGCATTTTGCACTTTATTGCATAACTTTAAGTTGCTGGAGATCAAAATGAATAGACTTTACAGATTGCCCTTAAACATAATCACCATCTGGTTACTAAATCATCAGATGGCACAGTGATGACTAACACAGTACTGTCATGCCTGCAAAGCTTTGTGCATTCAAATCAGTGTTTATTATTTCAGGATATTTGTACCACTAATAAAAAAAAATTCACTCAGTATCCAAAATAACCCAAACAATATGTATCTATAGCTCAACTGTTTTTTTGACACTTGCCAAATTCTTAAACTTACTTGCAAGTTTTTGAAATGTATGTAACTAATAAACTTGCCCAGGAATTGTTTCTACAGGTATTTTACAGGTTGTCATGCCAATATATCTCCTAATATATTTCAGGACTTTCTCTCCCCAGCTCTCAGATTATATCCTCTTAGTCACCCTCTGTAAACGAGAGTATTTAGAATTTCTTTGCTCGTTTTCTATTTAGGTGTGGCTAAGCCAAGTCCCAGATTAAATAGTTCCTAACTCCTACGTTCTTCCTACGGTCTCCCGCTTTTTCTGGGAAATCGTAGAAAAGGAAGGCAATCTGTATATGCACATTTGTGAGAGCATCATGGAAGGCACTCACACATGTGAGCATTTTTAATGAATGGTAGGACCCGGTTTGTGTGATGACAAACTGCATCTTGGATCAATTCCAAACAAAGTTGAGAGGTAAGCTTCACTGAAGTGAAATAATGACTGGGTTTTTTTGTTTAGCAACAGCAACCATTGCCCAATTAATGTAATGTATTGTCTTGTGATCTTTGTAACTAGATGCTTTATTGTGTACTTCCTGATATCAATATGTAACTGTCGCACAATACTTTCTTTCAGTAAACACTCCATTTAATTAATCAGGGTCTACTCTATTATATTGTATCTTTTTTAAGTTCTATTAACAAGAAATAAATTGCATTAGTCCAGTTCTGAGTTGTTGTGTCATTTGAAACAAAATATCATCATCTTTTAGGATTATTAATGGTGGGAAAGACAAGATGAATTCATGTCGCCACTTTATTAAAGGGACACTCCCACGAAAAAATGAAAAGGTTTTATTTATTTTTATTTTTTATTATTGATTTCAGATATGTCTTTTGTTTTTGTTATGTGACTGTATTTAATAAAATATGTAACTAAACAAGTGTGACTGGGCACTGCCATTTTGTGAAATATAGTGTTTTTTGGGTGCCACCCCCCAGTGACTTTACACACAAATTTCTCACTTTGGTGCTGGGGACACAGAATGCAGTCTATAAGTCAGAATTATGATCATAGACTTGCATTGAATGGGAGGGTAATGTAACTATTACATCACAAGGGGCGGAGTTATGATCCTGTTTGATCAGGTTAATCTCCTCTCTTTGTGTTGGAAGGCAGGTAAAAAAAAAGGTTGTACACAGCCACCTAGTCCTGCCCACTATGATACACAGGAGCCAGTAAGAGAGCAGAGAAGTATCTTATGATGTCATCATGCAGGCTTTGGCAACAGTTGTAAAGTGAGACTGGCTGGAAGATTTTGGACGATGTTGCATCATGGAAAATATTCACAAAATTGAGCCAGGAGATAAAACAAAAAAAAATTTTTTTATTTTTATATGCAATTAATTCAATCATATAATAAAAAAAACAATGCAATATGATTTATATATGTGTTTGTTTTAAATGACCAGACAAGACAAGACAACGGAGACATACAAAAAGACACCCAGAACTATGTTGTCCTGCTTGATTTTGTAATTTTTTTCATCATTTATAAATAATTAATGCGTGAAGCTCATAGACATTTTATTAGTTGAAAGTGGAATTAGAGATGAGGTGGCTACTTTCTAAATCTTTGACTAAACTGGTCAATAACAGGATTTTTGTGTCAGCCTATAATGGTATTTTAAAATCAGAAATGAATAAACATTATTACAAAAGAGCAAAGAACATGAGGCATCCTACCTTGTTATTTGAGTCCGTGTGTTGAAGTCTAAAGATCTCATGGATCGCAAAACTTCGATGCACCCCAAGTACTGCACCAAGAAAACACAGAATTAGTTTTGTCTGATTGAATGTACACAAAAACTAAATCATGAGCATATAAATATAAAAACACTTTAAAATAAGAAGATTTTTCAAACTCTAGCCCTCAAGAGCAATTTTCAACATCCATATTAAAAATTAAGAATTTCTATACATGGCAAATTATGAGGACCACACAGAATTTTTAGTCTGAAATATAGTCCATTTGCAGGTACTAAAGGATTTCCCCTTCATGATTCCTCTCCACATGTCAAGATGAGGATAGATTGTTGTAAAAATGAGGCGTAATGTCCTAATCCGCAGAGAAGTCAGTGGTTATTCTTCAATAAACCCAGACTTTTATTGTAATCCTCAATCGGTGCAGCTAAGAGCCATATTTGCCCTTTTCTTTTTCATTACATAATTAGAATCTGAGAACTACTGTGGAGAATTTGTTTATTTCTTTCTGAACATCTTTTTATTCTTATTTTTTTACATGTAGTTTAGAGGTTGGAACACCACTGCATTTCACTGGCCACCACCAGTAACACCTTACATGTGCTTTTCAGGCGTACGTCTTGGCATGTACTTGTGGTTCCTATCAAGACTTCACATTTTGTGGGTTTCAGAACATGCAGTTTGTAGTAAATCTGATTTTTTTTTTTTTTACCAGTAATTAATAAAACTGTGCTTTGTTTATTAAAGTATTTTTCATGCAACAACCTGTATTATAAATTCATGTTGGTACAGGCGTGTGTGACAAAAGATGTTATAAATAAACATAACAAACATATATAACATATATTTATTGATCTTCCAAGAGGTCAACTGACTAGAACTTGGGATTTTACATTCAATCATGCATACTATTCCCCAAAAGCACCATTGTTTTTAGAAATGTTCTTCCAATGCACCAGAGCCCAAATAGGGCCTACCCATAAAATGTTGCTATAACTTTTTTTGCCCCTTTTTAAAAAAAAAAACCCACAACAAATACCTGCCATGCTATTGCCTCCACAGACTTAACATTCACCTCAGACGTCTTTTTTACCAGCTTGCTGGTAAAATATTGACTGGGTGGCAACCCTAGCTGACACCTGTAGTATTTTTTGTTGCTTCATTTCTACAGACCAAGCCCAGTTCTGTGCAGCAATCATTGTGGAATCCAAACTTGGAATTATGTCATCAATATGAAACCATATCTGATGTCCAAGGAAATGAACAATAAGTATAGATTATCTCCCAGCAGACTGCTCCATGCCTTACTATCAACAGGATGAGTCTGCTTCCTAGCACAAAATAGTAAATATAATTTAATTTGATTACCTTGACATGCCTCAACAAATTAATTATAAGTATAACTTTAATTCTAAAGCAACATTGTCACAGTAACCTATGTTTATGTGTCTGTATTTACCCTTTGGCAAGTATACTATTCCACCCCATTGATTTCATTAGATTTTGTAGATGATTTGTAACGTTTTCTATTTCATTTGGCTTTGTAATATGTTTATTCTGGGATATTATTGCTCTCCCTCTCACTTCATCTGTAAACTCCTGTGATGTACTAAAGAGAAACAAAGTATCCCAGAACAAACAGTAGTCTACTAAGTAATTTAAAAAAATTGATGTCAAGAAATAAATGCAAAATCATCAAAAATCAGGATCAGGTCTAATAAACATTATTTATTAATACATAGTTGAATTATTTTGAAATGCTTCTTTTAGTGTATCACATAAATAAAATGTTCAATCACACATAGGCAGTGAGGATGTCTTTCTTGGGAATTGAGGGGAAGTAAAAGTCTAAACAATTTGTGTCTGAAGTATTCTTTTATATGTAAATGAGCACAGGGAGCTGGACACAGTGAGAATATGTAACTATGTAACACCTTTCACATTAGATATGTTGAATCCTGGACTCTAATCATGACTGCTCCTAAAATATGTGAATGTAACACTTTTTGTCTTTGAGAATTTTGTTTTCATCAAATAATCCAATATTAGATAATTCATCTTGTGTCTTAGCATCAACATACTTTTCTAAAACTGCAGAATTTGTTATATACATTTTACATAAAATATTAGCAATTTCAAATTGGGAATATATTTTCTTTAATGCTGTTAATTATTTCTAAGATTAAATTTGAAACCAATAATACCGTTTAAAATATTATTTGCAATGCGAATGTAAAGCATAAACATTTTTCTTTACAACATAGGTTATGTATAAATAATGATGCTGTTTCCATGATTCCATTTCTAATCATTTTGCTTCATTGCCTGTATCGTATGAAGCTAATAAATGGGACATAATGCTCAAAACTGATTTTTTTGTTCTCATATTTTTTCACTTTTTAATTTGTAATGTTTGTGTAGATAACATAACAATATGAAAAACCATTGTAGTCTTATAAAGTAATCTACAAAATGTCTCACTTTTGTGACTCATTTGGTAAAAAGATTGCAATACAATTCTTAAACAATAACTGGTTCATTATTTATTTTTGGTGTAATTAGTGCATTGTTTTTGTTTTGCTGGCAATAATCACTATACACACATGAGAAGATATTATTATGATGCAAAATGTACTCTTTGCGCATATAAACTTTGTAATGCTAATATATTTGTGTTGCCTCAATCTTGGTTCCTGAAAAAACTATTTTATTTGTAGTAGAAAAATACAGGCCATAAACATTCATGACAGCTGCATGCGTAATGTATTAATGATTTTGTCTTACAACCATGCAGTTTAGCTATACCTCAATTTTGAGAAACAAATATGTTTTTTTTTTTTGCTGATGACATTTTAGATAAAAATTCTTCAATGAATTAATACAAATAAAGCACCTTATTGAGCCCTCTTTGCTCAGCACAGGTGTGGTTTCATTTCAAACAGTGGGTTACAAAATCCAAAAATCTGTGAGGAAACTGGTACTTTTTTTGACAAGAACTGTTCAAATATGTACGTGATGACATATAATAAAAAAGAAAAATTAAAAGGGATGTATCTTACAAATGTTAATGTATATTAATGTGCTTTCAACGTAATTAAAATACATGTTTTACATTTTGCATTGCTTAAAATTTTAAATACTTACAGCTTGATGAAATTGTGAAATTACAGCAGTTTGCAAGAAACCAGGACTGCCCACACTAGCTTACTAAAAAGTATTTTTGCTGCTGGAAACAATGAAAATAATACCATTCAAATGAATGGGATTTCCTGTCTCTCTAGTGATGTCATCAGACAATGTGTTGCAGTGTTAATAGATCCTACTGTGTACAAGAGCAAGTTTATCATCGTCCACACAATGTATTATTTTCCAGCAGCACAGGAAGTCACTAAATAAAACAAAACTTTATATCCTCAGTGTCTATATAATCGCTGCTGCCGCACCTGCAATAAGCATTCAGAATAATCACTGGGGGAGTGCTTGAGTCAAATATTAAAAGTGTGATTTATGCAGAATGCGAGCATTAAATCACACGGTGCGCTATACAAAATACAGTAGTCTTCAACTTGAACCAAAGTGAGTTTGGGGACTAGACTTTAATGCTTCAAACTGGGGCTCAAATGCATAACTAATGGATATCTAGGGAACAGAAACATTTCCACAATACTGGAACAATATGATTAAAAACAATATTATTAAAAAACAGTGACATATGTGAGAATTTAGCATCTCACAGGATATCTAAATCTCTCAAAGATATTTTACCTCAACTTTCCACAATCTCCACGACTCACCTAATCTCACCTGCAACTCCCCCTTTAGTGAATAGCTCCCATATGTTCCATAGCATAAAACAAGAAGCAAAAAATCCCTTAAACTTTTGTAGCTTTTGTTTTCTAACCAAAAAAGCAAATGCTAAGGGATCTTAAAATGTCTATCTTGGAGGAAAAAAATACATATGGTATAAACACTTAATTATATATGTAGCCCCTTTGGGAACTTAAGGTTGTAATTTTCCTCCCCAATTCCTGAGTTGACTACTTGCTTGGCTGGCCCCTATAAAACAATCTAAAAAAATGTAAACAGATCTGGGGGCTGGCCCCCATAAAACAATCTAAAGTGAAACTGAACCCCTCCCCCATACCCTACCTGGATCCAGGGCCTAACAATCACAGAGGAGCTTTTCAAATCCATTACAAAAATGTTTTTTGGGCTTTTCCTCTGGAACAGAGCCTTTGGAATTTCCTTGGCAGACACTAAAACAGTGCATCCAGTCATAAGACTGGCCCCACAACAGCAAAGGAACATGTAAATCTCTGAAAGAAGACTTACTTGCAGTAACAAGCATGGCTAGCCAGTGGTGTGGATATGCTTACCCTGTATAAGTAAAGGACTGCTTTAAATGGTGTAATTTTCACACGTGGAGCGCGTCATAATTAAAGACACTTGTATTGCCAGCTGTTTTGCATTGCTCGGCAGTGAAAACGAAGCTTGGAATATGGGAAAACCTTGCGGCGAATTTGAGGCTTGGATAGTTGTCACTGCAGTTCAAGATGGATGCAGAAACAAGGCTTGGATTCTGGTCCACACGTGCGCAGTGTGTTTGAATGGATGCTAATGGAGACCTGAGGGCTATCATAACTGAAATCAGGAATAAGCAGATTTTCCCTAACAAAATTAACTCCAGGTAAATAATAACGGGGAAACATAGAGAGGCTCTTACACCTACCCAAAGATGCATTAAGGAGAGAGAAATCATTTTTTAAAACAAACAACTGAATGGATGTGATCTGCATCCTATCTGAGGTGGGACATGAAAAGACTGACACCTTAGTGTGAAGGAAACTATTTATATTTTTAAATTTGTTCCTTTCCTATCTCAGTAGAGAGGAGCTATTTCTCCTGGTGTGCTACCTGGATGTCAAGGAAAAACAGTATATATTATACTATTTACTATAAGTAAATATGAAAAAATACAAATAAAACTACTAAAAAGTTAGGTTATTAATAGGGCCAGGGTTGCCCAAGTGCCCCCACCCCCTTATATTATAACATGTGCCAAGAGCTGTCAAAAAGGTCTCCAGCTCCCACTGCTATAGGGCCAGAGACTGGCATAAGGGCCCCATGCACCCCCAGTTTTTAATGAGCCCAAGTGCCCCTGGTCCCCCATTATTAATGGCCGGCCCAAGAGCCCCTGGCCCTCCCTTTTAGTAAAGGGGCTGCCTAAAAAGCACCTTCCCAACCCTGAAATAGCTGGTCAAGAAGTATGGATTATTTTTTTTAATAGGTGGATTACTTCTGCTTTTGGATGGCCCCTTTCCTTGGGCCAAAGATAAGGATCAAGGGCGTTGTGGATCTTCATGGGCCCCCGCCTCATTTAATACATGGAGGGAGGCTGGGGGCATTATTGCCAGCCTCTGGGCCATTACTCTTAGTGAACTGGGGGCATGTTGCACAGCCCCAGGCCATGATATTAGAGAGGGTGCCAGTTGCACCTTGTACAGCCTCTCATCTTGATATTTTTTATAAGCCCATGGGAATATTGCGCAGCCCCTGGCCCCGGTATTAAGGTGGGGACCAGGGACATCTTACCCAGCATATGGCCCCAGTATTCATTAGGTGACCGGGGCCATTTCGGCATAGCAATTCCGTTAATGAAGGTGAGTTTGAGATGGGAGTCTATGTTGGACATTGTCGAGAGGGGGGGGGGGGACAGGGAAGGGGAATTGATTTTAGTGAAGTGCTTATGGTGTTTGAGTTGGGAAGCCAAATTAAAATTTTAAACTAAGTCAAATTCAACCTCCCAACTCAACCACCGTGAGACTAATTGGATTTTTATTGAATAGACCCAACTATGTCTAGTCTAAACTGTACCCTAGATTATGTTAATAATTTGTCACAATGAAATATTGAGTGAGTGATTTATTATAAGTTATATTTCTATTATTGCATTATTGTTAGTTATACAAAGGGTAAAAAGCTTTACAATGCTAATCCATACATTAAAAACATGTTATTAAAAAATAAGTTGATTTTACCTACTATGGTTACAGTTCTGTTGTCTGCCTGGATCACTACACTAAATATAGGTCAACAGAAACAACTTTTGGGTTTGCATAAGAAAGATGCAAAACAATTCCTTATGTTTGTTGTGCTTTTGAGAGTATTTCAATGAATGAAACATCCAACAGCAGCAGATTTATGAATGGTGTCCATTACGAATGAGGCAATGGTAATAATGTCTAAATTGGAAAAGGTGGAGGCAATGTATATGCAGCTAATATGTGTCCATTAAAGCACACGGTCATATGAAAGGCCTTCAGATTCTGCCCTCCAATGTATGTTAATAACAATAGATAGATGTATATACATGTGTTTTCTTTGTGTGTGTATATAAATGCATATATCTAGATGTAGACATAGACGTATATATACACACGTCCATATATGTATATATCAATATTTACTAACAATTACATCTACAAATGGATCCAAAGAACACTATGTACAGCATCACATATTACACAATGTATCACTGTTTATGAGATCATAAATTAATTCCACTAAATAGAAACAAAAGCTATATTTAAAAGTATACCCAGCTATAATGTTATACATCCTCATTTTTTCCCCCACAGGAGAAATATACAATATTTCCAATGACCATTTTAGAATATATGTGCTTGCAATGCATGTTATTATTTGTAATTGGTTATGCATTAATTTGTTAGGTGTTAACAATCAGTGTAATTCAATAAAAGAAAAAAACACAAATATGTTTTATACAACACAACAGGATACAAAGAAAAATACAACCGGGATCATAGTAAAGACAGCAATGATTTTTTTTCCCATAAAAATATAAAGATACCATAATAAATATCTTTACCCTGGTTACTGCAATTGTTTAACAATTTTTTTTTTTATTTTTTATCCTGAACATGCCTATCATCAAGCTAGCACTACATCCTTATATTTCTCCAGAATGGTTTTGGTTAAATGTAAAAACCAGTAGATCAAAAGCCTTAATTACTCGGAACGCACAAAATATAATCTAGGACAATATATTACTAAAATAAAATACAATATTTTCATGCTGTAGCTGGTATGCATGTTCACGAAGCAATATGAAATGAGAGATGACTGCAGAAAACAGTTTTCTGCATGAGATATAAAAGCTGTTAAACTGAAATTTCATTGATAAAAAAAAGATGGAAAAGAAAAACACAGTGAAGGGTAGAAAACAGACCAACCTTCACAACATACGTCACACCTGGTCCCAGGATCTTCTCATTCGAGTGCAGCCATCCTCGAGAAGGTTTATTGACAAAGCTGCTACTTTGATTCCAATCCTCACTTCCCAGATGCATTTCTTCGGAACGTGTTTTTTTCCCTGTGCTCATCTTGCTCATGTCCTGCTGAGAACACGGAGGGGTAGACACAAGGTTACATGTGTTGTTTGATGCCCCAGTTGCTGTGCTAAGAGCAGGTGAGCTACCCTGTAACTTCGAACCAGCAAGCTCTTTGACTGCAGAGGAAAGGTTTTTTATACCCAACAGGCTGCCTGAGCTGGAGAGTTTCAAGTGGTACACTTTGTGGATAAATGTACAAAGAGTGGTGGGTCCATCTTCTTGGTCTTTCTGTAGGACTTCAGTTGCAATTGGGCACGGAGATGTAGCTGTGGTACTGGCTACTGTAGATACTTTACTGTTCATGGACAGGTTGTGCAAGAGGTCATCGACCGGTGTCACAGATTCATTCTTGAAGCGGTTATACTTGGTACGTTGAAGCATGCCCTTCTATCTAGTTATCTTCATATGATCTGGCAAATTTGATGCCAACCTTAAAAATACCCTTGTTAGCATTGCCAGGGATTCATAATGGTACCGATGAAACTGATTCTAAAAATAAAAAATAAGCAAGAATAAGAAAAAAATAACAATAGTGTAATCAAAAAAATAAACAATAAGAAAAAAAGGATAAATAATCACAATGAAAAGATGCAGGAAATTTTCCAGGAGAAAAAATAAAAATGCATCTACTGTCTTTTGGAAACAGGTTTAGAATGGATGCTGTAGCAGGCACTTATCTATGACATTCCACTTCTGGTCTAAGCTGCCAACTCGCTCACAGCAAAAGCATGACTCACACAAATGAGGAGACCCTTTTCAACAAAAGGCTCAGTGAACACTGCAAATCACTTCCTGTAGCACAAAAAACATCCACCCCCTTACAGCACACTAGAACCAATCAATTCTCAAATTTCCTTTCCCCAACTTTGCAAACGGATCATTTTCTCTAGTCTTTTTAATTTATATCTATAAATATATTGCACACTTCGGAGAGCCAAAGTTGTTTACCTATTAAATAAGCCTGTCACCTATCTCTTCCTGCACACTTTTCAAACACTTGGCTACAAAATCTGCTAATCAGTTTAAAAATGTTGTTCATGTATAGGCAAAATAGACAAATTAGATTAAGCATTTTACTAAAACAAAAAAACAATAGAAATCTATTGAAAAGTATAATGCTCATACAACGTGATGAAAAAATGCATGTTGAGACAAAACTGAATTCATTTTTAATATACAGGTGGTTTCCCCTTAACTAATAAAAATTCTTATATTCTTTGAAATAATACTGATTTGTGTTTTAAATAAATTTGTAACACATGTGGCTAAATATACAATTATGCTTATAAAGAAGCCAGAAAAACACACACCACAAAAACAGAGATGCAAGTGTTTTTCCTTTCTTTACCATCCAGATTATTAAACTCTGCAGAAAAATAAAATGACCCCATGGGAAATAAAACCAATTATTCCCTACAGTACATTCAATATATTAGTGCATATTTAATGCAGATTAAAAGCCAAGCACATCACAGAATGCAACCACAAGTTCATTCACAGCATAGACCCTGTCAATTACTAACAAAATGTCAAAACATAATAGATAAGATTTCTGACAAAAGAATTGCTCAATTCCAACTGACTGCTTGCAGTACATCTCAGTAAATCCCCCCCCCCCCCCCCCCCTCATGCAATACAACTTCAGCACAAAAAGTATTAAAACATAACTCACTAAATAAACTTTTAAATAAATCTAGTTAATGAAACAAATTTATGTCATGATCTAAGCCAGCACCCTTTTGCTCCTAGGAGTTCTAAATAATAAAAATGTCCTATTTAATGTAAGGCGGAGGAGATTCTAGGACTGAATAGCCTTTCATTAGCACACAGCAAACCCGCTGCAGTATCCACACAGCATTCATCTTTCCCCTTCTGTCTGCTAGCATAGCAACAGCATATACTCACATCATAGACTGTTTCAGTTGTTATCTAACCAACAAAGCCCTATTATTCCCAAATGTCTCTCTTCATTAGATACAAATAAAAATTGCAAAATATGAATGAAACTCTATTTATGTGAATGAAAGAGCTGGCTAGCATACCAATAATTCTGTGAATGAAGCAGGGCCATGCAGCCTCTGACTGACAATCCCTTGGGCGCTAACCATTTCATCCAATGAGAGGCGGCTTGGATGACTCATTCAACAAAGGATTGCTAAATAGTGGAAGAGTCCATTTTGATCACAGGCAGTATCCTTCATATGACAAAATCTAACCTAATTAAACAGCTCAAAGACAAACAAATACATCTTCTTAGACTGAAACAGAAGCAGATGGTTTAAAGGGAGAGAGAAAAAACGAAAATGTAGTTTGCTGCTGATTTGAAAGGAAGCCTTATTTCTGCAACATGGTTTTGAGTATACCTGTTCATTCAGGAATGTGTACATTCTATCTAAAATGCCTTTTCAAGTACATTACACTAACTGATCTAGCTTCAGTTTTCTTAATGATTACTGATATTTATAGTGGGTGTTTGTGTGCATACAGAGTTGCAGAATGTATGTGCATATCCTTTATAGTTAACCCTTTGCATAGCAAGCAACACTAAAATTGTATACTTCTGAATTTACAAATATAGGGCACAGTGCTCACAGAACCAGTACAAAACCAGCTCCATTGATTCTCCCAGTGACTGTTTTATTATCACTGAAAACATTGAAATTAGGAGGTAACTAACAAATGTTTTTGTTAACAAACACATTTTTGGCCAGTACATGAATTTGTGGGCTGCAGCAAGTAGACCTTTTTGTACAATATAGTTTGTAATATGTATTAAAATGGTTAAAAAGAAAACATTTATATATATATATATATATATATATATATATATATATGGAGTATTTTTTCAAGATATATTTATTATTTTACACTGCTACCATACATGAGAATGAATTGTTAAGCAATTTCCTGTTATTTGCAGCCCACACACATATTCAGCTTGCAAACAAAGGCAAAAAAAAGAATAGTGAGCATATGTTCACTACTACACCTTGGAAGTGAATGTCCAAAACGATTCTAGAGTATTAGAGCAATCTAGAGCAATTTATCACAGTACCTGCAGTTTCCTAAATGTAGGAATGTACTATTATTGTACTCAACTGAAAAAGCTTGTTGATGAATTAAGGTTGTTTACTAAATATATAGATGAGGCCATGCATCTCACATGATCACTGTATTTGATTAATTAAAAATAGTTTTTAATTACAATTTTTCCCTCTTTTCTACAAAGGGAGAGTAAAGAACAGGGCATCATCGACATCTATGACTTACCTTCTTTAAAAACATGGAAACAAGTTAAGATTTATTCTGTATTAATGAATAAATTAATATTCAGAATGACCTTTAATAAAGTATCTAATTAAAAAAAAATCTCTGTATACATAAATTTGGAAATTCTACATTTGAATGTATTGGAAGGACTGGTTAGGGAAATATAAGACAATTTAAATTATTTCTTTCTCATCTTAGACCAGGGACCCACTTGCCCTTCTCCACTATACCCTTTTTCAAGAAAATAAATATTGCAGGGCTATTGCAATAAACATACACAGTTATCTTTCATTACCTTGATGCCTTTTTTTTTTTTTTTACATAAGAGAGTATTTTTTAAATGCATGTACCACCACTTCCCCATCCCCCATTGAAATTGGCAAAACATTGTAAATCAATTTATTGGTGGCTGTTCCAGCAGTCGAAGGGTGTGTAAGTGCAACAGCATTAGTACAAATGGCAACATTTCAGTCTACCTGACTTTTCAAGGGAACAATTCATCCAGCTGCAAACAGTGTGATATGCTGTGAGAATCCTCCCTTAGCAACAAGAGTTGCCATGGAAACGCACACGGGAATAAGAATCTGCTGGAATTTTTCAATGAAATCATTAGGATTTGATAGGAATAAAGAAGAACAAATAATGGTCAATTATTTATCGAAAGACCGTGGGCGTATTAAAAGTTAAAATGACGCTGTAAAGAAAGGGCTGTGTCGCAGGGGTCTTGAGATTGTCTTTAAGCGGTTTAAATGGGCTGGGAATTTCATGTGTTTATCATAAAAAGCAGCTTTTTACATCAGCCTTTATATCTATAAGATGCAATGGACATTCATTTGTGTAGTGTAACATTTGCAAAATGCAGTCAGTACACATAAGGTTCAGAGTGGTCTCCCCATCCTGGCCATGTGAGACCAAATGAAAAAATAATTTGGCATGGTATATACGCAGTATCAGGGGAGGTCTGTTAACTTTTGGCCTGGAGGCTAAAATAATTTAGTGGCCCATTTTGCAATTTAATTAGCCCACCCGTTTTCATCATCGATAGACACAGATAGACAGGCAGAATAGACATATTGACAAATTAGGGACAGAGATTGACAGACAGACAAAACAATACAACAGGATAGA
This sequence comes from Pelodytes ibericus, assembly GCA_036172795.1. Classification (NCBI taxonomy): domain Eukaryota; kingdom Metazoa; phylum Chordata; class Amphibia; order Anura; family Pelodytidae; genus Pelodytes; species Pelodytes ibericus. The sequence continues at coordinate 97,703,402 of CM069860.1, forward strand.
AAGTGATACACACTAGGGCCTAGGGTCCAACTGCAGCCCTCCAGCTGTTACGACTACTATAATTCCCTGCCATTCTAGAAAGCTGGTAGGGTATTATGGGTTTGTAGTTCTGCAGCAGCTAGAGGACTGCAGTTGGACACCTAGGCACTAGGACATTTGGAAGTGAAAAGTGGTCCCGCCCAGGCCATTGAGCTAGGGTCTCTCTGCCCTTCTTGCCTGCTCTTTATGCTGATGTAAAGCTAAAAAAAACTTCAGTGTTGCTATGGGAAGTTGGACTGCAGATAATTTGCAGACTCCAATTGTTACACAGGTTTGTCTGTGCTACATGGAGACTATAAGCCAGTATTCATTCATTCCAGGGAATGTAGAGATTCCCTAATACAAAACGATAAATTAGCAATGTGTTCAGTGTTCTGGAAGGATACATTGACAGCCTTTAACTCTTCCTGTGCCACAGGTATGAGTGATACATTATGTACATGAGATATACCTCTGGTACTTACACATAATACATACATAAAATAAATGAGGTTAGGTTTTGTTTTGATAACTTCCTACAGTGTTTCATTTCTTGCTGCTTTTTGGACTGGCACTCCCAGTAACAGCACTGTAAGTTCAATACAGTCGACCCTCTGCTGATCGCTCTGCACTAGGATAGAGCCAGTCACTGACCAGACCAGGCTGCCTGCTTCCCATCGAAGCAAGGTACCTGTCAGTCGGAGGATAAACTGGCATGTAGTATGAAAAGTAAATGCCAGTTTATCCTCACACTGGGATTTACCTAGTATTTGACATTAGCATCATCTATCCTGGAGCCATGGATAGTTGCTTTCTTCATTTCCATGCTCAAATTGGTCACTCCTTGCACTATAGAAGGGATACAGCAATTACATCACAAACACGGTATACCAATTTATAGGTTATTAATGAAAATTTAAATACATTCCATGCAGAAGCCCACATAATTAAATGAAATAGCTATTGTTCATTAGAGTACCCTTTATTCATTACATCATTAGAAATGGAGGCTTTGGTAACTGCTTCATTTTCCTTTACAAAAAAAATGCCCAAATGCTTTTCATTCTTATTTTTTTTATTCTTATTCTTATTTAAGGACTAGGTAAAAATAATAAAAGTAATTTTTCAAGGAAGGGCGATACAATCGCCATCTCATCCGCTCACATACAGTAAAAACAAAGCCAACCTAAGACAGAGGGGCTATGTTTCAATTGGATGATTATTTTTGTTAGGCACTGAAAATGTAAAAATTTACTTGATCTACTTATTTACTAAAGCAAAGAGAAACTATGTAATGATGACTGTCTTTGGTTCGACAGGGAATTCTCAATTTGGTATCTAAGATGTGGGAGAAAACTAAACCCCCAGCCATTGCCCCAATCATAGTTATATCAAATGTTAGTAGGCATAATGTACATTGTAAATAGTAAAAAATTCTTTAGTTTCTGTGTTTTGCTACGGTGACTATTTACTAAAGAGGCAGTATACACTTTGACACCCAAGCTCTATTGAATTATAACATAAACTGTGGAGATATCTCACACTGCAGTGAAATCCCTCCAATTTAACATTGAAGTAATCAACAGACTGCAGACACATACAGAATGTGTTTGTTCGATATATGCGCTACATGACGAGGTGGACTGTTAGTAAAACAAATATATTGTATTAGCTTCTGGATATCCCGTTTATCAGTTGATAAATGGTTAAAACAATAGTATTCAGTTATTGTCTAGCATTTTTGTAGAGTGAGGTGGTTGAATCTGTTGGACCTGCGAGTAAGCGACATGGTAATGAAGCTTGGTGACTTGAGGGTTAAACAGCTGAGTCGTGACTGCTTGTAGCAGTCAAATTCTCTCCAAGGATAAATAATTAAAGCTTCAGGAAGAATAAGAACACAGGAAGCAGCAGAGATTGGATGTACGTAGGTGTTAAGGGCATTCATTTTTATCCAATCGCTGAATAAAGAGTGCAATATTCATGCAATCTTGTTCATTCACTGATACGTGACCTGCACTTAAATGGTAGTCTGCAGCATTCAGTTCTGCATTTCAGACAAGACAGCTATTCACACAGTAACTGTATCAGTACAATATTGGAAATTCCAAAGGAAAGCACAGAACAGCGTGAGGAAGGGGAGATTATATTGAAAACGAAGAGGACCGGTACTTTACATCAAAGCTGAAGCATGCTTGTATATGTACTGTACATAAACACACATGTATGTTTATGATAATGTATCCACCCAGCTATTGCAAAATCCATATCATTCATTATACTCATGTTTTCAAGGGACTCTGTGGCAGTGTTTGTACATAATCTAAGGGCATGTCCCATTAGTATAATATATATTATAAAAACCTTCTAGTTAATAGGTCAAAATAATGTATTGTGAAAATGTTCCAATCTTCAAATAGTCATGCATTTAACAATTTCTGTTATAAGTTCATTAAAAATAGTGGATAGCTTACTAGTAGCATTTGTTTGTTGTAAATAAATAGATTTGGAAAAAAACCTATGTGGAAAAAAGATGTATGGAAATAAACATCACCTTTATATTCTATATTATGTGAAATTACTATATAGTAATCCTATAATTCAAAAACCACAAAAGGTTTATTAAGCCTAATTAATAGAATGAAGCCAAAAATATGACCATGATATAATGGCGGAAAATGTTGCGAAATGTGCTTGATTCTACAAAGCTACTCCACGCTAATTAACTGTCGCAAAAATTCAGATCCAAATTTTCTAATTACATATTAAGGCTGTGACAACGAGTCTAATTATAACTGAATAGACACACCCAGTAGGCTTTTAAAGGGAAACAAAAAGTAGTGGGTTGCCCATAGCCTCTAGGGAGGTAATTATCTACTGATAGATAATAACTGGAATTACCTGATTGAGCTACACCATTATTGTAAGTTGCAATTCCATGTTCCTCAATTTTAACTAAATGTTGATGTGCTTCCAAAATGTTTCATGTTAATTCAAACTATCTACTTCTAAAGAGCCACAGTTATCTAAAACTCAAAAGGAAGATATCATATTTATTAAAAACCAATATACATAGTATAATTTTTACATGTTTGCATTAGGTATTAGAGAGCCAGTCAAGTAATATCCATGAATGCTTTTCAATGGAACATTCCCATGCTATACTTGAAAATGAGAAAATATCTCAGTGTAAGTTTTCTGGTTAAAGGAAGCAAAGGTTAAAAAAAAACATGTCCTGGATTTTGAAGTAAACCAGACGTGTGTCTTAATAGATACATGCGGGTTTACTATAAGCTGTGTCTCACATCTGAGCAATTCCTGGCTCGCCCCGCTCTGACTGCTGAATTCGAGGGTCTCTCACTGCTAACGCAGAGAGATACCATTGGTTATCATAGCACAAAGAAACAGAACTGCTCAGTATGCATCAGCCACCCCAGAACCATGAGGGACAGCATCTGAAATCACAATCTGTGACCGCCATCGCCTCTTGAGTGACGCAGTAGTCACTATGGCAATGGGGCTAAACATCCGGTTGCCATTACAACATGGCACCCCAATACTGAAGGCATTGGCAGGAAGACAAATACCCAATACACAGAGAATGAATAGGGACACAAATTAAACCACCATTATGACGAGTACATTATCCATCAAAGCAACCTACATTTGTAATGACAGGAAAGACTAAAGGTGTAAGACCAGGGATTAGCTCTCAACGTTTGTCTGCTCTGTCCGAGAGGAGCAGACATCAGTGATTAAAAGACGGGCGCCGCCAGTCGTTTGCTTTTTCTCATGTGTGTGTATGTATGAGTGCGTGTGAGTATGAGTATAAGTGTGTGTGAGTATGAGTATAAGTGTGTGAGTTTGAGTATATGTGTGAGTGTGAGTATAAGTGTGTGTCAGTATGAGTATAAGTGTGTGTCAGTGTGTGTGTGTATGAGTATGTGTGAGTGTGAGTATAGGTATGTGTGTGTGTTTGAGTATGAGTATAAGTGTGTGAGTGTATGAGTATATGTGTGTGTGTGAGTATAAGTGTGTGTGTGTGTGTGTATGAGTATGTGTGAGTGTGAGTATAGGTATGTGTGTGTGTGAGTATGAGTATAAGTGTGTGTGTGTATGAATATGAGTATAAGTGTGTGTGTGAGAGTCAGTGTGTGTGTGTGTGTATATTTATGTGTATGCGGTGTTAGCACAAAAATTGGGCACTCAGGCCCAAAAATGTTCACAATCACTGCCTTAGACTAAGACAACAAAATGTCAAAATGTTAGGCTTTGCAGTATATTCTATAAAATTTCCCCTTCATTCTTTGTGTGCCAAATACTCTATTTAATTTTGTATTACTTTTGGGGATGTTTCATCCACCACTTTTTTTTCTCTTTTTATTTTCTGTAATGCCAGAATTCATCTTTTTGCATACACAAAAAAATCAGATAGTGACAGAAGAAGTAACTGGTGTGTCCTCGGGTGAAACAAGCATAAGGAGGTTTGCTACAATGCCTTGATATAGAGGCATCCCCACACAAATATAGCACTGCTCTGTTGTGGGCAAGATCTTTGGAAGTGATTAGTGACTATGTTGTTGTTGCTAGAGTCTACAGTAAAAAGAAAAACGCTAAGTCAGCCTTAGATCTAGGGTTAGCGTTAGGTTAGGATTAGTGCTAGGGTTAGGTTCAGGGATAATATCAGGTTTGGGGTCAAAATGAGAAAATTGTTAGTAAAAAAGCAATGCACTAGTTCCAGTTATTGCCCTATAATTTACAAAATAAAAAACAAACAAACATTGGATATTTCTAAACTTGGGACAAACATTACAATCCGTGTAAAAGATTTTTTTTAAAAGTTATATATTTATTGGCATGACATAGAATGAATATCAAATCAATGCCTTTTACATTTTTAAAAATAAATACTCTAAAGTGGTGTCCACCTTTCAGCTGGAGCCAAACATATATCCAGGGCCGCTTTAAGACACTACTGAGCCCTGGGTCTTCAGCAGTGGGCCCCCCTCGACCAAATTTTTCTAAAGTTGCATTGTAAAAAACTATATGTAAACTTTTTAACATTATATGCAACTATTTTAAAATCACATTCAACCATATGTAAATGTAATAAAAATATTATTGAAAAATTGCATTTCTTGTTTGTATTCCCTTTTCTGCAACCACATTGCACCTAAAGGACTTAACACAACACCATGCAGCACCCACAGCACTTGCCATGCACCTATATTGCACTCACAGCACTTGGATTGCACTCATATTGCAACCACACAATTTGGCATGCCACACTGTCAATTTGCCCCACAGAACGTACCACAGTGGGATTTTGTCCCACAGAACATGCCACAGTATTACTTTTCCAATTAAAATAAGCCACTGTCAGGTACTAATTAACATGCCACATTCACTTTGTCATTAACATATGCAAAAGCCAGGTTGCCTATTAAATATGCCACAGCTTGCCCATTAATATGCCAGTGTTATTTTGCCATTAATATACCAGTATTATTGTGCCATTAATATGCCACAATTTGCTCATTAAAATGCCAGTATGATTTTTCCATTAATACACCATAGCCAATTTGCCCAATAATATGCCTGTATTATTTTGCTATTAATAAGCCACATCAAATTTGCCCAATAGTATACCAGTATTATTTTGCCCAATAATAAACCACAGCCAATATACCCAATATTATGCCAGTATTATTTTGCCCATCAATAAGCCACAGCCAATTTGCCCAATATTATGCCAGTATTATTTTGCCCATTAACAAGCCATTACATTACTCTATGACAAAATCCTTGTTCCCTTTTGTTCCTGTAAGGAAATAGGGTAGGCCCCATCTGTACCTAATGTCCAACACTCTCAAATGGGATGTAAGTTGAACCATCTGTCTTCTCCATGCTAGGATGGAGGGTAACAGGTCATCAAAAATGTGAACAGGTACTCCATTGATCCCAAGTTGACTTACGGTATGCCAATAAGAAATCAACTTTGGCAAGAGGTTGATGCCAAACCTGGGGGCATCCAGTGGTGCTGTGCGAGCTTTCCTGACCCTGAATCAGTCAGTGGGCGAGAAGGTGGTGACATCGGCTGATGGAATCATTTGTGCAATCAGTTGTTTCAAGTAGGGCCAGAGACCGGCGGGCGCAGACGTCTCTAGCTCAAACATTAATGTGCTTCATTTTAGCTTCAAGACTCACCACTTGTTTGTTCAGGCCTGTTACCTGTTGGGTCAGGGTGGAAGTGAGTTCATCCATTCTAGTTTGCCTTTCCCGCATTGCAGCAGAGGAAACATAAAGTTCAGTCACTTTCTTCCGTACAGGAAGTATCTATGCCTGGATGGCATTAATATTGGCTCACAATGTGGCTTGGAATTCTTGAAAGAAGGTCTAAATATCGTTCTTTGTGGCAAATGCAAAGCCCAAAGTGCCAGCTATTCCCTTGGCAGGGGTCAAAGTAGGATGCCTTTCATCTAATTTCTCCGAGGACGAGTCAGTTTCCTCATGTGGAGGACTGTAGGCCGTTGCAGTTGAATTTAGTTGAGGCCTGGCCAGCCATGAGAGGAAGTGCACTATATCCAGTTTCTTCCCCGTTTGGGGGTTGTCCTCCCTTATATTTTGTTTACCCATGGCATTAGGTAAGATTAAGTGACTGATTTTACCAAGTTTGGCCGGTGTAGCCATCTAATTTGCTCGTTTTTGGCTGTTAGTGTAAGGAGCTCCTCAGAAATGAAACCATCTACCATCTTAGTCAGCAGCGATCCCTGGCTGTACTGTCCCATTATTCAAGTACTTTAGTCACATGTTTGTGTATCCTTCCTCAGAAATAGAAAAAAAGGCCTCAGTATACAACCACATACATACTCCATTCATTCTCCCATTCATCCCATGTCTGCGAAAACTTGTATATAGTTACTAGCGTTGCTGAGGTGGGGGGGTGGGAAAGGAAAATACATTTTATATTAACCCCTTGGCGACAGATGACGTGCCAGGCACGTCACGGCAAATCGAGTACTTGCCGACAGGTGACGTGCCTGCCACGTCATGCACTAAATTGAGTAAAGAAAGCGACCTATCGGTGTTGCTACAATGCCTTTATGTAGAGGCATTGTGCAACACCCCAAAAAAGTGCAGGGGCGCGCTACGACCACTCCCCGGAGTATTTCACTTCCGATGCTCTAGGGGGAGCCAATCGATGCCGGCACAACAGATCTGTGTGATCTGTGTGCAGGCATGTATGGTAAGTGCTCTGATGAGCACTTATCATACAGTCAAAGGCAATATTAGTAAATATTGCCTTTGACAAGTATTGATCTGCCTCCATCACCTTACTAGTTTTAGTAAGGGAGAGAGACAGATCAGATAAAGTACAAAATAAAATAAAATAATAAAATTAAAAATATTTAATAAAATTTTAGTAACCAAGGGCTTTTATAAAAGCCATTTCAAGTGTTTAACCCCTTCCCTGCCATTGATCGCTGTGTACGCAATCTTACACAGCAGCACATTTTTTGCTGTCTGTGCATTTTTTTAGGGGTTAATTTTTTTTACTGTGATTTATTACAGTATATCAAAGGCTCTTTTAAGAGCTATTAACCCCTTCCTTGCAGTATATCACTGCCTAAGTAGCACATATGGTCACTGCCTAAGCAGTGCATATGGTCACTGCCTAAGCAGCGCATATGAAGCAATCTGGTCGCAGAAGGATTTTTTTTTGCTATCAGCATTTTTTTTTGTCACACGCGCTAGGGCTTAATTATACCCACTAGGGGATTACGTGTATTCCTTTTGAAGCTGTCTGAACGCGTGTATAGCGATCAGTAACAGCCGATCAGTGGCAAAGGTGGTTTGGTGATTTCTCAGATGAGCATCACCATTGTCTGGTTAGATCAATATTGGTAAATATTGTTCTGACCCATATGGATCTGCCTCCCTCTCCTCACTCGAGTTTTAGTGAGGGAAAGAGACAGATCTGTATAATATAATTTTTTAATTGTAATAAATTAAATTAAATGTTAAAAAATTGTGAGTCCCAAGGGCTTTTATAAAAGCCATACCCTTTGTATAGTGTAGCCTGTGTATAAACCCCTTCCCTGCCACTGATCACTGCACAGCAGAACATTTTTTCTTGTCTGTGCATTTTTAGGGGTTAATTTTTTTGTACAGTACTGCAAAGGCTCTTATATGAGCTATTAACCCCTTCCTTGCTCTACATGTCAAAATTCCAAGTTGGAAAATCAAAAAGCGCACCTCTCAAATGTAGCCTTTCAACCCCCAACAAAGCTGACAAAGCTATGCATGGGTGGTATCCCTGTGCTCGGGAGATGTTGCTGAACATATATTGTGGTATTGTTTGTCAGTGACGCATATCGAAATATGTGAATTTGTGTCTAAAGTACAATGTATGTTGGAAAAAATACACAATAAAATGACTACCACAAACTTTGACAAAGGCTGGTGGTAGAATTGGTGCATGGAAAGTGTTAAAATACCACCATTTAAAATAGCCTAGGGTGTCTACTTTTACAAAATATATACTTTTTTGGGTAAAATACACTGTCCTACTTTAAAAAAAAAGTCCCAAATGAAAGATGGGCTCAGGCTGACTACATGTCAAAATTCCAAGTTGAAAATGCGCACCTTCAAAATGTGGCCCTTTAGCCCCCAAACAACCCAACAAACCTATGCATGGGTGGTATCCCTGTACTCAGGATATGTTGTTGAACACATATTGGGTTATTGTTTGGCAGTGACACATACCAAAATCTGTGAATTTATGTCTGAAATACAATACTTGTGAAAAAAAAACCACACAAAAATTACTACCACAAACTTTGACAAAGGCTGGTGGTAGAATTAGTGCATGGAAAGTGTTAAAATACCACCATTTAAAATAGCGTAGGGTGTCTACTTTTAAAAAATATATGGGTTGATGGGGTAAAATACACTGGCTGGTTTCAAATCTGTCCCAAATGGGACATGGGTGCAGGCGGTCTGCATGTCAAAATTTCAAGTTGGAAAACCAAAAACTGCACCTCCCAAATTTGGCCTTTTACCCCCCAAACAACCCAACAAACCTATGCATGGGTGGTATCCCTGTACTCAAGAGATGTTGCTGAACATTTATTGGGGTGTTATTTGGCAGTGACACATACCAAAATCTGTGAATTCATGTCTGAAGTAAAAGGTTTGTGAAAAAAAACACAAAAAAATTACTACCACAAACTTTGACAAAGGCTGGTGGTAGAATTAGTGCATGGAAAGTGTTAAAATACCACCGTTTGAGATAGCTTAGGGTGTCTACTTTAAAAAAATATATGGGTTGATGGGGTAAAATACACTAGCTGGCTTCAAATATGTCCCAAATGGGACATGGGTGCAGGCTGTCTGCATGTAAAAATTTCGAGTTGGAAAACAAAAAACTGCACCTCACAAATTTGGCATTTTAGCCCCCAAACACCCCAACAAACCTATGCATGGGTGGTATCTCTGTACTCAGGAGAAATAGTAGAATCTATTTAGCAGGTTTTTTTGTTCGCTTTTGTCGACGAGGAGAAGATGTTTCAAATAAAAGTCAGGAAATTAGTGTTTTTTTTTTTTTTACCATATTTTTTTTTTTTTTTTATAATATTATAAGATATGATCAAAAAGATGGCACTCAAAGAAAGCCCTTCTTGTCCCGATAAAAACAATATATAATATGTGTGGGTACAGCAAATGACAAAGAAGAAAATTACAGCTAAACACAAACAGCACAGAAATGTTAAAATAGCCATTGTCCAGAAAGGACAAAAATGTTTCAAAGGCTCTGTCCTTAAGGGGTTAATTCGATCTATTAGAGGGGACGTCAGTACCTGTACACCACGTTAAAGTCAGTTATGTCTCAGCTAATCCCATTCAGCTCTCGCAGGGAACAGGAAACCCCATTGGAGGCAGTCGAAGAACTTGGGTTCATCACATGGGCAAAGCTAACCACTTTGACCAGATTTTTATCATATTTTTCCTTTTCCACAGCCCTGTCTGCTCTTTGGAAAAACTAATTTTCCACCTTAGCCTGAAAGTTGATCTGTGTCTTAATCTCAGGCCAACCCGGAGTTTCCGATCTCCTCCAATATCGCGAGAAACATATTTTAAAAGCAGACAGGATATTAATACAAAGGGCCTTTCGGTATCTATCCTGCTCTGGGATTTCAAGATGGAAAAAAAGGTTTGTGGTGTGAGTTGCCCACTACTGGGAATCATCCACTTCAATAGTTCAGATACCTTTTGCATAATTACACACAACTCATCACAGTCCCACCATATGTGGCGTTGATAGCCAATTGCCCGTTGGCACCGCTAGCACAGATCATTAGCATTTACATCAAATTTTGCCAAAAGGCGCGGGACTAAGTACCATCTATGCGTGAGTTTATAGTACTGTTCATGGGTGTTAATATAATGGACTGCTCTTCTAATGTCTTGCCAGGCTTTAAACCATTCTTAAACAGGGAATGTTTTTCCCAACTCATTTTCCCATTGGATAAGAGTCAGAGAGCTCTTGATTGTCACCCTCCTATCGAGAAATCTCCGGGACCTAGCAATCAGGTTCCTATTCCCAACAGAGGCCAGAAAGGTATCCCAGTCAGGATTTAATTCTCATATAGTTAAAAACTTCTGTGCATGGGAGATTGTAATTCCTTATTAGTATCTCAAAAGAGATCATCCAATGTATTTATCCATGCACTTATCCATTTATGTAGAGTAATATTAGTTATACACAATGAGATAATCTGGAGAGGTGCTGCTTTTGATAGGGTTTCCTTAACCTTCATTGCTTTCTTTACTTTATAAAGTGAGGTAATCCGATCCTTTACAGTGTTCAGGGCAAATCCAAAACTTCTATAAAACTTTTGCGGCAACCAAGCCAAAAGTGCCAGGTACAGATTTTCACATACTGTTTTTTCTAAAATATACCAGCTCGCTTTATAGCTTTGATGGCTCCATGCTAGCATGTGTGACAATTGGCACGCCTCATAGATTTTCCGCAAATCAGGGTATTCCAGTCCATCATACTGCAGATTACGTTTAAGAATCTTGCTTGGAATGCGTGGCTTCTTGGATGCCCATACAAACTTTGAGAAAAGAAGATCAAATTCTCTAAGACTATTATTTGGTACCCTACATTAGACATGTGCAAAACTAAAATTTTCGTTTCGTTTTCGTCCATTCGGACGAAAATGTTGTTTATTTCGTCTAAAACGAATTTCGTTCATTACTGCATTCGTTTCAGACGAAATTCGTTCATTATTTTCGTTTCGTTAATTTTAATTCGTTCGTTTTATAGAAATACAATGTAATACTATTGGCTTTCTATAAACTGAACGAGAGCCCCATTCATAAGAAATTCTTATGAATGGGGCTCTCGTTCGGTTCATAGAAAGGCAATAGTACTACATGTTTTCTATAAGCCGAAAGTCTATAAACCGAACGACTTTCGGTTTATAGACTTTCGGCTTATGGAATACATGTAATCCTATTGCTATTCTATAAACCGAACGTTCGGTTTATAGAATAGCCATAGGATTACATGTATTACATAAGCCGAAAGTCTATAAACCGAAAGTCGTTCGGTTTATAGGCTGTCGGCATTTAACTATAAAATTATGAATGGAGACTTTGTCTCCGTGTAGTAAAACGCCGAAAGCCTATAAACAGAACGTTCGGTTTATAGGCTGTGGGCATTTAACTATACGGAGACAGAGTCTCCATTCATAAAATTATGAATGGAGACTCTGTCTCCGTATAGTTAAAAGCCGACAGCTTATAAACCGAACGTTCGGTTTATAGGCTGTCGGCTTTTAACTATACGGAGACAGAGTCTCCATTCATAAAATTATGAATGGAGACTTTGTCTCCGTGTAGTAAAATGCTGACAGCCTATAAACCGAACGTTCGGTTTATAGGCTGTCGGTTTATGGAATACATGTATTCCCATTGCTATTCTATAAACCGAACGTTCGGTTTATAGAATAGCAATAGGAATACATGTATTCCATAAGCCGACAGCCTATAAACTGAACGTTCGGTTTATAGGCTGTCGGCTTTTAACTATGTCTCCGTATAGTTAAATGCTATTGTATTCTATAAACCGACTCTATTTCGGCTTATAGAATGCAATAGTACTACGAATGGACGAATGAACGAATGATTTTCGTTTATTAACCATTCGTTCATTCGGCTTTCGTTAGCTTAACATTTTCGTTCTTCGTTTTTCGTACAAATGGACGCAAATGCTATTTTCGGACGAAAATGCATTCGTCCGAAAAGGAATGCACATGTCTACCCTACATGGAATAGCTCTGAGTAAGTATACCAGCTTCGGCATGATATACGTTTTTAAGATGTTAATACGACCCAGCCATGAGGACTCTATCTTTGCCCACTGAGTAATACGTTTTTGAAGGTTTGTAACCTATTATAATTCACTGAGACAATTTTATCCACCTGGCGAGGGATCTTAATCCCTAGATTAGTCTAACTCACTTGCTCCCTCCCTTCTACCCAGACTCCGCAGTACCTGCCGATTTGATGTTGTTAAGTAAACAGGAATGGACTGTGTCTTATAGAGATTGATCTTATAATTAGAATATGTATATATAGCTCCAAAGCCTCCAAGAGTGCCGGTACAGTTGTTTGCGGATGTGTTATGGTCAACAAAACATCATCTGCATAAAGCGTGATAATGTGTTTCTCTGTCCCAATCAGGACTCCCTGTACTTCCTGTGATTTTCTCAAGTATTGGGCCAAAGGCTCTATATTGATTGTATATATAAGGGGTGCTAGAGGGCAACCCTGTCTTTTTCCATTACGAATATTTAAAAATTCGGAAGACAGAAAAGGACCCTTAATCCTAGCTCGTGGGTAAAACCTGCCGCAATTTGTTCTGGGGTGATACAAATCTTACCATCTTTCACTATCTTTTTAATACTTGAACGTAAGTTTTGGGCTTTAAGTTTTTTGTTACTTCTTTCCCCACTCTATTATTGCTGTAATACCAGTTAATTTTCCGTCGCATCATTGCTGCTTCTGCTCTCTTCCTAAGTCCTTTCCTAATGTGTTCTTGCACCTCTTGAATCATTCTTCTTATTTGATCTGTAGGATCTAGTTTGTTCTTATATTCCAGTATCGCTAGCATAGCATACTGCTAGGTCCTTACCCCTTTGTTTTTTTTCCAAGATTCTTTCTTGATTAAGAGGCCCCTCATCACACATTTCGTGATACACCAAAGATACTGCTCTGTCGTCTCCCAGCTGTCATTAGATTCAATAAAAGATTTAGCCTGGTCAATCAGTTCTTGTCTGCTCTCATTTGAACCCAGTAACTGCTTATTTAATCTCCAATTATTACAGACTTTGTAGTCGGGGTTATCTGTAATCGCTAGTTATACCGGGGCATGATCTGACCAGGTAATATTACCTATACTTGACTTGGAACATCTTCCTAGTATGGAACCTGTAACCACAAAATAATCGATCCTTGAATAGGTTAAGTGGACTGCCAAGAGAAAGGAATAATCCTCTCTCCCAGATGGTGCATCCTCCAAACATCATAAAGGTTATGTTGAAATAGGCAGGCAGAAAAAGCATCTGTTCTAGTCCTCATCCGTGCCTCTTGTCTACTCGTCATAGCTGTCTGTCTATCAAGATCGAAGTTGGCTATTGAGTTCAGGTCCTACCAGATTCTCTAGAGACCTTTAGAGACCTCTAGAGACCTTTTCAATACTTTCCATTGATGAGTTCACCAAACTTATTGTTCCATCCGATGGGGCGTACAAGTTAACCAACGAATATAAAACGTTGTTGCTCTTACACACCAATATTAGTCTCCGCGCCTATGACTCTGTTTCTTGATATATAAATTCAAATTTAATTCTGGCCGTGACAATTATTGCCACACCACGGTTTTTTTTGGTCAACAGAGAAGACGAGTATACGTAGGGGTACCTAGAATACTTCCACAGGTTTCTCTGACCCTCCAGTTTGTCTCCTGCACAAATGCGATGTCAGTGTTGTCCCTTACTAGCGAGTTGTATAAATATGATCTCTTATACAGGGAATTTAAACCCTGCGAGTTGACTGTCATAAGTTTAATGGGCATCCGATAAGTGTGAATCAAAAAGCTCCCTTATACCACCAGGGAGTGTAGGGAAAGACATACCGTATTTGCTCGATTATAAGACGACCCTGATTATAAGACGACCCCCCAAACTTTGGATATTCCATTAGGAAAAAAACTAAAAGCCTGAATATAAGACTACCCTATAGAAAAAAAGTTCAACTTGTATATATTCATATGTAAATTGCTTTTTTGATAAAAAATTATGATATCAAAAAATGTATTTCTAGTTTTTATTTCTTTTTATGTGCCAATGCTGCCTTTCTCTTTCCCTTGCCCCCATATTTCTCTCTCTCCCCCCTCCCCTTGTCTGTCTCTTAAACCCCTCACTCCCCTTTTCTCAGTCTCTTAACCCCTTCCCTCCCCTTGTCTCTGTCTCTTAACCCCCTTCCCTCCCCTTGTCTCTGTCTCTTAACCCCTTGTCTCTGTCTCTTAACCCCTCACTCCCCTTGTCTCTGTCTCTTAACCCCTTCCCTCCCCTTGTCTCTGTCTCTTAACCCCCTCCCTCCCCTTGACTCTGTCTCTGCCCCCCTCCCTCCCCCTGTCTCTCTGTCCCCCCTGTCTCTCTGTCCCCCTCCCTCCCTCCCTCCCCCTGTCTCTCTGTCCCCCTCCCTCCCTCCCTCCCCCTTTCTCTCTGTCCCCCTCCCTCCCTCCCCCTGTCTCTCTGCCCCCCCTCCCTCCCTTCCCCTTACCTTGATCCCTGGTGGCTAGTGGGGGCAGCCGGGGGATGTCTGCACGATACTTGCAGACATCCTCCATGCTGCCCGACACGGCAGTCTATTATGACGGACAGCTGTCCGTCATAATAGTCTGCCGTGTCGGGCAGCATGGAGGATATCTGCACGTATAGTGCAGACATCCCCCAGCTGCCCGATTGTCCCTGGTGCCTAGTGGGGCAGCAGAGGAAGTCTGCGCGATGAGCGCAGACCTCCCCTGCTGCCGCCCGGCACGCTCGCCGTGACTTCTGTGACAAAAGCGGAAGTACCCGGCTTCTTCACAGAAGCCCCGGCGGTCGTGCCGGGCGGAAGCAGGGGAGTCTGCGCTCGTTGCGCAGACATCCCCTGCTGCTAGAGAGGGGGATCCAGGTCCCCTGCAGCTCTGCTGGGGACCTGGATCCATGTCTTATAATCTGACCTCAATTTGAGGTCAGATTATAAGAAGACCTCGATTATAAGACGAGGGGTAGTTTTCAGATTTTTTTTTCCGTCTATTCAATTCAAATTCAACCATAAAATAAGATTTCTACCCAATGGATATATAATATTTTGCCACTCAATAAGTCAGTATTTTGCCCTCAATATGCCAGTATTTTGCCATTCAATATGCCATTCTTTTTCCATTTAATATGCCAGTATTTTGCCCCTCAATATGCCATTTAATATGCCAGTATTTTGCCCCTCACTATGCCAGTATTTTGCCCCTTAATATGCCAGGATTTTGCCAATTAATATGCCATAATTTTGCCCCTCAATATGCCAGGAATTTGCCAATTAATATGCCAGGATTTTGCCCCTCACTATGCCAGGAAATTGCCAATTAATATGCCAGTATTTTGCCATTCAATATGCCATTCTTTTGCCATTTAATATGCCAGTATTTTGCCCCTCAATATGCCATTCTTTTGCCATTTAATATGCCAGGATTTTGCCCCTCAATGTGCCATTATTTTCCCATTTAATATGCCAGTATTTTCCCCCTCAATATGCCATTTAATATGCCAGAATTTTGCCCCTCAATATGCCAGGATTTTGCCAATTAATATGCCAGGATTTAGCCAGTCAATATACCAGGATTTAGCCCCTCAGTATGCTCATTATGGTCTCTCAGGCAAGTAGTAATGTCCGAATACTTCCTCTTGGTCAACCTTGTTGAACGTGAAAGGTCCGCATAGAAAGCAAGATGAGAAAATTGTGTTGCTTTTGATGGGTTTTTCCTATAGTCTCTCACAAATTCCTCTTTAGTTTTAAAGCTACTGAAGCATACTATTTTATCCCGAGAGACATTTCACTGTACCAGGTTGGTTTGCTTTGGTAGGCGATGAGCTCTTTCGATAGTGGTCACTCCCAGGACTTTAGGATCTATATAGGTTGACAGCAAATCTAGTAAGTAAGTGTCAAGATTTATTATCTCTTCCGCTATCCCTCTTATTTTCAGATCAAATCTATTAATAGATAGATCAGCAGATTCATTTTGCACTTGTAGCTCTTGAATCTTTAGATAAAATGACTCTATTTCACAGGATTGTACCTTTATTGATGCTTTTATCTGAGCAAATTCCTCTCTGTTATCAATTAACATCTAAATCCGACTTTATCTTCATATAAAAAGAATCGATATCAGATTGGAATGTGTTATGTATCCACCAGAGTCCTGAGGAGAGAGTTCCAAAATTCAATCTGGCAAGCTTTTATCCGGGGCTACTGAAATATTTAAATGGCTCTTCGGGGAGTAATAAGAATCAATTGGATGTGGTTTAGTAGTCTTATTTGTGTTTTTCTGTTTCTCACCTTTGTCATATTTATCGATTTTGGGCGCCATAATCACTGAGATGAAAGTCTGTTCAGTTTATAAATCTGTCGTAAATTCTGCATCAGGAAAGGGAAAAGAGGTAGTCCAGATAGGCTCACAATTTTGTTCAGTTTCCTCTAGAGAGGAATATATGATTACCCGACTTGTTCCTGAGTCTCGCAGACACCCCTCCAATGGAAAAAAAATTAAGACGACAGCTTGGACACTAGATTACTCTTTCAAGTGTAGCATGAAGCAGGGGTAATAATTTCGGGTCAAGCAGAGTTCTGTGGGTATCCAAGAAGTTACCGCCTCTCTGTCACACCACTGGATTCAGATTTCAGATGCCTCCAGATCGAGAAATAAGGTAGAATGAGTTCAAAACAGCCACTTGCGTAATTTCAGCTGTTTTGCGATAGTGTGGACATCCAGAGGGTGCCGCCGCCTCTCCTTTGCATCGTCAAGTGTCACTGCGTGGTCTCCCTGTTCACCTTCACTATTTCCGAGGTGAGTGGTTTAATAAAATTTGTTATTTTGATGAACAGTCTCAGGGTTCAGAGTTTGTTTACCACGTCACCAGACTTATTCCAGATTGTAGGCAAGTAAGGACCACTAGGCACAGGCTGAGGATTAAAGGTTCATCACTCAATAAACTCTCTTCAGAGTCGTTTACGTCAATCATATTCCGTCAGAAAATAATGTCCGTAAAAGATTTCTAATGTAAATGGTTTTTGTTCCAATGTTTCGTCATATTTTATTATTATTTGTTATATTTAATTATATGATATTATCAAAATTATGATATCAAAAGAAAGTTCGTCATAAGCAGGAGAAAAACAATATATAATTTGTGGGGGTACATTTAATGAGGAAAATTATAAGCCTTTGTCACGAAGGGTACAACATTTTCAAAACAGTCCAATCACAAAAGGGTTAATAAAAGAATACAAATAAATAGCTCTATCGGGGGCTGACATGTTGCTTACAATCTTGAGTCAGATCTTCCTTCATCTGGCAACATGATAGCACCCATAAGTCTGTACCTGAAAATTAAAAATTCATTATGCATTTTGTGCTTTTGAGCCCTAAATCATAAACATACATTGAACTACAGTTGTGGGTGGTGGTATACTTGTTGTTTTTGTTTTACTTCAAAACAGTTTTACAACCATAGACAAAGGGAAAAAGTGCTTGAAAGTCATTGTCTAGCACACCTTTCAAAGGGTAATAGACATAAATACATTAATTTAATCCTACAGTATAAAACAGGATATATTCCTTAGAAGGGAAAAAGAGAAAGAAGAAGAAATAAAGCAGCTTGTAACACAATAACACACCTATTTAAATTCACATACTCACATCATTCATATCATTCACACAGGTAAGGAGTCATCTTAACATATTAGTTTTCCCAGCAGGACCAAATTTAATCAAATTTATCCATATTTTTGCTATTGTTCTGATGATAACCTCTCTCCATCAGACACTGATATGAAATCTGCTCGATAATTTCATCCATAGATGGAGGGACCTCAGATCGCCAGTTTTTTTACTATAAGAAGCTTCACCGCAGTAAAGATATGTATCAGCATTGAACGTTGAGACCCGTTAATATTTAATAAATTCATATGAAAAACACTCGAGTTTTGAATAGATCTGAGATTAGTTCTGAGATCTGATTCCATACTGTGTTTATTTCTGTACAGTCCCACCACAAATGTTTATATGTACCCATCTCCTTATTACACCTCCAACAGAGTGGGGAGGCGCTGACGTGGAAATGATTAATTCTCAGAGGTATATAATACCACCTAAGGAGCAGTTTATAAAAAACAGCAATGAAACACTATGTATTGTTCTTCTTGTGTGCTCTATTGCACTGGACCATCTCGCAATTTCAAAACTCGAGTGGAATTCTTTTTCCCATTCCCCAATATATGTAATCTGATAAGTATCCTCAGTATCCCTCACAAGTTTCAAGGCCTTACTAAGCAGTCTTTCTTGCCATGTTCCCTTCAACAATTTTGACAATTTCTCATTTTCTTGGTGCGGGTTCTTGAGGACCCGTGTACAAGAAAATGTCGAATCCACAAATAGTTAAAGATGTCTCTCTCTGGTAAGTAAAAATTCTCCCTTAGCCTGACGAATGTAATCATTATTTTTTTTTTTTTTTACCTGGGCTCAGACTTTCCTTTCGCAAGATGCACTCTTTATAGATTTTTTGTTGGTTGTGTATGAGCTTTTTGTATGCTTCAAGTCTTAAGGAATGTTGTCATCAGTGCCCTTATATATTTAAGTAACATTTTAAATATTCATATATTAAACATAATTTATTAATAAAAAATTACATAATACTATCCTATTCTCTGAATTCCCGGAAGGCTACACTTAAGTCATTTCTTTCCAAACTCTATCGTCTTGTTACCCCCCTGCTCTTTTAATCTATCTAATCTTATATGGACTAAAAGATATTAAGTTGCTTTCATTTGTGAAAGTCAATGATTTGAGCCCAAAAACTGAGATCCAAATGAGGGAAAAAAATAGAAAGGGAGAGAAAAGAAGATGAAAAGAAGAGAGAGAAGAACAAAGGGGGGAAAAAAAGAAAACAACAAAAAGAACCAGGGAAGAAAGAGAAAAGGGAAGAGCTCGGCAGGGGCTAGAGGTAAACTCCCTGCGGGACCAGAGATCCTCTCATTGTGGACTAAATTTGAGTTCCAGATGTTCCTGATTTTTTCATAATTTTCTAATGAGCCTGTTCTTCCATAGTGCAACATTTCCATTATTAGGTTTTTTTCAGTTAATTGTTTTATTTCCATATGAGAAGGGATTTGTTGTGTTTTCCACTTTCTAGCTATTAATGTTTTGACTGATATAAGAACATGTCCAATAATAATTTTCTTATTTTGTACTATACCATGGGGAAGGATCTGAAGGATAGTTAGCTCTGGTGTCATTTGTAGGTCTATGTTATTTTTTTGTTTAATTAGCTTAAATACCCATGTCCACAGCTCTATGAATCTTGGACATGTCCACCAGACGTATAACATTGTCCCCTGCTGGTCGCACTCTCTCCAACAGTTTTTTATCTACATTAGAATATATGCAAGATAATTTTTTTGGAACCAAATACCATCGCTAGAGTATCTTTCTTGGCTAGATGGTTTTAGCAGTGGGAAAAGAAACAGGGATCCGTCAGTGCTTGTTTCCACTGGTCTTCCTGTAATACTTTTCCCATCTCCCTCTCCCAACTACGGATAAATGGGAATCATTTTATTTTTATCAATTAGCTGTTAAACACCTGTCAGGCCCCTTACAACCCACGGTTTCACGTTTAGGCCCAGGATCAGATTTTCAAGTTCTTTCAATGGGATATACCTATGTAGATTAAAGTTTGGCAAATATCTCCAAAGTAGCCTTTTCTAGCTCGCAATAAGATGTTTCATAACCAGAGTAAGGTCTAGGCCTACTGGGATCTTTAGTGGCCATAGAACTGTACTCAGGTTATTCTTTTCCAAGATTGCAGTTTTAACTGCATACCATGTCTAAGTCTTTACATCTTTTGTCCAGCTATAGGACAACCTGCGCCACCAACGCTGCATCATATAGTTTTTGAACATTGTGCATTCCCAAACGACCCTTGAGAGTTGAGCGGGATATGGCTTTGAAAGATACTCTGGGTTTCTTTTTATTCCATACAAATTGGTTGAACAATTGTTGGAATTTTCCAAGGATACCAGGCTTAATTTTCAATTGTATTGATCTAAACAAAAATAACAGTTTTGGAATAATATATGAATTTAATACAGCTATCCTACCCATCCATGATATACAGATATCTTTCTAGCCGGTTAGTGTATTTTTCACCTCTTTAAGAAGTGTAGAATAATTTAGTACTGCCAGATTATTTATCTTCGGAGTTATTTTGAGCCCCAGGTATTGGATATACTTAATGTCCCATTGAATTCTGTAGTTTTCTCTCAGTTCTATAATAGTCTCATCATTTCCCCCAGTAAGAAAGGCTTGGTATTTTCCAACATTCATTTTATAATTAGAGATTTTAGAAACTCTTCAATCAGCTCCATCACATATTCAAGGGAGGGATGGGCTGTGTTAAAGTTAAAAACCCATCATCCGCGAACATTGAAATTTTATGATGCTGTGAGCCTATCAACATTCCCTTGATATCCTCTTGACCTCTGATTTTTTGTGTCAGTGGTTCCAACGAAATGGCATACAGCAGGGGTGCCAAAGGGCACACTGTCCCATTCAACAGGCTAAACCATGGAGAACTGATTCCAGACCCCAAGATCCTGGCCTCAGGTTGTTTATAGAGTGACATTTCTGCGTCAAATAAGGATCCCGACAAACCAATACCCTGGAGTGTTTCACGCAAATACACCCAACTGACACAGACAAAGGCCTTCTTGGCATACAATGACAGGGCCAGTGTTGAGATAGATCTACCCTCCACATAGCTCAACAGCTCAACAGGGGAGGGGTGGGAGAGAGACAGACAGAAAAGGGGCAGGGGGTAGAGACAGTACTGGGGGAGAGAGAGAGACAGAACAGGGGACGGGGGGGGGGAGAGAGAGACAGAACAGGGGACGGGGGGGAGAGAGACAGAATAGGGGACAGGGGGGGAGACAGAATAGGGGACGGGGGGGAAAGAGACAGAACAGAGGGAGAGAGAGAGACAGACATGGCAAGGAAGAGGAAAGGGACAAACATGGGAAGGGAGAGAGACACAAACATAGGGGGGCGAAAGAGACGATGGGGGGCGCCACGGGGGAAGCCCGCACAGAGGGCCGGAACACTTAAGGCCGGCCCTGCCTGCAGTAGCTGGAAGTGTTGCCCTGCATTGCAAATCTACATCTGACGCAGCAGTCCTCCTGATTTCAACGTATTTTGGTCTACAATATAGCCCTTATCTTAAAGCAGCCAAGCTTTCTCTTCTTAAAGGGGACGTTCCCATTTTTACGTCTTGGCCTCCAATTGACTTCCTGTATGACCTGAGCGGTGGCGCAGTTGCTAAAGCAATTGCCTACTTTTTCCTGCAGATAGTAAAAGCAAACTCAATGTGCTTTTGGCTTTTTCATCTTTTGATTTGTACCAATCCTGGTTATTTTGACTACTCTACCTGCTCCACCCCTTGACTTTGGTCTACCTGACTCCTCTTCAGATATACTTTTCTGTGTATAAGCCTGATCTCTTGTTTTTTTTTTACTTAATCTGTTTCACTCTGGCTTCCTGTCCTATGGTACTCTCCTATGGTACTCTCCTATCTTCTATTACATGACTCTTGAGGCTGTCTGGAAGATGTTTGGAGCTGCACAATACCCAGGCCGCCTCACCTTGACTCTATTTCCGGCCTGGGAGAAGACTACCTCACTCTTCTGAATTGTCTTATGCTCATGTCACCAAGTTGATATCTGCAATGTCCTGCATTGTAACTCTCCTATATATTACAGCCAATTTCATATAGCAAAAAATGTAAATGCAAATGGCAGTAAACTTGTGTTGTTGCTCTGGCAACAGAGTTCTGTCATCTTCTCTCAAGTCTTCCTGCCAAAACCTGTTGAAAAAAAAGATTTCACATCAAACAAACAAAAGAATAAATTATTTATGAGAATTAAAAAATGTTAAAGGGACTCTACGACCTGATCATTGTTGATGCTATGATTGTAGATAATGAAAAAATATAAAGAATGAGCTATACATTTTATCCACAAAATTGCATAACTAAGGAGAAAGATATATATTTATTTTTTAAAATATATTTTATTAACCCCTTAACGACAGATGACGTGCCAGGCACGTCACGGCAAATCGAGGACTTGCCGACAGGTGACGTGCCTGGCACGTCATGCACTAAACTGAGTAAAGAAAGCGACCAGCGGTCGCTTTCTTTACTCTAACGGTGTTGCTACAATGCCTCTAGGTAGAGGCATTGTGCAACACCCCCCAAATGTGCAGGGGCGCGCTACGATCACTCCACGGAGTGATCGTAGCAGCCATTTAAAAATGGCTGCGCCGGCTGCACACATGTGCTTAGAAAGCGAACGATCGTTCGCTTTCTAAGCATCTCCGGTGTTGTTAAAGTGCCTCGCCAGCGAGGCACTTAACAACACCGTTCTGCTCCCCAGAGCCGATGGTGGTCGCTCTCCTGAGCGACCCCATCGGCTCAGTAGAAGGGAACGCTGCCTATACAGGCAGCGCTTCCCTTCTAATGGCAAGAGCATCGGAAGTGAAAGTATTTCACTTCCGATGCTCTAGGGGGAGCCAATCGATGCCTGCACAACAGATCTATGTGATCTGTGTGCAGGCATGTATGGTAAGTGCTCTGATGAGCACTTATCATACTGTCAAAGGCAATATTAGCAAATATTGCCTTTGACAAGTATTGATCTGCCTCCCTCACCTTACTAGTTTTAGTAAGGGAGAGAGACAGATCAGATAAAGTAAAAAAATAAAATAAAATAATAAAACAAATATTTAATAAAATTTTAAACACCAAGGGCTTTTATAAAAGCCATTTAACCCCTTCCCTGCCATTGATCGCTGTGTACGCAGTGATCATACACAGCAGCACATTTTTTGCTGTCTGTGCATTTTTTAGGGGTTAATTTTTTTTACTGTAATTCATTACAGTATAAAAAAAAGCTCTTTTAAGAGAGATTAACCCCTTTCTTGCTGTAGATCACTGCCTAAGCAGAGATCTGACGCAAATGCAGCAATCTTGCTGCAGAAGCATTTTTAATTTTTTTTAAACTTTTTTATTACACCCGTCACGTGTTAATTATACCCGCTAGGGGACTACGTTTAACGTAATTTTTTTTTAAAATAAGAGCTATTAACCCCTTCCTTGCCGTATATCACTTCCTAAGCAGCACATATGGTCACTGCCTAAGCAGTGCATATGGTCACTGCCTAAGCAGCGCATATGGAGCAATCTAGTCGCAGAAGGATTTTTTTTTTTTGCTATCAGCATTTTTTTTGTCAGACTCGCTAGGGGTTAATTATACCCACTAGGGGATTACGTGTATTCCTTTTGAAGCTGTCTGAACACGTGTATAGCGATCAGTAACAGCCGATCAGTGGCAAAGGTGGTTTGGTGATTTCTCAGATGAGCATCACCATTCGTCTGGTTCGATCAATATTGGTAAATATTGTTCTGACCCATATGGATCTGCCTCCCTCTCCTCACTTGAGTTTTAGTGAGGGAAAGAGACAGATCTGTATAACATAATTTTTTAATTGTAATAAATTAAATAAAATGTTAAAAAAATTGTGAGTCCCAAGGGCTTTTATAAAAGCCATACCCTTTGTATAGTGTAGTGTATTAACCCCTTCCCTGCCACTGATCACTGCACAGCAGAAATTTTTTTCTTGTCTGTGCATTTTTAGGGGTTAATTTTTTTGTACAGTACTACAAAGGCTCTTATAAGAGCTATTAACCCCTTCCTTGCTCTACATGTTCAAATTCCAAGTTTGAAAATCAAAAAGCGCACCTCTCAAATGTAGCCTTTCAACACCCAACAAAGCTGACAAAGCTATGCATGGGTGGTATCCCTGTGCTCGGGAGATGTTGCTGAACATATATTGTGGTATTGTTTGTCAGTGACACATACCGAAATATGTGAATTTGTGTCTAAAGTACAATGTATGTGGGAAAAAATACACAATAAAATGACTACCACAAACTTTGACAAAGGCTGGTGGTAGAATTGGTGCATGGAAAGTGTTAAAATAACACCATTTAAAATAGCCTAGGGTGTCTACTTTTACAAAATATATACTTTTTGGGGTAAAATACACTGTCCGACTTTAAAAAAAAGTCCCAAATGAAAGATGGGCTCAGGCTGGCTACACGTCAATATTCCAAGTTGAAAATGCGCACCTTCACAATGTGGCCCTTTTAGCCCCCAAACAATCCAACAAACCTATGCATGGGGGGTATCCCTGTACTCAAGAGATGTTGCTGAACACTTATTGGGGTGTTATTTGGCAGTGACACATACCAAAATCTGTAAATTCATGTCTGAAGTACAAGGTTTGTGAAAAAAAAACACAAAAAAATTACTACCACAAACTTTGACAAAGGCTGGTGGTAGAATTAGTGCATGGAAAGTGTTAAAATACCACCATTTGAGATAGCCTAGGGTGTCTACTTTTAAAAAATATATGGGTTGATGGGGTAAAATACACTGGCTGGTTTCAAATATGTCCCAAATGGGACATGGGTGCAGGCTGTCTGCATGTAAAAATTTCAAGTTGGAAAACAAAAAACTGCACCTCACAAATTTGGCATTTTAGCCCCCAAACAACCCAACAAACCTATGCATGGGTGGTATCCCTGTACTCAGGAGAAATAGTAGAATCTATTTAGCATGTTTTTTCGTTCGCTATTGTCGATGAGGAGAAGTTGTTTCAAATAAAAACAAAGAAATTTGTGTATTTTTTTTTTTTTTACCATATTTTATTATTTTTTTTTAATAATATGATAAGATATGATCAAAAATATGGCATCCATAGAAAGCCCTTTTTGTCCCGATAAAAACAATATATAATATGTGTGGGTACAGCAAATGACGAAGAAGAAAATTACTGCTAAACACAAACAGCACAGAAATGTTAAAATAGCCATTGTCCAGAAAGGACAAAAATGTTTCAAAGGCTCTGTCCTTAAGGGGTTAAAGAGATATTTTTACAATAACTTTTACAATTAAAGAGAAAATACCATATATGTTATACATAAAAAGTAAATATCAATGTATCCAATCCATATTTAAATCAATGATGAAAGTGTTGATCAGGCACTCTATAGTCAGTTTTCATTGTGATAACATATTGGTATGAATTAATTATGCAATTAAATTACAATGTTAATAAATAAAACAAAAAATTTAAAATTGGGAGGGGGGGGGCAACAAAAAAGGGGGAAGGGGAGTGCATCAGTCCACAACAGCTCCCCCCCCTCAAATTAAATTCTAATGACTATAACCAATTCAAGTATACATAACATGACACAACAATACCTAGTTCTGATAATCGCATAATAGAATAACTTTTTTTGTTGTCAAACTATTTTTCAAATACTTTTATTTATACAATGCATAAATCAAAAATGTATGCAATCAAAACCTATATTCTCTTTTAATCTTTGTTTCCCATTCATCCTAGTAGTGTCAAAGGTTATCTAACTGCAAAGGTTGTCTGAGAGCCAGTTCCTAACCCTTATTTTCTAGTATATAATGAAAAACTTCTGAATGGCTCATCCTACCAAATTTGCAGCATCAGTGTCCTTTGCTTCCACCAAAAGTGCTTCTGATTGCTGGACAGAGGAGGGTTTCAGTTGTCGCGTTCATCACGTCTGTACAAGTGTAACAGAATAAAAATGTCTAAGAAAAAAATCCCTAGACATTTTGCCTGTCCTGCCTGCTTCCTGTATCGCAGTTTACCCGCGATTACCTTTCCCCGATCAGAGCTTCCAGCAGGTGAGAAGCGACACATCCTGTCTGAATTCAAGATGGCGAGCACAACTCTGTGCTGCTCCGCCCAAACAGAGTGAGTACTATCTGTTAGACATGCCCTTCACTCGTCATCATCAGGGGGCATGGCCTACAGTAAAGGGAAGACCCAAGCTAAGTATGTTGCTCCTCCTCCCAAACCAATCAAGGCAATTACCAACAGGGCTATATAAACCCACACCTCCAAGCATTCATTGCTTCTTGATTCTGGAGCTGCCAGGTAGTTAAAGTTTGCTTGCTACTGACCTCTGCCAGTTACCCTACTCTGAACCTGCGCTACCTGTCCTGACCTTGGCTATTCCATCTGACCTTGAACCTCCACTGCTTGCGTTGACCTGTGCCTGCCCCCAACTTTGATTCCTGCCTGATCCTTGCCTGTACCTTGTTTTTAGACTCTACAATACCGCCCTTGTGCACTGTCTCCCTGTCTCTGCGGAGAGGCAGGCAACTGGATGTCTGTGTGCTGCTCTTTCACACATACGTCCTCTCAGTCTGTCTCTCATGCTCCCTGCTTGTCTGCGGAAGTCCAGGATATAATCTGGGTGCTGGTTGGGTTAAGTCGTGTGTGTGTATCTGGGTGCTGGGGTATGTCCTGGTTGTGCAGTCTGGGTGCTGGGGAATGTCCTGGATTTTTTGGTATTGAACACCATGGCAAGTTATCATAATTTTAAATGCCAGCTTTGCCCCTATTTTAAGTGCATTTAACTGCCATCTAGTGGTAAAAATGTGCTTTCTTCATATTTCCATTGCCATAATATCAAATGCATGAAAACAACATAGCTGTATCTGTAATAAGCATCAGACATCAACAATTTGTGGAATGATTAGGTTTACCGAGTCCTTTTCGGGTTTCCAGTAAAGAGAAAACCAAAACAGTAAATTAAAAAACTTGGCATAGCAGACAATACAGACATATTAAATTTAGTAACTCAGCTACATAATGGAAAGGGAAACCAAACCTATCAGTACCCTGAAAAGATGCCTGTAACAACCTTACCTGACTATTCTTGATTCTTACTCCAGTGTACCAGACCCTTGGTTTCCACTTGATTTTCCTGTCTTCTATTATCCTGACCTTGGCTTCCACTGTGTTTCCTGCAATTGGTGCCTCAATTCCAGTGGCTGTGTGTCCAGCTATCCTAGTTCTCAGAACCAGTGGCAGTGTTCTAGAAGCAGTACAGTTATATGTTCTATCATCCTGAACCTCAGCACCAGTGGCTGTGTGTAATCCTGTATCTCAGTGTCAGTGGGTGTGTGATATCCAATATCTCAGTTCCAGTAGCTGTATATTATCCTGAGTTCCAGAACCAGCACAGCTGTGTGTTCCAAGATCCAATATTTCAGTACCAGTGGCTGTGTTATTCCATATCTCAGAACCAGTACTGCTCTGGGTCCAGTTATACTGTGATCCAGTTGTCTAAAGCTATTTACCCAAGAACCTACTGTCACTAGTTCTTCCATAATCAGTGTTCGGAGAGAGGTAGAGGTGCAGCTATTTACCTATTCAATAGTGTCCGTGGCTCAATCAAGGATATCTCTTGATTTGTAACAAAGACCTCCTACTACCTCTCAAAGACCTGGTGATCAGTTGTTCAAGATCTCACGTGTATAATTCAGGCCTTGCATAATGGATCCTAAACTCTGACTATTACACCGTGACAATGCTGTATTAAATGCACCTAAAACAAAGGTTGATTAAAAAAAAACATTGCTAACTTGAATAACATAAGTGCACAGTGTTCATTCTCCAGTGTCCTGACAATGAAATCATATTTCCTGATACATATAGCTGGATGATTCACTCATAGACCCTACTTGGGTTTTATATCTGACGGTAACACATAAGACTACCATAAAAAAAAAATAGATAACATTTAATTTAAGTGATGGTTTGTACAACACCATATATTTTTGGAAATTGTTTGAGAAAACAGTCCACAAATTTCTCTTAGCAAAACCTGCCATCAAAATTCCTTTATTTTATTGGAAATTCCTTTTTTTGTCCTGTTGTATATTTTGATGTTGTAGTTGTGTAACCACCTAAGAATTGTATTATGGAAAACGGTACTTTCCTGTTATCTGGAGCCATTTCATTTTTTTTTTTATTATTTTATAATTAAGATGCCATTTCAATTTTTTGTTTTGTTTTATTATTTAAATTCCGGACAGAAAAATATTTTAATTGCGTCGAAAATGTATTTTAATTGCGTCAAAAATATCATCTATCATGTAGTTGTTTAAATGACGGTTGTGTTTTTGTTCATGCCCAATTCCTCTTCGCACAACTTGATCAATGTCAATTCCTTGGCCCAGCAATAGAAGAAGTGAATGGCTGTCATGAACAATAGATGACTGTTGGTAAACCAATTTCCATGGCAGATGTTGAGCTTTTTTCGACCAGTGGATTTTCAGCAATTCCAGGAAATACAGGAACCAAAGTAGAGCTTCATTTCATGAAGCATTCTAGCTGGCAGTATTAATTTCTTTTGCAAGAATGCCATGGCCTCTTTTTCGGTAGTGAAAAAATAAATGTTTTGAATGTGAGTAGGAAGCAAACTAAATACAATATTCCTTTCTTTTGCAAGGTTCAGTAGGAGGGAAACTCCTAACCTGATTGGCTGCTGACTTTAACCTGATTGGCTGCTGACTGCAGCTCTGTGTGCTGATTGGTCTACTCCCTGTCACTTGACTCTGTAGTATGATGGTTCAACAAGCAAATTCACACACGCTGAGTGAAAAAGTGGGGCTCAATACCGGCTGACTGCCTCTCACATTTTAATTCAGAGTGATTAAATGATTATTTGAGTGAATTCAAATGGTTCCAGATAACCAGAAAGTGTGGTATTAACAGATTCACACACACTGACTGAAAAAAACAGGACTTAAAGGGACACTAAACGTTATTTTTCACTTGTGCTTCTAATATAGAAGATAGGGTTGTCACCTTTTCTTCAGAAAAATACAGGCCTTGCTACTGTCTCCATAGATTTTCATTGGCCTGTAAAATACCAGCCAGGTGGCAACCCTAATAGAAGCACAAGTGAAAATTTAGTTGTTCCTATTGTGATAATAAACTGGCGTGTACTTTTTTCCATAGAAAGCTGGCAGCCGTGGGGGACCTTAACTAGTACTAGAGACCCTCGCACTCGGCAGTCAGAGCGGGGCGAGCCGTGGCTGATGTTGTCAGCACGCGACAACCAGGAACTGCTGTGTCTCATGGGAGACATAGTAAACCCATAGGTTTACTTAAAAATCCTGGGACATGTTTTCTTTTACTCTTGGTTCCATCAAGGAAGCAAGGGTTAATGAAGGTTTAATGTTCCTTTAATACCAGCTGACTACCTCTCACATTTTAATTGAGTGAATACATTCACATTTGATTGAATTCAAATGGTTCCAGATAACAGGAAAGTGCGATTTTAATTGAATGCCTCCAGATAACAGGAAAGTACCTGGAAAACTTATATTAGTCCTAAATAAATGAGTAATTTGTAAACCAGTTAGTAGTGTCTCGTTTACAAAACACAGGCCTGAAGTATGCAAAAGGGACCTTGAATAAAACGACAGTGCAGTGCCTAAATGTACTAGCCTATTCTAATAATTACAAGTAAAATCGATAAATTCAGTTTAATTGACTGGTATAAAAAGTAACAAAACCTCAATGTTTAACATAACAGGAAGTAAGGCGTGACCGCATCCCGTACAGTAAGGCTAACATTCCATTGAGAACGTCTATATATTGCCTTTTTTGTTTACTTAGCTATGAGTCATTCATCCGCCCAAACTAAAAATGGCCGCTTGTCGTAGTTACCTGACACGTGTTTGTTGCCCAGCTCGCGCATGTTAGTGACCTCATACGCATCAAGGCCGTTTTCTAGCAACTTTCTTGAACGCTTAGCAACAGACTTTTGATTGGTCAAGCTAATGACACCCCCTAACGTCCATAGTAAATATGTAACCCCTGATTGGTTGGAAGCTACGCGTCCATAGACCAATTGTTGGAGAGCGCAGCGCAATTCAAAACGTGTACGATTGGTGGCGGTTACTTGATTCCAACCGTCTGACCAAGCGGTAGTCTTTACCAGTAGGAGGAGGAGTCAAAGGTTAAGCTTTTCCGCGGCATCGCCGCCAGCACCGTTAACATGTCCTTCAAAAACATATACTATTCCGACAAGTACACGGATGAAAAGTATGAATACAGGTAAGCGGGAAAGCTGGTAATTTTACACTTAGTTGCGAGTCTTCTGACTTGGGAGTGTCGCTTGTAGAGTAATGTAGAAAACGTGGGCAGCTAGCTAGTAGTGGCAAACTCTCTGAGAAGTTTTTCTCCTCTTCGGCTAATGGGGGAGGGGTGGATCCATCGAATTGCATCTTCACCCCAGTTGGTTTTTCTTTCATCGCGTGGTTTATTGTTCCTTTAGGCATGCCTTATTATTTTCGTAAATTATAAAAAATGCGTTGTCTTTGTAAATTGCAGTAGGGAACAAATGGCTGTGATTCACCAACTGCGTAACGTTTGCCAATTCTGAGCCTATACCTTCTCCGCTTTGTGCATACTCATTGGCATGTGTGGAAGTAACTTTAATCAAGTTGTGCCCGTTATCGGTGTATTGTGTACTAATGCATGGTAACATTGAAGTTGCCTGCCAACTGTTTCAACACGTGTAATGTTTTTTTATTTTTTAAAGTAAAAATGAAACGTCCCCACAGTTAACCCTTTACTATCCGTTAGTGGACAACTGTTGGTAAACAATATTTGATTGAAAGATAGCATCAAGACTTTTTGCTTTGCATAGCTCTGTTAGGGGTGGAAATGGATAAAGGACCCAAGATGTCTGCCTTCTGATAGAGCTAAACAGAGCAAAGAGCGATCAATAAGGTACTTTGTATTCTTTAAAGCATTTCTATTTAGAATGCCTACACTTAATGTAATCTTTAAGTTAAACACCTTGTGTTTTTACTGATGTCCTTTTTAAAGAATCCCTAAAATTACTTTTTGAAGGGGCATTTAAGGAATTAGTGGTAGAGGTAAAAGTTAAAAACCTGGTGCCACTTGTTTTGCTTTGAGCACATATATCTTTAGAGACTTAAACTGGAGGCTGGTGTGTGCTAATACAGTTTCCGTATCCCTTCTTGTCCCAAGCTTTTTGGATAACTGTTAATTTTCACCAATAAGAGAGAGCTAGATCCTGATCACACAGACTCTGGTTTGGCACTTTGGTGTTTGGATATATATGTATGTGTGTGTCTTTGTGATTGGTTAACCAGGAACATAAAAGCAGACACAATCAGGGTCAGGGTCTCTACCGATTTTTATTTTTTTTTTATTTTTTAATTGTGGCAAAATATTTAAAAAGAAAAAAAACTGAGTGGCCCACTGGTGTATCTGGTTTGATAGTCTCTTTGCAAGTGCAGAGATCCTCCTTTTTACGTAACCTCAATAGTGGTCAGTTTGTTTATAAAACTGATGTTCTCTCGCTCAAAGTGGCCACAACTGACAGTGGGATTCCTGTACAACTCATTGCAGGGAGCTACAATGAGCTGTTACTCTGCACGTTCCATGCCATCCTTCAAGCTTTTGGCCTCTGATTTAAATAGTATGGCAAAGTCCTACAAGCGGGAAAGTGTTGAGATGCACATTTGGTTTTCTTATATGCAAAAACCATTGCTTTTACTATATCGGTACATTTTTATACACCAGTATGTCAACATATCTTCATAAGACACTGGTTGGATGACAATCTTGCAGGTTAGGGAAGGCAGTCCATGGTGTGAACGCCTTCGTGTGATGTGAAAAAGCACTCTGGTCCAAAGCCGCATGGTAAGCTGGCTATTGCTCCTCGTCTGAGATTGTAGGTACAGCATTCTTAAACCACCTGTCAGATATTCATTTATCCGACAGACTTCACTAGTGTGATGAGACGCTAGATTTGACTTCTAATCTGTATTGAAATGTAAAAACCAATATTCTCCTCTGCACTAGGTAAAAGACAGTTGTCACCTGACTAGCACAATCCCCTGTGCTGATTAGTTGATCGCATGCTGACACACTCGCTGTGCACCTTCAGTCTGCTCTAAGCAGATGTAAATTTGTATCTGTAAAGATGAATGTCTGGTTTGCAAAAGGCAACTGCCAGCACTGTTTTATTTTTATTTTTTTAATTGCAGATTTTTACGAAATGTTAATCATAACGTGCCACTGTCTGCATTAATATGCAGTTATCTTTCAATTTGGTGTGGTCCTTTAGAATTCGCTATAACTGATGCGCAACAGTTACTTTTATAAATTATTGACACCAATTTTTTTTTTAATAGTTTTAATTCAGTGATTTAGCAGTATTGTTTGCTGATCTTGCTATGGGTACAAAGAAACATTTTGACTTATGTCATGTCTGACTATCTTTTTGTCTGGTTTAAACAAATAGCAAGCTAATTTATTGCACCATTCACATCTATAGTTTAGGGCAATAAATTAGGGTAGGTGGACATTTTCGGGGTACTTTTTTTTTTGTTTTTTTTTTTTACAAAAAAGTTAATCATGACCTTTTTAAGGTACACTACAATCAGTCTAGATCAATTAGACCACTTAGATGGCTGGGCGACATTACAGCTTGATAGTAGCTGTCAGTCTCTTCAGCTACATGTTTTGCGACTGTTTAATTTTGTTGTCTTACTGCATCTTATCACACTCTAAATTCAATTGCATGCAGAATTTACCAGAACTGAACTGTGATTAAACACCATTCAATCACAAGGGTCATGGGGAAAGTATAACCCAACTGTTTGTTCATTAGGGCAGCACATATTTATAATGTCACAGCAGACCCCTGAAACTACCTTCTCTACACAGAGCCTGTGGCTACAGGTTAAAGCAAGCAGTATGCCTGGCCTTGGCTATAGAACAGACACCTTTTTGCTCAGGAGCAGAATATTCAGCATATACAGTGTTAACTCTTTCAGGTCTGAATATAAGTTAACCCTTTCAGTCATGATTAATAGTAATCTCTTATGTACTTTTCCTTTAGGCATGTTGTGCTGCCAAAAGAGTTGGCTAAACAAGTACCAAAAACACATCTAATGTCTGAAGAAGAATGGAGGAGACTTGGTGTACAACAAAGCCTTGGTTGGGTACACTACATGATCCATGAGCCAGGTAACAATTAACAGAAGGTGTACAGTTTAAAATACAAGCTTCCAGCCCAAATTGTTTTGGTTGCATTTAGTTTAATCTATAAAAATGTGTGCTTTGTGGAGCATATTGATATGCATAGTGTTTTGGAACTGGTGATGTTTCAGTTCAGGTGTGTGTGTGTGTGTGTGTGTCACTATAGAACACAATAAAAATACACGTAAGAATATATAAAGATTAAAATATTTGTAGGCAATCAACTGAATAACTAGTAATATGAATTTTCCTACAATATGAGGCTGCTTTCATCAGTGTAGTTTTCATTATAACGGATGGTAAATGTTACTGTATGTTTACATTTTAGATGAGTTTCTCTAGAAGTTTTAGTAGTTTTCCTTCAAAACATGTAATTTTAGTTAGGGCAAAGCATATATCTCCAGTGGCTACAAGTTCACATACTAATCCTGTATAACAATGTAAAAATATAATTGTGTGTGTTTTTTTTTTTTTCTCCCTATATTTGGATGAGGAGTACCTTTATTTAAAACTGCCAAAAATATCCAAACTTCCACACTTTTGCTGACTATTAGTGGTGCTTATGAGATCACCGACCAGTAAGTTTAATGGTCAGTAAAAAAGATTTGTGATATCTTTTTAAATTGCATAGTAAAAGATATTGTGCATCTGGATGCAACCTGTAAAGATTCAGCAAAGTGCTAATGGTCGACAATATGGTGTGTAGTAGACCATAAATGGGCTATCTAAATATGTTCTGAATAATACTTGAAAAGTAAGCATGTTATAATAATCTTATTGCTGGTAATTAAAAATGGGAAAAACACACGGCACAAGAGCAAACAAGTAGAACAATGGCTTTTAGATAAATGCAAGTACAAAATTTATTGACAACTTACATGAAGTGGCTTGTCATCCGAGGGTTGCAAACTCCTGTAGTGGAAAGAAAATCTGCCTTAAGCGTTTTGCGCCTGCGCAGGGGCCTATGATTAAGCACCCTGCGCAGGCGCAAAAAGCATAAGGCTTATTAGGGGTGGGGAACCTTTTGTTCTAATGGGCATTTATTTATTTATATGGGATATTTATAACCTCATCTGAGGGCCATACAAAAAAAAATTGGTGCCCCGTCGCCCACATTGCACATTCAGGACTTACCACTGCACTCCATGACAGCCGGTGTCCAGAGAAGGCAGCATGGGAATGTCTCTGTTGCTGCACAGACAACCAGCTGCCTTCTCATCACAGAGCTGCTATTGTGGGGAAATCTATTTTTATATACATGGGCCTGAGTGGCACAGGTATAGTGTTGCACCTATAACATATTGGTGCTCTAGTGCAGGGCTTGACAAACCCTGGGCGCCAGGTCACCGTGGCGACTAGAAAATTAGACCTGGTGCCCGGGAAGTGTCATCACCCCTCTCCCTGGGATAAGTTTAAAAAAAAAAAAAAAACGATCAGAGGACGAGGGAGCAGTGTGTGCGCTGTACATACATCCTCCTCTGCCCCCTCGCGCTTTAGTGTTGGAGCAACGGGTGTCACGTGACATCCTGCCTGACACCAGTAGTGTCAAGATGGTCTGTGACGGGACAGAGGTACTTTCCCCTCCATTTAAAAAAAGCTTGTGTATGTGGCTGGCTGTATGTATCTGTGTGCGCATGTGTATAGGTATGTGATGAACTGTCTCGGTGTGTGCACGTAATGTGGTCAACTGTGGATATGTATGTGGCTGCGTGAATGTGCCGTTGTGTGGCTTCTAGATCTTTTTATTTTTTTTTAAAGCTGGCTCCTAAATCTAAATTAAATTTGTCAAACCCTGCTCTAGTGACTTGTTTCTATTGGGTGTTTAACAATGACATTTTATTACATTTTGGTAATGCCTAGTTCTTCAGCACTTTTTTTTTGTTTACACTACTATATGGAGATCACCAAGATTAAAATATATCTATTTCCAAGAGGCATTTCAATCTTATCTGACTCTACTGCTGCAAACTGGGCTGACTAGTGAACCAACCCATATTTAATGTCTGTTGAAAAGCATTCTAATTCATAAACTTTTTAAAAGTTGCTAACAAGCAAACTGAAGAGCAAAGTTAAAATTTTACTCAGTCTAACATCTCCATTGCTCTAAAATTCACACTTTAAATTTAAATAGTACATTTTTTCATGGCAGTGATGGTTATATAACAACTCTTGTGAATCAGTATGTTTTTTTTATTTTTAACATTCTATAATGATACAATGGCATGATATACAATATTGTATGGTTGTGAGCTTTGCATTTTTTTTTATTTTTTTTTTACAGAGCCACACATACTACTTTTTAGAAGACCCCTTCCAAAAGATCAACAGAAATGAGCTGCTTTCTTCTCTTCTTTTGGGACAATCTGTATATATTGAAGTATTCAGTGAATACAAAGACTATAATACTCAGAACCACAGCTGTGCTGAAGCTGTATTCTTGACTGCATTGGAGCCCAGTTGGTGCATCTACAGGTGGAGCTGCTATGGTTTTCATTTGTCTTCCTTCTGCTATCACTCCTAGTCTAAATCGTATCATTACCACTTGTTTAATAAAGTTTACATGTTGCATGCATGTCTGATCTTACATGGAGTAATGTCTTATTTTATTTTTTGTTGGCTAATAGTAAACATGGTAGTTCTCAACAGTTAAACACGTTGATTTTTGGCATACATGATTTTCTGTGCTAGCAGTTATTTTAATCCTAATCAACATACTAAATATACTAGTACATTGGGGAAGTTTTGTTCAGTAAACAACCTTGTTGCAAATATGACTGTTTTTGGTTACTGCAGAAAACTTGGCTATCTCCTAAAATGTATGATTTCATGGAAGAAAGTGTGTGACTTTTGAAATTGAGATGTCTTGTAACTTAGTTGTACTGCTGTTTATACTTTAAGATGTATTCTTGTCATGTGCCAGTTTCAGATTTTCTCATGGTAATGTTTACACTTATTTTAAAACCACAACCATTTTACTTTTTTTTTTTTTTTCCCTCCATGAAACATGTTTTTGGGTACCTTGTAGCCTTTCAGCTTTTTCATGTCGAGCAAGAATTTAATAATAAAAGGCCAGTCACCTGACCATTCAAGTGAAAGAAATTCCGCCATATTGAGTTGCCAGAGGGCCATTTTTGGCTGTTCGTGCGTGGCAGGGATTGTACTTCTAAGAGATTCCTAGATCTGAATAAAGGTCTGCTGATTAATTCTGTGAATGACAAATGAATATATTCAGGTGGTCTCATTTCTTCTTTGTGTGTGTTTTTGTGTTTTTTTTTTTTTTTTTTTTGTAGCTAGTTTTTATAGCCAAATATCAAAAGGGCTGTATATCCAATTTAATTTACGTCATGACAAATTTGTGTTTGTTTTTTTTTTAGGTTATTCCTAACTATTTTTACAGATTAAGGAAAATGCACCTGCAGAAAAATAAAGCATACAAAATAAGTTTTGTAGTTATCCATTGCAAAAACTGTAATAAAATACAAAACTATTAAAGATGTGGCTTTAACACGTTTTAAAGCTGGTTACACTGCCTTTGTTACTTCAAATGTGCGTGACCATATTCATTTATGTGATTAGCTATGTAAACAAGAGGCCCAGAAGGAACGGTGCCGTGGTAGAAAACAGACTCCAACAAATACACCAATGTGCACAATGTGATGCTCCATGAAGACTGCCCCGATAGTGAATTGCCAGATTATCCGCATGCAAACTCCCATGTTGGTGCCCTGGACGACGGGGGGCTTGCTTGTTCTCTGTGAAACTGGAAGTGGCTTCAGAGGAGTTCTGAAATGGTGCTGTTCTCCCATTCTCTGGCTGTATAAGTTCTCCTGCTGTGTGGGACATCCTGGATTGTTTAACCCTTTAAGGACCAGGGATTTTGCTGGGCCAAGGACCAGAGCGTTTTTCAATTTTTAATACGCGGTTTTTGAAACATAAATTTCCTCTCTCTCATTTAACGTACCCATACAAGTTATATGTTGTTTTTTTAGAGGACAGTTAGAGCTTTCTTTTGATACCCTATACATAAAAATGATTTACATTTTAGTATGAAAAAATACATAAAAAAGAGGAAATTTTTGAGGGGAAAAAAAAGTTTTTTCCCCCATTATTTTCCCAATAATAAGCTACATAACTAGTGCAACACTAACCCACTTATCCCCCCTAATTAACTAACTAACAAAAAAGAAAAATATTGATTCCCAAACCCCCCATAACAAAAAAGACATAAAAAAACTCTGAAGAGTGCGATGTCAGATCAGTAAAAATCATGCAACATGCATGCAGGGGTTAAATTTTATTAAATAAATATATTAAAATTACCTTTATTTATTAAAAAAAACTTTATAAATTGTAAAAATAAAAAAACTAAAGGAGGGCCATAAAGTGGAAGGAAACTGATCACAGTTAAAAACTGATCAGCAATGAAAGGGTTAATTTTTTTATTTTTTTTTTAATCTATGTGTATGTAATTAATTTATTTTTACTTACAGGTCACTGTAAAGTGAATTAGAGGCAAAGTCAG
This sequence comes from Pelodytes ibericus, assembly GCA_036172795.1. Lineage (NCBI taxonomy): Eukaryota > Metazoa > Chordata > Amphibia > Anura > Pelodytidae > Pelodytes > Pelodytes ibericus. Next base: position 97,741,302 of record CM069860.1, read on the forward strand.
TGTGTGAACACACTGACTTTGCCATCTAATTTGCATGTTATCGCGGTGATCACTCAATCACCGCGATCTCATGCCCCGGAAATCTACCGATCGGGTCCAGGAGCTTTGCCTCGGGTGCGAGGCTTAGTCCTGGACCCGTTGCAGATTAGCTGGCGGTGCCCACGGAGCGCACCGCCGGCTAGACTGCATGACGAGTTAACTCGTCATAAGGTCGCTAATGGTGCGGCTCTTATGACGAGTTAACTCGTCATAAGGTCGGGAAGGGGATAAATACTACACCATTGTTTTCATTTACGTTCTTGATGTATTAACACTTCTACAATTCTAGTAAAAGACCTTTCTGGGTCATATTTTACATGCTTGTTATTTATTCATGTTTGTGAGTGTCTTTTCACTCACCACTCCACGTTTCAATTATAAGACATATTACACTCTGTTTTGTATACGTATTTGTATATTATAGCATTCTATTTGGATTTGCTGCACTTGACTCTTGATGGGAGACTGTTTTGCTGGGGAAGTGATATTATTGATTATTTCATATATTGTTCACTGCATACACAAATACATACTTGAGTTCTGTCCTGCAATGGGTGTTAAGTAGTGCTGAAGTTCATATTTAAAATGAAGTTCAATATTTAAATAATTATCAATCCTATGTTTGATTGTATGCATTACCGGAAACTGGGCTCTTTGCCTTGCTACTAAATGTCCTATAAACTGATGGCTATTATATTGAACCCTGCTGTACATGTTCTGGTGCATTTACACTTTGCTCACTGGTAGCAAGTTTATTCACTGAAAGTTTAATATTATTGTAAATAAGCATGTGAAAGGCTGCACAGATTTCCAATAAGCTTTCCAGCGCAGAAAACTGCTTGCAATAAAAAAAGCAACTATGTTACGCAACCACGTTAACCCGTGATTGTTCCAATATCAAGAGAAATAACAGGTTCAACGTGGGCAGTTTCAAAATTAAATTTATTTAACCCCTTAACGCATATGGACGTATATATACGTCCTGAAAAGCATGGTCCATGAGGACGTATATATACGTCCTCCGTTTACATGTAGTACTACATGTCTGCAGCTATTCCCAGAGGCTGCTTCGTATCCGAAGCAGCCTCTGAGAGTGCCTTCAGCCCCCCCCCCCCCCCCCCCCCTGCACGCATACGATCACTGTGAATGTGATCGTATGCGCGTTAACACACATAGGCAGTGAAAGCTGATCACTGCCTATGTGTGTTAAAGTGTTGCAATGATGCCTCTATTGTGGCATCATGCAACACATTCTGTGCCCCTGGGTGTGTGCTGTATCGGAGGAGCATGCTCCTCCAATACATCGTGCCCAGAGGAGAGCGACGGGTTAGGGTTAGAGTTGGGGTAAATTTAGGGTTCGGGTTAAAAAATCACTGTAGAAGAAAATGGTTAGAAAACCAAAAAAACACTACCGTATTTGCTCGATTATAAGACGACCCCCCAAACTTTGGATATTCCATTAGGAAAAAAACTAAAAGCCTGAATATAAGACTACCCTAAAGGGAAAAAAGTTCAACTTGTATATATTCATATGTAAATTGCTTTTTTAATAAAAAATTATGATATCAAAAAATGTATTTCTAGTTTTTATTTTTTATGTGCCAATGCTGCCTTTCTCTTTCCCTTGCCCCCATTTTTCTCTCTCTCCCCCCTCCCCTTGTCTGTCTCTTAACCCCCTCACTCCCCTTGTCTCTGTCTCTTAACCCCTTCCCTCCCCTTGTCTCTGTCTTTTAACCCCCTCACTCCACTTGTCTCTGTCTCTTAACCCCTTCCCTCCCCTTGTCTCTGTCTCTTAACCCCCTCACTCCCATTGTCTCTGTCTCTTAACCCCTTCCCTCCCCTTGTCTCTGTCTCTTAACCCCCTCACTCCCCTTGTCTCTGTCTCTTAACCCCCTCCCTCCCCTTGACTCTGTCTCTGCCCTCCCCCCTGTCTCTCTGTCCCCCTCAATTTGAGGTCAGATTATAAGAAGACCTCGATTATAAGACGAGGGGTAGTTTTCAGATTTTTTTTTTACGGAAAAAAACCTTGTCTTATAATCGAGCAAATACGGTAATATTGTTTATTGCCCTATTACATGAAATAAAACATAGACAAACAAGGAAAAATGATATTACTAAACTCAGGACAAATAGTAGAAATATATAGACGGGGTCTTTTTTATCATTTGTAATTGTAAAAAAAAAAAATCAGGTCAAAGTTTGAAAAAGTGTTTTTTATGGCATATTTTCATCATATTTTATATTTGTTTTTAATAGTAAATGATATCATATGATGAAAATAATAGTATCAAATGAAAGCCCTATCCGTCCTTTAAAAAATGATATATAATTTGTGTGGGTGTACTGAACACAAAGAAAGAAATTCACAGTTCAGTAAACATTTGACAAAAATAATGGAATTCTGGTCTTCAAGGCACATCAAATGCAGCATAGCACTCGGTCACTAAGGGGTTAAGGTGAATCTGTTCATATAACTGCCTATATACATATTTGTAACATGTTATGTTAGAGTGCAATGGTTAAAAAAGAAAAAAAAACTTTGGATATTGCCCTATAACTTGGAAAAACAGCATAAAAACATGGAAACAATCATTTCTAAACTTGTGACAATTTTTAAACTATTTAGTTTTTTAAAAATATTTTCCGTAATTTTTTATGTAGTAAATTACAATTATGTTCATCATATATTATATCTAACGAAAGCCCTGCTTATGGCAATAAAAACAATATATAATCTGTGTGTGTACAGTATGTGAGAAAGAAGAAAATTACAGCTAAACACAAACTCCCCAGAAATGTCAAAACAGCCATTGTCACCAAGGGAAAGACATAGTAAACAGGTCACTAAGAGTTTAAAAAAAATCAACACCGCAGGAAATGGTTTGTCCAAAGTAACTTTTAAAGCAATCCCATCGTTTACATAGTTTGCTATAAAACAGACTTCAGTAACGACACTACTTAAGCAGCACGTCTATGTTTCTTCAGTACCGGATACACAAACGCAAGGAAGCCATTTTACCGAAGACCAAAATCGTTTTACTGAGGACATTTCACAAATGCTGTTTTGGAAACAACCAATACTTGGAGGAGGAGGAGACGGCGCGTTTTAAAATGACGTCATATAAGTAAGTGGCTTGTAATGGACGATGGCTGCATTTCCTGCCTTATATTAGGTAAAGCCGATATTCCTAAAGACAACAACGGAGGATCCGTAAAACAGGCTTTTGGCACACTGCAGCCCGTGGGTACGTAAAATGTTATGTAAATTTAACGTTAATCGGGGAGAGCTGGGTGCTTACGATTCTCATGATTTATTGGATGTGACAACAAGCGACAACATTTGTACTTCCTAGGATTGTCCTGAAATGGGTGTGCGGCTAAGCAGTATCTTCCCACAAGGCAGCCACTGCGAGCGCTGTTGTATGGCAAGGTACAGTCTGGTAGTAAAAAGGTCTCTATGGCTGCGGCGCGCGATGTAAACAAATCCCCTAACTGCACCTGTTTGCAAGACTAACGTCACGCGCGCATGTGCCATCACAAATGATACTATCCAGTGATGGCTTTGGCTCTCCTATTGCGGGCTACGGGTTTCATGTTGCTTATCACATGACCCATTACATTTTGTGGTGGTATGCAGCAAGACGTGTAAATGAATGCTCCTAAAATGTTTCAAGGACCACGCTGTGTAAAATAAATACGTAATGGAACCAATAAATTAATGCATATTACATCTTATACTTAAGCAACTTTCCATTTGTTGGTTTCATTCTTCTGCAGTATAAACCATGAAAAACAAAAACTTTCTGCAGAGTTTCTCCAGGAATTGATCCTCCCCTACATGTTTTGAAATGTGCATTCAAAATATATTGTGGGAATCAACCAAAGCACTCCCAGGGAGATGCATGGAGACCCCCATGTAGTTACACATGCAAGTGCGCTTTAAGTTCATCTCTATGAATAGTGCCTTGCAGAATGAATACTAATAAAAAAAAAAATACAGGACAGCATATGTGCATAACCACATTTCCTATTACTAACTCTCTCATAGATTGCATATTTTAGTATCAAAAGTAAATTCAGTTAAGCGCGTTTTGTCACCGTCACCACTAAGTGCTGCAGATTTGACATATCCCTGAAATTAAGTGCAGCCTAAAAAAAAAAAAGGAGTAAGCTAGGTAAAATCTCTCTTTCTCTCTCGCCTACCCACTCCCAGTAAATGGAGCACTGGCAAAATAGTGTTGCTTTTGAAAACAAGATACAGCAACTGCCATTCAGTGCAGGAACTGTTTCCAGGTCCATGATTTTATCTTAATTATAAAACAGAAAATCCTTGTCTTTGTCTGAAGCAGGAAAAACTCTTGAACGCTGGAATCATGAAATTTGCACATCTTATACATGCTGGATATGACCCCTCATAACCTCGTAATTCAGTCATCATTGCTGAATGCTTTCAATCCGGAAAGCACACCGAAATACACTTAACCAAGGATCAGGGACAAGATACTAAACCCTGGGCGAAGCCAGATAGTACAGCTAGTTTATCATTATTTTGTAACAATTACAAATCAAAATTTCATAGAGATTTTAATCAACAAAGTCTGACTTGAAATATAAGGGCTAGATTCAGTAAATTAAGGCAGTTAATGTATGTTTACTATTTCTGTCAAACTGGAAATTGTTGAGTAAGCTGTGCTAACTGGATGTATATAGATATACTTAATGTATTTTTAGATTTGTAATTGTACATTGCATCTTAGGAGGCGGAGCCACTTAACTACGTCACTCCCTTTTTTTTTGTGATTTTACCCAGCAATTCCCAAAAAAATGTTTTGGGGTGAACTGTACATTTAACCATGCTCCAAAAATACTACAACACTTTCTTTTGCTGTTCCTTAAAACATGGATGCCCTTTACTCCACTATGCTTTTACATTGCTACGTTTGAAGAATATTTACTATGTGTATGAAACACATGATTCTTTCTAAAGTTTTGTCTTTGAATTTTAGGACAAGTTGTCTCCAGGGAGTACCATTATGAATAAAACCTGGGCCAGTACAGTGAAGCAAGCTAACAAATATGGGATCGTTTCAACTACCTCATTGACTCCTCACAGCAGTACAGTCGCCAGCAACAGGGAACAAAGCTTAAAGACTTACAAAAAGGTAAATGAGGGGAATAAAAAGGTGTGTTTTTTTTTTTTTTTTTTTTTTTTTTTTAGACAAAACCTTTTGTAGTGCTTATAAAAATGGATAATTGGAATACTACAAGCCTCACAAACATTGGCACCCTGGAACAACCATTTTGAAAATTGCATTTATGTTACTGAAATGTTCCTCTATGGCGCTCTAATGGCAATCATTTCATACTGCAAAAAGCAAACGACCCTACAACTTATTATTTATTGTTTAGATTTAATTGCCTTTACCCAAAGTAAAGTTGTTTTGGTAAGATCAGTTGCAGTCTTAAAAGTTGTTGCTTAGTTTTCTTGTATCCAAAACATTAATTTAAATAAAATGGCAAAACATTGACTGATTTTTGTTTCCAATGATTACTGTAAAAAAATTTAAATAAAACAACGCACCAGAACTCCTAATTGTAAGGATATTGGTTACCATGTTTATCGTAACATAAATTAGATTAGACTCTCTTATTTGTTTGTAGATAATTGTATTCATGTTGAAGATTTAAGCTTAGTTTGAAAGAAATCATGGCTTACTTTACGCTTGCTTTTGCTTTCTGAGATGCAATTTTGTTTTTATAAAATATGTTCATACACTTCATCTAGTGTAGACATTTTAAGTAGAAATGCTTTCATGAAAGGATAAAGTGTCTTATTGAGCCCTCTTTGCTCAGGGGGCAGACATTTTGTTCTGAATATTGAGTCAGAACAAGAACACTGAAGAACAGATCCACAACCTGATATAGCTATATGGAGAAAAAAAGAAAATGAGTCAGTTATATTTCATGAACGCATATGTATTTAAAATGTTTGCACTTGATGCCTCCTTTTCAATTAAACATAAGTTTAAACATTTGCCTATAGTTGTATTATAATTGGAAATGTACATTTCTCATTGTGTGAGTAGGGACTCATACACCAGAATTATGTACTTGGCATATATCCTCTTTTTCCAGTTTTGGAGAAAATATAGTGTAGTTGTATATGATAAGAGTTTTACCTGAGTAGATAAAGAGGTAGCAGCAACCCTATACTGAATGAAAGCGTTACTTGATCTGTTTTTTTTTTTTTATTATTTTATATTTGTCTATGCTGTAGGAACTACTGTATTGTCTGCCTTTCACTAGAGTAATGTATTTTTATACTGAATGTTCACTTTCTTTCTCTTTCTTTAGGATGGCACTTCTGTGATATCCTTATTGTCAAACACAGCTGCTGCAACCGAGGAAGAAGTAGTGTCAAATAAAAAGACAAGAAAAAAGAAGAAAAATAAACAAAACACAAATAGTATCCGTCAAGAAGCACAGACAACCCCCAATGAAACCATTTTTATTCAAGAGCCACCACGAATAGAGGCAGGTCTTATTTTTATATTATGGGCTTTATTCATGAAAGAGAGAACGGAAGGAAATATCAAACTTAAGGACAAAGTAGTCAAGTCAGGAATACTTTGAGCATAGTTTACATTTCACTTGTCCGACTGAGGCCACACAAATTTATTATTTTTTGCAGTTTTGAATGAAATCACAATTTAAAAAATATATATTCAAAAATATCCTGGTTTAACAATAAATGCAGGTAATCATCACATTTTGTAAAATGTGGCTTGCAAAAAATTTGATGTTATAGTCCATTTAACCCCTTTGTGACAATGGACGTGTCAGGCACGACCTGCGGTGAATCTAGCGGTTTTCACGTTCAATGATCGCGAAAACCGCTTTAAAGGTGCTGGTCTATTGCTTCGATGTCGAGGCAATAGCCAGCACCAAAATTGCCAATCTGGGGCACCCATGATCGCCCCACGGAGCGATCGTTCGAGCCATACTGACAAAGCAGCATGCTCCGTCAATATGGCTATGCCCTCTGCAGGTCTGAGCTTCGGAAGTGAAAGTAACTTCACTTCCGTCTCCCTGAATATGCTACTTGACTGCCCCTAGTGGTAGCTAAGTAGCATAGAAATGTAAAAAAAATTAGAATAAATATTTAATTAATATAAAACTAGTTATATAATTAGATTAGCTATAGGGTTAAAAATTAAATAATTTTTAGCATAAGGGATAGGGTTAAAATTAAATTAAAATTAATTAAAGGATAGCATAAGGGTTAGAGTTGGGGTTAAATTTTGGGTTTGGGTTGGGGTCAAAAGGTCAATATAGGAAATAAAACTAAGAACACTATTTATTTTGGGTTTTTGCCCCATGACTTGCAAAAAAATACCGAAAAATATGGAAACATGCATATTTTGAAACTCGGGACAACATTTAGAAACTATTTAGATGGGGTCTTTTTTAATGATTGTATTTGTCTAAATTATATTTTAGGTCAAAGTTAGAAAAGTGGTTTTTTTTGTTTTGTTTTTTTTTCCATCATATTTAATGATTTATTTATTTTTTGTAGTAAATTATGAGATATGATGAACATAATGGTATCTAATGAAAGCCTTTCTTATGACGATGAAAACAACATATCATTTGTGTGGGTACAGTATGTGAGAGAGAAGAAAATTGCAGCTAAACACAAACACCCCAGAAATGTCAAAACAGCCATTTTCACCAAGGGAAAGTCAAGGTGGAAATGTCTTGTCACTAAGGGGTTAAATACAATTTGAAATGTTTTGGTCGGAGTAAAAAGAAGTTTGTTTGTTTGCTTGTTTATTTAGAAAACCTATATAGTTTTTGTTTTTTTTAAATTGTTTTGACTTTTCATATCAATCATAGGATGATGAAGAGTTTCCTGATCTGGCATCTTCTTTGGCGGGCACTGGGAGTGGCCTTCGACATGAACCTTTTAAGAGCCTTATCTACAGTCAATCTATGAGCCTGGGAACGGTGAGACGAGATTCCGTTAAATACCGTATATACTCGAGTATAAGCCGAGTTTTCAGCACAATTTTTGTGCTGAAAAATGCCCCCCTCGGCTTATACTCGAGTCAGTCGCTTGAAAAAAAAAAAATCTAAAACTTACCTCGTTCCTGCTCTGTCCCCCGGTGCTCTGAAGCTGCGTGGCTGTGAGGGAAGCGCTGTGAGCTTCCCTCCGGTCGCGCGGTCAACAAAGTGTGTTTTTTTTTTAAACAAACTTTATTGACCGCGCGGCTGGAGTGGAGCTCACAACGCTTCCCTCACAGTCACGCAGCTTCAGAGCACCGGGGGACAGAGCAGGAACGAGGTAAGTGCTGGGGTCTGGGGGAGGAGGGTGGCATAACGAGCATAGTAAGGGGCAATATCCTGGCATATTGGGGGCAATATCCTGGCATATTGGGGGCAATATCTTGGCATATTGGGGGCAATATCCTGGCATATTAAATGGCATATTGGGGGCAATATTTACCAGTAGCTGCCGCATTTTCCACCCTAGGCTTATACTCGAGTCAATATTTTTTCCCAGTTCTTTGTGGTAAAATTAGGTGCCTCGGCTTATATTCGGGTCGGCTTATACTCGAGTATATACGGTATATATAGAGCAGTGTTTCCCAACCCAGTCCTCAAGGCACACCTGCCAGTCCAGGATTTAGGGATTACCCAGTTGTGTCTAAGGTGTTTTTTTTTCTTCTTTGTAAAAACACCTTAGACACACCCAGGTAATCCCTAAATCCTGGACTGGTAGGTGTGCCTTGAGGACTGGGTTGGGAAACACTGATATAGAGTATAGCTAACACAATGTAGCACATGACAATTGCATAGTGTAAGTCAACTTACTACTCGGCATATCCACAGGACTCATCAGCCTGATGCCCAATTAGCCATGCATACTTGCTGTAGTATGTCCATTTTTCTGTGTACTGAATACAGCAACTTTTTGCAATTTGCCTTAGAGATTCTACAATTGATCTTCTTAGCTAGAGGGTTTTATTAGAATTATACAGAGAAAAACAAAGTGTTGGTATCATTTCTTAATAGAGATGTAAGAAATGCACATACCCAACAGAGACCTTGTCGCACACACTAGAGATTCACTAGAAACTAAATTTGTAGTGTCACCCAAAAATTAGAACTCTTCTCCTAAACTAAAACAAATGTGCATTTTAAGTTTTAGGTTTATAATTTCTTTGCATTTATTCAGTTTTATATCTTTATTAAAGGAAAAAAAATGTAATATGACATACATTGTTTTTTAATCTATTAAAAGGACACCACGATGCATTTATTTATTTTCAGTTGTCCTCTTTTAAATGTAAAGCCCAGAGTGAATTATGATAATGTAGTGCTGAGAGTACAATAGATGTTGCATTTTAATTCATTCTAATTGCTTGGGTTTTTAAGAGATCACAATTTATGGTTTTCATCCAGCCTAGGTTTCAAACACATTTCCGATAAGTGGCTTGGCCAACTCATGAAATGTATTCTCAAAGATCTGCAGTTGTGTTGAATGTTTGTTTACAGAAAACAAACTAGTCTTGTAAGGCTTTTCTTAGCAAGTTAAAATAATGATAAATGGTGCTAAACACAAATAGGTTGCAACATTTTGTTCGCAATTTTATGAAATCAAATGATCCAAATTACTCTTAAAACAATTTTTAGAATAATTTAGTGTGTCTAAAATTAAATGCGATTAAAAGATTTATAGTAATGTCCCTTTATATAGGGTCATTGTTTACATATGAGACATATTCTACTTCATATTATGTGTGACATTTATCTTTATTTTTTTTTTTCTCGCTTGTCCCTGCAGGAGGCAGTGAAACCTAAAGGCAGTGGCAAGAAGAGTAAAGTGCCTGTTCAGCTTGATTTAGGTGGCATGGTGGCAGCACTTGAACAAAAGCAACATGCAGAGAAGACCAAGCAGTGTAGCAAACCATTAGTGTTTTCTGGTAATTGTTACCCTCACACTTTGATAATATAATAATTCAACCACTAAATTTACACTTAATGTTAAGAGCATTCTCAAAGTACAAATACAGTGAAGCAATGGGAGAATATCGGCAGCATAACACAATTTAATTGCTCTTCTGACATTAGGTGCAACGCAAATGTAGAGTTTTATTTCCTGCATAGGGTGATCCAAACTTGTTCTATGTGAGTTTTTGTTATTACTTCCCTGCTAAATCATATTCTAAATACAAAATATATATTGAGCGCTGATGGTATAAATGACTTATCAATGTGCTGACAAAATTAGGAGATGCATAGCTAAATAGAAAAATTAGTAATAAAATACCTTCTCTACGTGGCACTTTGCCAATGAGCTGATACATTTGTATCTGGTGCTAGAACAAGATGTCATAAACAGGACATTGTTCAGGCCCCCATTTATATAGTAGTTTTATAGTAGCTTGTCATATTTCCTTGTATAATGGCATTTTTTTTCAGATTATAAACCATTTCAGTGGTAGAGGTTTGTTAAGAAAATATTCTTGCAATGTTTTGGTGCAGAATACTGAGATATATGACTAGATGGCAGGGCAGCAAAGGCTCCTCCCTCTTAGGGCCATGAACATGAAGAGAGCTTAAAAATAATCTAATCCCCTACTTCCTAACATTAAACACCCAAATTCTGGACTAAAATTCCTGTGATGCACAACCACCTAATGAGGTGGTTGAGCATCATGGGAACTGCAGTCTACAACAGCTGGGGTTGAAAGTTAGTAATCAGTGCCCTCCAACAACTTTTAATAATGGGAAAACATTTGTCTATTCAATCGTAGTGGGCTAGAGTCCTGTGAACCTCAGCCAGCCAAATGGCTGGGTTGTTATGGGAATTGTAGTTCACAAAAAATTGCATAGACCAATTTCTGCCATTATTGGAGTTGGTTCCAGGGCATTGATACAAACCAGGTACGGTTTCTATGTGTGTTTGAGTGTTATGGGTGTGCCTGCAGGTACTGTGTGTGTCTGATATACCTACTGGGTGTATGTGGGTTGGTGCTGTATGTGCCATGCAGATGCTAAATTTCACACTGTGACATTATCTGGCTTGTAGATTTGAACTGTTTGTCAAGCCCTGGACTTATACTTACTGTTTTGCTCATTTTATTTTAGTTGGAGGTGGCATTCCTGTCTTATCACGAGAACCAGTCCCTCCAACAAAACCTCAACAATCAAAATCTGGCCTTGCACCACACAACCCTCTGGATTCTAGTGCTCCCTTGGTAAAGAAAGGCAAACAGAGGGAAGTGCCTAAAGCAAAGAAACCAACTTCACTTAAGAAGGTTTGTCATACTGTACTTTCTTGGCTTTCAAAAAAGCTGTATTAAAAAAGTCTTAAGTCCTTTCATATTTGTTTTATATACTTTATACAGATCAAAAGTAACAGCCATTAATTAGCATGTCTTTTAATTTCCCTGCACTGCTATTCTCCATCACCACAAATATCGCCATATTTACTATAAAACTGTAATGGTTCCCCACCTACCCCCTTTATCTCTGATGATAACTATATAGTGCCCAGGTGGAATTCTACTCATACATTTTTATTTCCTTATTTTATTTTCAAGATTATCTTGAAAGAACGAGAACAGCGGAAACAGCTCAGATCGATGACACAGGAGGCAATTGCACCAGGTGAAAGTGACAGTAATGGGTCTTCTGAAAAAAGCTCGACGAACCAAACTGGGTCTACAGATCTAAATATTTCACCTGGAACTGGTATGTATCAAGAATACACTAGGGTACTTGCTCACAAATGTATATGTATGATTTGCTGATCTAATTAATAGAAATACTGAAGCCAGTCTTCATTTAAGGGCTCTTAAAGGACCACTACGAGTGTATGACTTCAACGGATCTTACAAAATTCACTTTGGCTATAAAAAAAAGTCATTCTTCCCACATTCCTAATTATTAAACTATCATAACCTGCTCTTTGGCATTTAACATTTAAAAATTGTGACTGACAAGAAATCCAATAGAGGAGGATTCAAACCAGTTGGTAATGGAAGGATGAATGGAATTTCATTAGTGTGTAGATGGGATACCTCTTTTTTGTTTTATTGTCCACTTTCATGGAAATTTTACTGGCCTGTACTTTGTGTGCTTATTGTTACTGATATTTTCAATATATATTTCCAGAGGCGGCTCTCTAATTAGGCAAGTTAGGCGGTTGCCTAAGGCCTCGCGGCTGCCTAACTTGCCTAATTGTCTTCTGACTAGGGCTGCCACTGGTAATTTACCCCTTCGTAGCGGCAGCTCCTGTGGTGCGTGCACGTTCTCTGTGCCTGTGCGCATCATTGAGTGACTCGCGTAATGTCACGTGAGTCACTGGCTGCCGGCAAGTGGCAACGTCGAGAGCGGTAAGCAGCTGAACAGTGCTGGCCGGATGGAGTACACGGACTACAGAAACTTACATGCTGCTTTTCGGCACCCAAAAGGAGAACCTTTTATGCTTTTCGTATCCTTCCTTTAAAATAAACAGTACACTGCTGCTTGGGAAATTAAATGTTCGTCGTCACTTGTGCTGCCAGTATTTGAGAGGATGGGCATTTTATGGTGATCAGATTATACTCCTGGTCGCTTGAAATGCAGTTAACACTTGCTGTGTCTGTGTTCAAAGGAGTTAAACAAAAATCCTGGGCAATGACTACATTTGCCTGTACAATTAGGAATGTTATTTAAAATTATAGTTAAAACAGCTATTTTCATAGTCTGTGGTAAAAGCTATTTAGTCTCTGGGTTACCAGCAGAAGGGGGAGTGTCGTACAAGCTCTGAAAGAAGTTTATCCAGCCATATTTGTCAGCTTAACACCAGTAAAATTATTTTTGAAGTGCCTGGTCTTACATTTGTTTTAGTAACATGATTGCATAGCTGTCATTTTAGTGGATTTACAGAGCAATGAAGTGCAATAAAAGTAGATGCATTATTCAAACTAAAAATATCATAATCTGCCTATAGTCTGGGTTTAACCTGTCTGAGCTGTGTGTTCTTTTTATGTAGTACAAATTTAGGTTTCCTTTGTATTGATGACTCGTTATAAGTCATCCGTTATGCAGAAAACCAGACATCATATTTAGTTTTTTTTAAACTTTATTAAGTATACAAAATGAAGTATGATTCTTGCAATCCTATGAAGATTAATCTTTCTACAAGTTCTCTTCAAGATTCTTTTAAGTCATATTGGTTAACAAATACAGTGCATGAAATAAGCAGTAAGCCCAGCTTTCTTTTTTTTTCTTTCAATAATGCAGAAAGTCACTTCTGCCTCATAAAAATGTGTCATTTAAAAGGTGTAATAACTGTGCACCTTTCAAAAGATATTGCCTCCTAGGCTTTTCCTTTTGTCTGTTTACAAATTTGGTTACTTGCTTTATATGCTTTGCAGCTCTTGCCATCTCTTTATTTTTTTTTACTTTTTTTTCTTATTTTTCTCAAATTTTCACTCATATGCTGATCAGATGCACATAGTAGCACATACACATATATGTGCTTGTGTGTGTATCTGATCAGCATTTGAGTGTGTACGTGTGTGCTATACCAAGCGCTTTGTTTATAGATATTTGTAGAATAATTATGAGACATTTAAAATTAAAGGAGCTGTGAATTCCTAATTGCTGGGAGTTAAGACTGGTTTTAAAATATGCTATTTATACAGTTCATTTTTATTATCGTCTGCATATCTTTTTTTTAATTATGAGTGTCAGGGCCTCATGTTCGAGTTTCGCCTAAGGCCTCACAAAGCCAAGAGCCGCCTCTGTATATTTCATAATATTATAGACTTCATGGATAGCTAAGGCCTATCCATGCCATTACCATGGTTTGTTTGGCTGGCTGTGGGTGTCTCTCTATAATAATTTTCTCAGGAACACTTGTAATGTATGTTCAAACTGGAAACCTTTTTAATGAACTTAATTGCTTCAAACCCCTCATGTTACTTTCTTTTATTAACTGAAAGCGGATTTTCTGTTTTTGTTATTTGGTTTCTTTTTGTAGTAGAAAATGCCAAAGGTTTGACAGATACCACGATGGTTGTTCATGGACGGCCAATGGACACCACAAGCGATCTTCCTCCTCTCCCAGAAGCAAATTCAAAAGTTGCCAGAATTCACAGCAGGCGTTTTCGAGAGTAAGTCATTTAAAGAGAATTTTTCAAGCTGTGGCATGTTATTTGTACATGTTACATTCCCCTACACTTGTCTGTGTGAACACACTGACTTCACTATCTAATTTGCATGTGATCATGGTGATCAATTCATCAGAGTGCTGGACCCGTTACGGACCAGCTGGCGGTTTACACGAAGCGCCGGTTTACCGACATGACGAGTTAACTCGTCATAAGGTCGGGAATGGGGTTAAATACATATTTTGTGTGTGTTGTGTTTTTTTTAAGTGTTACAACTTTTTTTTTTTTAACGATTAAGTGCCAGCTTTATTGAAATAAGATAAATGTCTTGATGAGAAAAACTTGGTGCTATATCTATCTCTGCTCAATGTCTGTAGATATCTGCTCTGGCTCGGCCTTCTAACTGGTAGAAAACCTCCTGTGGACAATATCCTGCATGCAAACTATGGTCCTGGCCGTCATGGGTTCTAGCACAACAATATTTGACATAAGAATTAGTTATTTGCCCACCCAATAAGTCGATGAATGACTGCATGAATAAACATAGGCTTCCAGAGCACTACAGGGTTTTGTCCTTTCTATAACATAGGCACTTGAGCCTGTCTAGCAGGCTTCTGTTCAGCTAGCACAAAGGTTGTCACAAGGTCTGGATGCTGAACCTTGCGATACTAATGCATGACTTGGGAGCGTGTTCACTTCCTCCCTGCAAATCAAGGCACTTTTATAGGTGCAACATATTTACCTTAAGATGTAACACCCCTGGATATCTTGTTATCTGTGTAGGAATATTTAAACTATAGAACTGAGCTATTGGGAAACTTAGGTCTCCAATATTCTTGAAAACAGAGGTATTTGGGTTCTAACAGGACACTGCTCTCTTGTGTGCAGTTTTCATATTTTATACCCCACCCTCAGTAAGAGAAGAGAGAATGAACAGAAGACCTAAGAATATGAAAGAAGGGTGTCCCACATGCACACACCGCCTTGCTGGCACTGATGATTCACATATGTGTGTGTTTTTCCAGATCGTTCTTAAAGTTAATAACATGACCTGCAGATTAACATTTAGATTATTTATCCTGTCTAGATATTGCAGCCAGGTCCTCAGTAAAGAAGTGGACAAATGTGTGACAGGCCTTCTGAAGGAGCTAGTTCGGTTTCAGGATCGCATGTACCAGAAGGATCCAGGGAAAGCCAAGACCAAGCGCCGCCTGGTGATGGGTCTACGGGAGGTTTTGAAACACTTGAAACTTGGGAAGCTCAAGTGCATTATCATTTCTCCAAACTGTGAGAAGATTCAATCCAAAGGTACTCAACAAGACACTATTCGTTTCTGTTCTGTCAAAACTGTACTCTTAAAACTAACACTCCATGAATAAAGTCTAGTCTGATCTTTTCCCTTTGAAACCGTGCTTTCATTAAGAAAGCATTACTTTGCATCTCTTTATGAAGGACCCCTTGCTGGAACATATTATCCTAACTTGAGATGTCTGGTGTCTTATAGTTAAACTATTATTGAAACCATTTTGAATTATAGCCTCTATGTTTTTAATGCAAAAATGTCAAGTAGTCTGTAATGAGTACAGTTTGATTTGAATAATGTTGTGCTCTTAAAACCATATGTAAGAAAGCTCTTCTTCAGTTCCCATCCAACCCAAGACTCTAGACACCTATGGTAGGCATCTGTTAGCTAATTACCAAGCCTGGTAGATATGGGGATGTGCCACAATTTCTTAAAGGAACACCGTTCCTGTCAAACCAAATCTCATGTCATCGTAACTCTGTATTAGATGTTAGACACACAAAATATCACAGGTTGTATCTCTGTCTGCAGGTGGATTGGATGACACTCTACAAACCATCATTGACTGTGCCCAGGAACAGAATGTTCCTTGCGTATTTGCACTTAACCGCAAAGCTTTGGGCCGTTGTGTGAATAAAGCTGTACCAGTTAGTGTGGTTGGGATTTTCAGCTATGATGGAGCGCAGGTGAATAGACCTTTTCCTACATTTATTTTTGGCGTTTTATTTTAATTAAGGGTGTAGTCATTTGGACAAAAGCAGCTTCTGTCCTCTTCACTCCACAAAGACCACCTTAAAATCTAATGTAACACTCCCCATATGGTAGACTTGTTTTGTGGGTAGTTCAACCCAACAGCCATTTGCGATGATCAGGAAAAAAATAGAAAAGCTCTGCTCCAGAATCACATCTCACTCATAGTTCATTAAATCACTGTAAGATTGGATCCAGTAAAGCTTTTATTGAAATCACCTTAAAAAGCAATTCCATATGGATGAAAGGCTTTTTCTGGTTTTATTTTATTTTAAGCACGTCTTAAACATGGCTTCTGCATAACAGACCTGAAAAAAATATACCATTTCAGTAATACTGATTATATTTTTGTGTGTATGAGAAAAATGTTAACTTGTACACTGTATTCCTTTAGAAGATGTGAATTTAGTCTTACGGGAGGAAAAACGCTGTATTTTTAAATTGTTTTTGGACCTTAAAATCTTTGCATATAGCACATTATTTCCATTCCTATCTAATCTATAGATGTTTCCACTTAAATGATACACATGATTTAAACAACACTTGCATATCCCATAGGACTACTTTCACAAATTGTGCGAACTCACAAGCGAAGCAAGAAAAATTTATGAAGAAGTATCTGTTGAAATAGAACAGCAACCTGGAAATTGGATGTGGGTAAATAAACACGAGTCTGACCAAGAATCACAGGCTATACACGAGGGCAAATCAGAGGAGCCTGATGAAGTAAGCACACAGTCAACAGCTGCGGAGGAAGAGGATGACGAGCCACACTATAGTAAGTATTGCATAAGCACATAAGATGAACTAAATGTTAGTAAGGGAAACGTATATAAAAAAGCTATATTGTGATAGATTTGTGAGATGAGCTGTATGTTCCACTTTGAATGTTCTGCCTTGGAATTACTATACATGTTCCCCATACTGTGCAGTAATGGCATCATGGCTGCTGTGGATTAAGGTTCCCTTGATGCTCACCTATCAATGATGAGTATCACGGGAGTCACGGTCCATAAGAGCTGGTGAGCCAAATTTTAACCATCATGTCTTGTAGTAGTTCAGCTGGCACTTCAAAGCAGTATTTGGCAGGAGTACTAGTAGAGCAATAGTTTTTGCTGTTAATCAAAGGAAGGCACATTCATTTGAGCTCAAGCAAGTGTTTGGGAGAAGGACATCTAGGTAGTCCCTTTGCTTCTCTGATTTCTAGTACAAATGCTCCTCTGTTGATTTAACAGACTTCTGTGTCATAAGCAAGTGTTTGCTGCCATAGCTCGTAGACATTTGTTTACTTTTCCATTTACTACATCCCACTTCCGAGGCTTCTGTGTGTGCCAGTTCTATCATAACTTCATGGGTTTAGGGTTATGTAGCCTAATGTTTTGAATATATGTTGATTTTTATGAGGTTTTTTTTGTTTTGTTTCAGTTAAAGTATGGAGGCAGATGATGATAAATGATGGGTGTTCGCCATACAACATGAGCTTTGAAGATAAAGTTATTACTAATTTGTTTAATATTCATTTGTGACTGGGACATGATATGCGGTACATTTGCTCACAATATTTGAAACATTGACACCTAAATACAGATGAACGTATTGTGGAATGGGTCACCGCATTTAAAAGGGCCAAGAAGACTTTCTTTTTTTTTTTTTTTTAACCTTGATTTAATATGTATTTCAAACAAATGAATATAAAGATACTGTTCTATTCTAATGATATTCTTTTGAACATAGTGTGTTTTCTAGCACCCTAGATATAATGCAGTATAGACACTTTATTTTTTTTAAATGTTGTTTAAATTGTATTTAAAATGACTCAATGGTATATATCGTGACCATAAAAATATTCATACGCTGTGTTGCAGTACTGCGCAAAAAATGCATAGTGACACAAATGTAAGATTTTCCGTGGTCTCATGTTTAGGACATGAGCTTGTGGAGAGAAATGTACTTTACATGTTATCTGTTGGAGTAGTTATTCTACAGTGCCACAAGGTACTGTGATTCTTCTCTTCATCTATGCATTTACTTCTGACATTTTGTCACACTACATTCACAATGCATACTATTTTTATGGTTCCTTTTTTGGAGTCCTTTTTAACAATTAGACTTTGGACAAATGTATGACAGACAATCATTCCTGTAAATGAGAAATAAAAGATATCCAGAAAACCTAATTTGAATAAGTATGATGTATTCATGATGTAGCTCAGGAGGGGTGTATATAGCAAAGAAGATGTTTAAAAGAAACCATCTTTATTCAAGTGGCTTAAAAGGTTTTAAATAATAGTTATTTTTAATTTTACCATGGATACAAGAACCAAATGCTAAAGTTATTGGAACGTCATTCTCCTTTTAAATTACAAAGAAATCCTAAAATGATTGTGTTTGTGTGTGTGTGTGTGTGTGTGTATATATGTATATAATATATATGATCCATATGGATCTGTTTTAAGAACTGGAGACTCCACATGTCTAAAGAGAACATCCCGCGATGTTAAAGCTCATGGGTAATGCGGCCAGGTGGTGGTAGACTGTCCACCAGTACATTCATTGTGTCCTGTTGGTGGTAGTCTAGAACAGATATGGGTCGGAGTTGAAGGTCTCTCAAAAAAAAAAAAAAAAATTTAGGGATGCCAACAAATGCTGTATCTTCAATCGGGAGGATTATGTCCTCTTTTACTACATTCAGGTTGGTGGGTAGTCCCCAACGTGATCGTATGTCTAGTTGGCGGAGGTGTGTAAGTAGATGAGCCATTCTGCATTGCTACATGAAAATGGGTGCAGGGAGATCTACTAAGATCTGTAAAGCTGCATTGGCATAGGGGATCTGTCCGATGTGTAGGAATATCTTGCCCGTTTTTTAATCGTAGAGCTACATCCCTCTTCTTTTGGGGCAGTTTATTTATTTTATTTTTTTTAAGGTGAAAAATGTGCACTAATTGATGTTCAGTGATTTCTTGTTTTAAGTCACATATATGTTCAAGCAGTTAAGTTATGTATGGGCAGATGGCACTGGGCCTGACTGTCCACGGCAACCCTCTAATGCGGATGTTTGAGTGACTGGTTTTAGCACCCATCAGCATTTGCTGGATCATGGAATGGGTTTTCTGTGCTTATACCCCGTGACCTTCTTTTATTGCTGCTGAAATACAAGAAGCATGACATCTCTTCCAATATTTCAACCTTTCCATTGAAGGTTGGTCACAACCTGGCATATCCGCACCACGTCAGCTCACCATATGTTTTGTAGGTCCCCGTCATCAACCTCTTTTGTGGTAGGAATCAAATCAGGGGTTGGAGTCACCTGAGACTTGGCGACTGGTATATCCATTGAGTTCTCCTCTGAGGAGTCCATGCACGTTGTTGCAGCCATGCTGGAATTTGGTGACTGCCGAGGCCTGGTGGCTCTGGACAAGAATGTCCCAATGTCCATTCATGGCATTTGCTTTGCCTTTTTTGGCATTGCGCCCCATAATTTCATATAAATCCTGATCACATAGATGGTTGATTTTTCGGACAGGTTACTGTTAAAATCGATTTGTGCACGGTTCAACTTGAGGAGCCCAGCCACCATTCGTCTGTCCTTTTGAACAGCAAGCGCCACTCCCCAACTTCCTTTTTCTACTTCTTGTGCCTAAATTCAAGCATAAAATGTATAACGTATTCAGTTCAATGACAAATAAGTTGTAGTCCTTGTAATTGTTAATTTATTTGGATTAGTGCCATAGTGCAGTCTTTACTATATAATATGAACCTCTGTGGCAATAATTTATTTTGAAACTCCATGTCCTCTCCTTGTCTCAAGTACCTAGAGTCTATGAACTACCCTCTTGCCCCCTTAACTTTGTAAGGTAACCATTCTCAACAACCAGACTGTCGACAAGGTTACCCTTCTCCGCACAGTAACTGTGAAGGGGCCAAGAGGAGTCCTGCAGAAGAAGTTCAATCACATCAATGTAGAACTGTCCTTACTGGGCAAGAAGAAGCGAAGGCTCCATGTAGATAAATGGTGGGGTAACAGAAAAGAGCTGGCCTCCGGATGTATATTTGCAGCCATGTGCAAAATATGGTCAAGGGTGTTACTTTGGGTTTCCGTTACAAAATAAGGTCTGTGTACGCTTACTTCTCCATCAACATACTTATTCAGAAAAGTGGGGCTCTGGTGGAAATCAGAAACTTCTTGGGCAAAAAATACATCCGCAGGGTGCGCATGAGAGAGGGTGTGAACTGCGCAGTGCCCCATGCCCAGAGGAATTAACTGATTCTTGAAGGCAAACGACATTGAACCTGTGTCCAACTCTGCTGTCTTGATCCAGCAAGCCACCGCAGTAAAAAGTAAGGATATCCGAAAGTTCTTGGACAGTATCTTTGTTTCTGAGAAGGGAACAGTCCAGCAGCAAGAAGAATAAAAGATTTTCAGACGTACGAATGCTGTGCTCTTTATTTGAGAAAAAAATGTGTTTGGTAAAGAGTGACTTTCAACAACATTAATAATGCCTTGTTGCTTGCTTTGGCAGAATTATAGATTTGAGAAGAGCGCTTTTCTTGAGACGGAACTGAAACGTTGAGTTTGATTAATGGAAGACCTGAGTGCTCCTTCCTCTTCATTGCCTACATGTAGGGCATGCTTAATAATATTGTTTCCTGCCCAGAGATCTGCAGCAATAAAGATTACTACTTACACCAAACATTTCTTAGTTTTCTTTGACTTATCATATCTAGATTTGCATGTTAGTTTAAAAAAAAAAAACATTTTTCATTGTGTAATTACCACATATTTTTAGTTTAGTTCAACAGCTTTGACCACTTTTCATTGACAAATTGAGATTTTCCATGTGTTACTTCATCTCTAGGAAAACTAATCAACTCTTTGTGCTTCCAATGCCACCTGTGTGCAGATGACACGAATGTTGCCCATTGGGCACTGGCTGTTGACCATCTCCATCTGGATGTCTGTAACTCTGTAACTAAAACTTAATCTCTCTAAAATGGAGCCGATACTTTTCTCTCCCTCAAGTTCTATCCCTGTACCTGACCTTACCTTTACCATTGAAGACACTACAATTGTACCCACCAACCAAGCATGATGTCTTGGGGTTGTCTTTGACTCTGATCTCTTCTTCATCCCCCATGTTCAGTCCCTGGCCAAATCTTTCGTTTGAACCTAAAGAAACATTGCACGTTCACTTGTTCCTCAGTGGAGAGGCTACTAAAATCCTAGTGCACTCGCTTGTGTTCTCTCATCGCAACTACTGTAATATTCTGACTGGCCTTCTTCTGGCTCATCTTTCTCCCCTGCAATCTCTTCCAAATTCAGCTGCCAGACTCTTCTTTCTCGTTGCTCCATTCAGGCTGCTTCCTCTCTGCTCTAGGATAAAATAAAGAAATCTGTATTTAATCAGCAATACGCTCAACTCTTTGGCCTCTCCTTATATTGCCTGCCTCATTAATCGGTACTCCCTTCCACGACCACTACATTCATCAAGTGAACTAACCCTCTCCTCCAACCTCACCATTAGCATATGAATACTGGGCTGTGTAACAGAGGGGGCATGCACTTGAAGAAATCATGTGTGGGCGAAACACGTTTGACACGCCCCCTCCTCTTCCAGAAGGAAACACCTGTGTACACAGCTGTTGAACTCCGCCCCCATCAGACGGCTTGTGGTAAGACTGAACACCACAAACACGGTGACTGTCCAGTTTTGCTGATCTTGCACATATTGTGAGTTACGAGAGTACTCTCAACTCTTGTATGTAAGGTTTTAACAATCTTTTCATATTAAACCTTTGTAGACCCAATATTACACCATTACGGCAACCGTGCCTGTCTTTCTGTCATTACACACTTTATTACGTACAAGCTTCCAGAAAACCATTGGGATGTAAAGTCTGGCTCCCTCCCCCAGTCTGGATAAACTACCAAATACGATTCTGATAGAGCAGTATACTGCTCCTCGTTTGTCAGTTGGAAATTTCTTCTACTGGTTTAATATATATATATATATATATATATATATATATATTTATCTAATTCCAACGGAGAGCACTATTGGATGTCCCTTTTTTCTTTTTTGGGTATCCATAAATCGAATGTGTGATCTTCAATCATCTTAAACCTATTTTACAGGCTCAAAATTACCCTATTTTGCAAAGACAGCACCTATCATCCTCCTTTTTATGTTGTGTTACTGCAACATACTAATGATTGCAACGAGGCTGGTGCAGGTTAGATGGCAGCCAGAAGGAGATTGCCAGATATGGATGACCCCAAGAGGGGCCCTGGATTTAAAAGGATGCTCAAACTATGCACATAGCAAACAGCATATTCCCCTCTTTATGCTGTCACATATATCAATATATCAGTTACAGTGTCTTGTCACTTGACATCATAAACTCTAATTACTAAAGGCATGTGGCAGCGAGTACCCTACTGATAGCACCCAATGTGGAGACCCATGGCTGGCACTTTCAGTGGTCATCTGGGAGCCAGTCTGCCATGTTGCATTGGCCAAGGTAAGAGGGAGAGACTTGTGATTGGTTAAAATTACAGTAAGAGGACACAATTATTTTGCTTGTTCCTTTGCACATTTTCTTACATTGCTGCTTGAGAGAAGGTCATAATCTTCCAGAGAGAGGCTGTGCTGGGAGTGGAACAAACGGTGTCTTTATTTATTTCAATTGTTTATTTTTTTGGTATTCGCTATTTGGTTTTATATATAAAAAAATACAGTTTTCTGGACCGTGGATTTTTTGACATTTAGCCTTATTTTGGGAGCTTGTATTTGAAAATAATCTTTTATACCTAATTATTTATTTATTTGTTTTGTTTTTTTTGAGACTGCCTCACAGGCAAATCAAGTAAGAGCCAGGCATTTTAGCCATGGGTAAATGAGTCCTATTTTTTACAGATTCACATACTGCCTTTTCTTTACTATTTGATAAAAATTCATCAATACTCCATTCTGGAGTATAATTGGTTTTCTATGCGCAATACTATTTATTCTATATTATACACTTTAATTATTTGTTCTATTTAGGGGAGGAGCCCAAGTGTTCACTAGTTCACTTTTGTTTTTCAAGTTGATGTGTGTATATTGTAAATGTGGCATTATCTTTCTGTTACATTATGCCCTGGGCTCTAGCCACAGCAATACCCCTGGATAGAAGAAACTGTCTGATAGCTTGACTGCAGTTAGAAGAGATACTTGTTTTGTGGTCTTGGTTTCCTTTTAGAGACATGTGTACAATACAGTACTATTCCCTGCTTTGTACAGAACAAGCCCTGAGCATTCTGAATTTGGAAAGAAAACAAACCACTCTTCATTTCCTGAGAAATGGAATATAACGAAGGGGGATGCAAATGCAACAAACAAGACATAGAAATTACTTTCCTTGGGGACATATATTACACAACAACAATTTTATACAAAAGGCAGATCCAAAAAGAAAGCAGTATTTGTTTAGCACTTAATACCTTGTATTTTTACCCTCATGATTACATCTTTAGCAGGTTCTAGGTCTATTTTGTCTAATGTAATATACCATATGCTACTGTGTGTCCAGATGTATAGAATATATATATTAATATATATATATATTTCACTCAGCACTGAATATAAAACACATTTCTAAATATGTGTACCGTTTTTTCACTAAAATATTTAATGCGACGAGGAGTGCATTATTCAAAAACGCAATCGCAAAGTTCGTGTCATAAACTGTTAACGAGTTAGTTTAGGGTTAGTGTTAGGGTGATAATGATAGGTGGGGTCAAAAGGTAATTGTAGGAGAAAATGGTTAGGACAAAGCAATATGTTATATTAAGTTATTGCCCTATAACTTTTTTATTAGCGTTTGTAAAAGTGTAAAAGAGTTTATGTAAAAGTTACAAATAGTTTTATTTTCATTTGGCATCATATTTTATTTTGTTTATAGTTAATTATATTACATGATCAAAATAATGGTATTTAAAGAAAGCCATTCTATATAATTTGCATGGGTACAGTAGGAGAGTGAGAGAGGAAAATGACAACTAAATTGCAGAAGTTTAAAAACATTAAAAAACATGCTTTCCCCTTAGCAGTGCAATATTGAAAAAAACAGTCTGTCCTTAAGGGGAATACAATTTATGAATAATACAAGTGAATTAGTATGCTATTAGTTTGGTTTGGTGCTGCTTTTACCACCACATAAGGCGCAGTATATTGTTTTTTATAGAATAAAATATATGATCTCATGCACGGAATTCATTCCCTTCGGGGGTTCTTCAACAGTTTTACAGTTTTGCAGCGTGCTACCGCATATAGAAATAAAAAAATACAAGCAGTCTGTTGGTTTAGATTCATGTTTAATCAAAGTTTTGGTTGGTCCACAAAACAAAAAGAAATAAGCAACCAACATAACTTTTAGGAATTTGCATTCATTCACAGATTCTTATTTAAAAAAATTTTTTTTTTTTTTAAATTAAACACCTGGAAGGGGCAAAACCAATAATGGGTGTCAAATATCTAAAAATGTAAACAACATAATGCAGGCCGTACCAATACTGATAAATATACATCACGGATTTCAATTTCACCTATTTTGTAATAATATAACATTTTTACAAAATTACAGAGGAGAAATATCCATATCCCAGAAAATAGTAATATAACAACTTTTGTCATTAAAATCATATATATTACAAATAGTCAGAGACTGTTAAAATAAAGCACTGAGGGAACATTTGCCCAGTAATATATGCTATAACTTGCTAGTAATGAGAAGGAAGTGTCTGTGATATTTATGTGGACAGCATTTGTCTTTGTTATTATGTAAATGTTCTAAGGTACTCTTGTTTTGTAATGGTGAACTGCTACTATACTTAAGCATCTATGAAGCTGACTATTTGTAATATAATAAAAGTTAAGTTATAGTACTATTTTCTGGGGTATAGATTATTCTGCTTTTTGTGATATGTTCGATTGGGTTGCCTTGGGTTATCCCTAATTACAGCATTTCTTCTCCTCGGTTTTGTACTAATAATAATGCAATATGTGTTCTGTTTAGCAATGTCGCTGGTTAAAATGCATTATATTTTAGTGCTGTGCTGTTATTCCACCAGCTATTTTTTATGCTTACCAGACAAGAAGTTCGGACACAGTCTAGAACAGTTGGGAGTTGTAAATAAAATTTATTGTAAATAAAAATTATTGTAACTAAAATTCTGGTACTGTTGCTAGATAAAGGGAGAAGAGCTTGGTGTTTTCAGACATTAAACCATCCAGGAGTCCCAAACTATTTTAAAGACTGTCTGGGACTAATTTCCTGTCTTATAATGGCATAAAACTATCACCACAAAAACTATGAAACAATGACTGGAGACATTGCTAAGTTAAACCTAAGTAACTGCATATTATTTATAAAACAAGAGGAAATTCTCTGGCATATAAAACATGCTGCAACATTATCATTAAATGACAGCAATCCTATACACACTTTCAGATACAAAAATACAAAACTTTATTCAAAACTACAATTCTATTTAAAAAAAAAACCACATGCAGTTCAGCATCATATGTCTTATAATACAGAACAGCAAATTAATAATAGCAAATACAGTCAGGAATCCCTTCATGTAAATCCCCTTACAGAAAGATTTTTTCCCCCCCAGGGCCTGTGACTTGCTATTTAGTAAGATATATTAATCTACAGTTGTGCTCATTATGTACAAATCTTATGACTAATGAATATTATAAGATATATGGTGCTGCACTACATTTTTTTTATTTTTTTATAGAATTGTATTTTTGTGTCTTAGTGTCCTAGTATTACTGTTATTTTATGAAGTGAGGCACAGGGAGGAGGACTGTGCTGTATTTGTACACCCCACATCTATCTGTTCTATTTAAATCAAAAACATTTTTTAATGCTCTCCTTATAGCTCTAACAGTGACATTTTCATAAAAAATTATTTGTGCTATTTTTTTCCCCCAAAAATGTCCCAACTACCCTTGCTAAAACTGATTTTTCTCTAATGCAAACTGTGCAAGAAATGTGTAATACCTTCAATTTGAAAAGCTGGTTTATACATAGTAAAATTGGAAAAGCTGGTTTATACATTGTACAATTTGAAAAGCTGGTTTATACATTTTTTAATAATTACATACAAGCACTAAAACAATACAATTTACAAAATATAGAAAACAAGAGTTGTTTTTTTTTAGGTGGTACTCCAAATGAATGGCAGGCACTTCCCACTTCTACCCATGTGATCATATATAGTTAGTATAGATCATTTTGTAACGAACTTACTGTTACTTAGTATTTACATATAAAATCAACAAATATCTTGTATAATACCAGAACCATAATCAGAAACTCTTGAATGCACAGATGACTATTTTACACCAATGTACAAATTATTTGATGGGTTTCTGTAAAAAATAAAATAAAAACCATTGTTCGGTCAATCCCACGTGGGTTACCATGTATGCTTTCTCCATAGTCAGGTTTTTTTTGTGGACAGTAAGTTGCTTGTGAATGCAAAAAGCATGCATGTTTTGTCCATGTAAGTCGATTTCTATTTGGAATCTTTCTTCTTACAGCTTTCCTAGAGTAATAAAAAAAATATTTTATATTAGTGGTTAATTGATTCCTCCCCAATGAGATCTGATATGCTTACATTTAAAGTTACCCGGATTACATCTTTATACAATAGTTATGCAATGATATGCTCAAGGAAAGGGAGAAGTGTATGTGACTAAATGATGCAAAGATCCAATAGGAAATAGTGAATCCAATAGTGATTTTATGTGAGTTTTAAAAGGGGCTGTAAATCTAATATTTTATTACGGAGATCGGAGAGGAAACCGATACATGCCTCATTAATAACCTCTGCAATGTTTCACGCAGAAATGCTTTCAGATTGCTTAACGTCCTGCTTCCTCATCTGTTATGAGTTAAAGGAATGAGGGAAGAACAGTCATATTAATCCACATGCGTCAAGAGCTTTATGGTAGTCCAGAACAGATTTAGTTGGCCATTCCAAAACAAGTTTTTAATTATTTAATATTAAAAGCTTTAGGGAGGCGCTTCAGTGGTGAAAAGATGACTTGTGTCTTTTCTGTGATGAAGAAGAGAAAGCTGGGATGAGATCTGTACAATCAGTCTGGTAGAAAACTTTAGGAAACTACATAGCAGCTACAGGAGTGGCTGTAGAAAACTTTAGGACACTACATAGCAGCTACAGGAGTGGCTCACACTGTTAAAAACTATGATCACCATGGACAGAAGAGAAATGTTATGTTATGGACTGGGATAAAGATGGAAATTCTCAAGCCATCATCATGACAACACAATACAACTGGCTTTCCAGCAGTGGCTGGCTTTACAGCATGGCTCCACTGTATCCCACAGATGGTACGGTGATAGTTACATGATGATTCGTTTTTTTCAATTAGATCTTCACACAAATGCGTGAAATTGGTCAGATGTTCCAGTAAATTCTTGGAGATACTTTGTATTTAGAAAATTGGGCAGACTAGATGGACCGAATGGTTCTTATCTGACAACACATTCTATTCCATTTAGTGAGGTCACTGTGTCTAACAGTGTGGAAAAGAATCACTGTTCCTGTTGAGTTGGAGCCCAGTTTCATGGCAGTTGGTCCATACCATTTAGCTTTAAGTGAGAATAACCACATTTGATTTTATGCTCTCTCCAAAACTGCTGTAGACAAATTAAATGACATGGAATATTTGGGATCAGGCACTAGCATGTGCTTCAATCCAGATTATAGCGCAGCTCTTTTTGAAGGAAAAGTACAGCTTTGCATGATCAAGAACAATGGTTTGGATCAGGAGGAAAGAGAAGCATGACTGTTACCAAAACGGATGTCCAATACTGTGCCACTTACTTAATGAAGATTTCCTGATTTATGGGGCAAATACTGGGGACAAATACTAAGTGCTTCTATCTTGTATATATGAACAGAACTAACATTCTATTACAAACATATTAGATGTAGTTTGAGTGCATACCCAGGTTTTCTTCCATCCCTCCATAATGTTATTGTGTTCACTGACAGCAGTCTTCCAGCTACTGAGCTCGTTTGACCAGCCTTGACTGATTGAATCTATTTTGCGAAAAATACTGTATTAATAAATGTGCAATGTTTGAGCGATTTTTCCACATAGCGACTGATAAACAGTATAGGAATCTGCAAACACCTCAACACTGTTTTTGTTAAATTGGCAAAGTATGTAATCTTATTCTACTAATTTTATGAAATAAATGTACAGTGAGCATACAAATATACATTTCACCAATAGGGTTTGCATTTGCTTAATGAAAGAAGAAAATGTAGGAAATATTGTTTATTCATTGAAGGTCAGTTTAAAGTTTAAGATACAAATACATCTTGTATCCAGGCATATATTCCTGGACAACAAAGCTCATATTTCCAGGCTACTCTGAATGGCTGGTCATGAAGGGTACAGGCCGCATTTGGTCATGTATGCCAGGGTCAAGATATTTACCAGAAACTCTGATGAAAACCCTTGAGGACTTCTCCACAGATTTGGATTTGACAGTACACCGATACTCTGCATCTGTGGTTGCGATGTCTCTCACCCAACCAAGTATGTGCATATTACCATCAGTCATTTTATGCAACTCCTCTTTGGCACAGCTCTCCATTTTCACACCATCCTTTTCCCAGGTGAAACGAACATCTCCTGAGCCTACAGAAATCAACAATTCTTATACATAGTTTATTTGTATTGCCATGTGTTAGAAATTTCTTATAGGCCTGAAGCAGTTGTCCTTTGTGCCTTAGGACCACAGCATTTATTTATTTTTAAAATCCTCTTTCTTTGACCTATGGCAAGAGTCCACAATGACTGTGTCAATTTAAATTCCATGATGATATTAGAGTGCATGAAGCTCAGTGTGTAACTGTGTTGCCTATTTTATCATGGCTGCTTGCTGCAAGGACTTAAAGTAAGATTACTGTGCTGCTCAGTTTGTTTATGTAGGTGTGGTAACCCAGGTCATATGACAGCTCTAGGAAGACTGTATGTTACATTATATGAAGGACACCCAAGTACATTATTATACATTGCACGTCTGGGTTTAATGCATGATTGGCAGGTTCATATCTGTATATAACACAATAGTCTAGGTTACGTAATTTAACTGTTCATCAGGCTGAACAACAGGTCCCATGCAATGGCTATCGGAGTAAAACTCTCAAACTCAGAGAGTTAGAGAACTGTAAAATAAACCAGAGAGGATGTGTTAGCACTAAACGTTAACACGTTTAAATGTTTTAAAACTCTCACGCACACCTAAAAGCAGTACAAAAATAATCTGTACATATAGGACGTGCTGAGAGGGGTTCCAATGAAGGGATTTAGGAGTAATAATTTCAGAGGACTTGAAGGTAGGTAGGCAATGCAATAGAGCAGCAGGAAATGCTAGCAGAATGCTTGGTTGCATATGGATTAGCAGTAGAAAGAGGGAAGTACTCATGCCATTGTACAGAGCACTGGTGAGACCTCACTTGGAGTATTGTACGCAGTACTGGAGACCGTATCTCCAGAAGGATATTGATACTTTGGAGAGAGTTCAGAGAAGGGCTACTAAACTGGTTCATGGGTTGAAGGATAAAACTTACCAGAAAAGGTTAAAGCATCTTAACATGTATAGCTTGGAGGAAAGATGTAACAGGGGGGACAGTGCCGGCCCTAAGTGTTCTGGCGCCCTGTGCGGGCTTCCTCCGTGGCGCCCCCCTGTCTCTTTCACCCCCCCCTATGTATGTGTCTCTCTCCCTTCCCATGTTTGTCCCTTTCCTCTTCCTTGCCATGTCTGTCTCTCTCCCCCCGTCCCCTGTTCTGTCTCTCTCCCCCCCGTCCCGTCTCTCTCCCCCCCCCCGTCCCCGTTCTGTCCCCCCCTCCCTGTTCTGTCTCTCCCCCCCTGTTCTGTCTCTCTCTCTCCCCCCTGCCCCTGTTCTGTCTGTCTCTCTCTCTCCCCCCTCCCCCTGTTCTCTCTCTCTAGCCCTGTTCTGTCTCTCCCCCCTGTTCTGTCTCTCTCTCACCACTCCCCCTTTTCTGTCTCTCCCCCCTAACTCCTGTTCTGCCTCTCCCCCCCCCCCCCCCCCACCATTGCCTGCAAAGGTGAATCCAGGGAGGGGGCGGGGCTAACCGACTGCTTTACGGGGAGCCATGGGCAGCAAGAGAAAGTGCTGCTCGGCTCCCCGTGCTTAATGCAAGAGAGATACACCTCACAGCCGGTTAGCTCCACCCCCTCCCTGGATCCCGCAGAGCATGACGAGCAGAGGGCTGGTGAGGGGGGATCTTTTGATCTCCCCAATCCAGTGCCTCTACAGGCTTTTTATTTTTTTTTCTCGCACAGGTCGCACACCCCTAAGGCCGGCCATGAGGGGGGATATGATAGAAACATTTACATAAAGGGAATCAGCACCGTAAAGGAAGAGAGTATATTTAAAAAAAGAAAAACTACTATAACTAGAGGACATAGTCTAAAATTAGAGGGGCAACGATTTAAAAGTAATATCAGGAAGTATTACTTTACGGAGAGGGTAGTGGATGTATGGAATAGTCTTCCAGCAGAAGTGGTAGAGGTAAACACAGTGAAGGAGTTTAAGCATGCATGGGATAGGCACAAGGCTATCCTAGATATAAGATAGGGAACTGGGGACTAATAAAAGTATTTAGAAAATTGGGCAGACTAGATGGACCGAATGGTTCTTATCTGCCGACACATTCTATGTTTCTATGAGTGCAACTGTTCCCTGATTTAAAACATTGCCTCAATGTGCCAGGTATCCCCTCCCAATACTCAAATGTTAACACATGCTTATGTAGTATGGACAATTCAGTCCCCTGATATACATGTAAATATATGCTAGACAGGCTAGGTAGTGATACGGCCATTTCCAATAGTTCATGTGAAGAACAGTAGGTGGCACCAAAATACTGCCCAAAATAAATTGAAAGCATAAAATAAATTAAAATAATAAAGGAACAATCGAAACATCGAACATATATGTAGATAAAACTGGCACTCCTCGAAATGTTGGATAATGAATGACAGAATTAAGTCCCTTACAAATTGGAAAATAATAGTTTATTTCACCATCCAGTGTAATGCAGACCAAAGTGAAGACAAAAATAGAAAAGGCCTGGTTATCAATGTGTTAACAGGTGCTATAACAACATGCACAGTGCAGAGACTAGTCTTATTATGCCTACTCTTTTTCACACTCAGATGGAAAAGAAAAAGGAGGGGAAGTCTGCAAACTAGCATATTGGGGGGGGGGGGGGGGTAATCTGACTTCCACGGTCAACAGAATACACACAGCAGCGCTTAATTTATAGCCTCAATTCCTTACAAATTTAATGTCTCGCACTGCAGAAAGCTAAATGGACCAGTGGGATATTAGGCATCTAGCAGCGGTTTACCTCCCAACATCCCCCCCCCCTCCCCCAGTGAATTGGGATGCTGTGGGGCGCAGCTTCGGAGGTAGAGAGACAGCTCTATTGCACATGTATGATAGCATGTACCAGATAGCACTGTGCATGCGCAGTACTTTGTCTCCGTTGTGCTAGAATCAGCTGAACATCGTAGTTTTTAATCCTGCTGTCCCGCCAAGCTCTGTCCTGCTTTCCTGGACAGAGGTGGAGCTTGACGGGACAGACACCCAAAATCTGCATGGCAGTTAGGGGTGCAGTGCACAATTAGGGCATGTAACCAGAAACAGCGGGATGTAAGGACTTGGATATCACGCTGTATATTAAATAACATCATATCTGGTGCACAAATTGGCCACAAGACAGCGCAGGGGAAGAACCCTGTGCCAAAGAGCACACTGATAGCTGCAATTACTCTGGGCATTAGTGGTTACGGAGGTCGCCTGGGCCGGACACCTGCGATCTCTATAGTTACACCAGTGCCTGATGTCTAATCATCTGTCTTTTCTTCTCAAGGCCCCTGGGCTGCAGCCCCTAAAGCCCATGCCTTAATCTGGCCCTGCATTAAGGCATGGGCTTTAGGGGCTGCAGCCCAGGGGCCTTGAGAAGACGCGGCACTACAGCTATGCCTCGCATTCAATCTAGTATCTACCAGAAGCTTTAACAATTATGCCAAACCCTATTAAACGTAACTGGCCCAAGGCTCCATAATGATTCCCTAGCTCCAACAAATCCCATGTAGTTGCCTCCCTATGTTATGTCTGCTTTTCAGGATGCGGGCAGTCCTAAATCTTTGGGCGCTTGACAGTTTAAAAAAATGGACAGGGCCAACTTTGGAAAGGGGTGGAGCAATGAAACTGGCAATATAGTAGAGTTGGAAGAACTAACAGACACTTACCTGCCTCATCTAGAGGAGAAGCGTTTGACCTATAAGTTCAGGTGGCATCTGCCACAACTGGAGCCTCCAAGTCAAATCTGACAAATTCCCAGGGACATAAACTCATAAAGCAGAGGTACTTACTTGGGTCCATCTAACAATGCATGATTGCAAGCATTAAAGAAAAAACAAATAATGAGCTACAAAACTTCAATGAACCATTCCTACTGAGAAAAAAATATGGGTAATCAGTTTAATTAATTGAAAAATTCACAGCAAACTAGAAAATGTATCCCTCTAAACGTGTCTGATTTTACAATACAATTCTAATTCATTGGTAATATCTGGTGTTCTTATTTAAACATGCAGCTTGTTGGACTGTCGACGCTTACCTCAGAGCACTGCGCAGGGAGCACAACAGGCAACATGGGACAATGTCTGTGCACCTGGGTGGTGCCAAGCTGCTTTTCTTTTCTTTTTTAAAGGGGCATAGTTTTTAGCCGTCTTGCATGCAAGTGCCACCGTAGACTAAATGTGCCAAATTATTTATATCTGCCCATACATTCTATGTTTTATGCACAGATAGTTCCACCATGATGCACACAAATGGGTCTGTCAAAACAATACATGTTTGTTCACTGCGGTTTCTGATATTACTTGGTCTGTGAATCCAGTTTAGAATATGTAAATATGTTGGGCTACACAGTCAAAAAACTGTTTAAAATGTGTTTGAGACCAAGACTGAAAACTGCAAAAAAGAAATGGATTCATTTCAAGGTAATAGCCATTAAAGTCCAAAATAACACTTCAGAAATTCATTGAAACCACTGAACGGAATTTAAAACGTGTTCAACAAAACACACATTTCATTTAATTGCCACATTTCTTCATGTCAGTGCTTTTATTCCAAGGTATATTTTAGAGAAGTTACTTTGCATCCTGGCTGCTAGAAAGCTCTTGGTATTTTTTTCATTAGACTCCTGAATGCTACAGAAATAAAGATGGAACCAATTTATTTTTTAAATTTATTTCACAATATTGTGTTTTGAACTTTGACATGTTGCCATCCATGTTGCCTGTCCAGCGGCCACCAATGACAAAATTCAGCCTTCCACTGGCCACCAGTGACAAACTGAAGCCCTCCACTGGCCACCAGTGACAAACTGAAGCCCTCCACTGGCCACCAGTGACAAACGGAAGCCCTCCACTGGCCACCAGTGACAAACGGAAGCCCTCCACTGGCCACCAGTGACAAACGGAAGCCCTCCACTGGCCACCAGTGACAAACGGAAGCCCTCCACTGGCCACCAGTGACAAACTGAAGCCAGTTGAAGTGAGAAACTAGGAATACACAGAACAGGAAATATAGAACAGTTAAATATATAAACAAGCTATGTTTAATAAATTAGTTTTTTTTCCCTTACTATATGTTTGATAAAAAATGATTTCAAATGCTGAATGTCATAAAATTAGCTATAAAAGGTCTATGATATAGGTATCTTATGACTTGTGTAACATAAAATATGGAGAGAGATACCACACTATAACAACAAGCACTCACTTCAGAACCGGTAGATGTGAATGGTTACATATCACTACACAGCTGTCACTTTTCACCGTGGCTACGTAATGTACTATAATGCTGATTTCAGCGGATTTGCTGCAACTGCACTGATCTGGACGTTTGTAAGTTAAGGCACGATTTCAAGTAAAGTGTCACCCAAAAGGACCACTAGAACAAAACATCTCCACTGTAAGAAATATGGATAGGGCACAACTACTCTGCTACAAAACTCACACCTACACAAAATACAAATATAGCAGCAGTGTTCAACTACAGCATAAAGCACCAAGAAATCCACTCCACTCCTTAACAACACTGGTCTTACTGAAAGCCCCTATTCTCAAAAAGCTTCTACCTAGTTAACCACAACTTATATTTAGGGATGCATCCAACTCAGGAAGTAAGCTAACCCAATACTGTAATATTGTAAGGTTTTTACAGCTGTAATACCATGTACAGAGATAGTATCACTTCCTTCATATCCAGTCAAACTCATAAATAAGCAATACGCAATAAGGGACTTTTTAACATGTGCCACTGTAGCAGTGTGATATACATCTAACCTCCAGGATGTTGGGAGTACCTAATGAAACCTCAAAGTGAGGATAGTGGACACTATGAGGAACATTAGAAGAGGCCTAAAAAAGGTATGTTTAGGATTTTCGATTTGAAAACCATGGCACCATAAGGTCTAAACAAGGACTTGAATTACATACCGTAATTTCATGAACTAACCCCTCATATATTTAACCACACCAGCAACTGCCCACATCTCCACCCATCCTTACCCACTATATCTCAAAACTCCAGATTTAAGAAGTACTGGAACTATTTCCTTCTCCTTCTGTATCTTTTTTGCCCCTTATGTATTCGTTGCTTTTAACTACTGTAAAGTCTGTAAGCTGTTATTGCAGTATTAGCATATTATACAGTTTATCCATCTGTTTTTGTTTGTATTTATTTTCACCTTTTATGCATGAACACTCACGCCTCTATTTACACATGAATGTGCTTTCTTTCTTTATATATTAGATTTTAATCTGCACAGTTCAATGATTCAACCTTTGAGTAACTGGACTATTTATAAGACTCATATTGAGGACATCAATTTTACTCCATTGAAAAAAAATGGTAACCCCCTATGAACAAATTTGGTATGCATATAGACACTTAACCCAAATGCGAATTGTAACGACTTAAGTTAATCCTTTTTATTTTTGCTTCAAAATCCCCCCTTTCTTTTCCTGATCATATTTATTACTATTACTCTTTTAGTTAACCCAACTTTCCACTCCAATCATTTCCATTCATACCATTCTGCTATAAGCACATATTCTTTTTAATCTCTCTCTCAGACACTAAGGGGATAAGCACAATATATAAAGTGCTATAACTGACACATATTCTATTTAAAGGGACACTCCCACCAAAAAAAGAAAAGAGTTTTTTTATTTTGTATTGTTGATTCCAGAAATGTCATGTTTTTGTTATGTCACTGTATTTTATAACTTAACCCCTTAAGGACAGAGCCTTTGAAACATTTTTGTCCATCCTGGACAATGGCTATTTTAACATTTTTGTGCTGTTTGTGTTTAGCTGTAATTTTCTTCTTTGTCATTTGCTTGTTTTTATCGGGACAAGAATGGCTTTCTTTGGATGCCATCATTTTGATCATTTCTTAAAATATTATATAAAAAAATAATAAAATATGGTAAAAAAAAAAACAACACAAATTTCCTGACTTATTTAAAACATCTTCTCCTCATCAACAAAAGCGAACAAAAAAACCTGCTAAATAGATTCTACTATTTCTCCTGAGTACAGGGATACCCCCCATGCATAGGTTTGTTGGGTTATTTTGGGGCTAAAAGGCCAAATTTGGGACGTGCAGTTTTTGGTTTTCCAACTTGAAATTTTGACATGCAGACAGCCTGCACCCATGTCCCATTTGGGACATATTTGAAGCCAGCCGGTGTATTTTACCACATCAACCCATATATTCTTTAAAAGTAGACACCCTAGGCCAGTGATGGCGAACCATTATGCACCAGAGTGCCCAATTTCCTGCATGCAACCAAGTTCCAGACCTTAAAGTGCCAACACTGCTTTATATTAAATACCCACATACATACTCTCACACATAAACACAGCACATGTATACCCACATACTACATACTTCACATGTATAAAAACATACACATACATACAGCACAAGTATACAGACCTACATACAACACATGTATACACACACTCACACTTAGATAAAGCATATGTATACATGCATTCTTACTCACACTTACATGCAGCACATGTACACACACATACAGCACATGTATACCCACATGTACACACACATACAGCACATGTATACACACTCACACATACAGCACACCTCACACATACATACAGCACATGTATACACACACTCACACATACATACAGCACATGTATACACACACTCACACATACATACAGCACATGTTTACACACACTCACACATACATACAGCACATGTATACACACATATTTACTCACACTTACATACAACACATGTTTACACAGATTCTTACTGACACTTATATACTCACACATACATGCAGCACATGTACACACACACATACAGCACATGTATACACACATACTTACTCACACTTACATACAACACATGAATACACACATTCTTACTCACACTTACATGCAACACATGTACACACACATACATAAAGCACATGTATACACACATACCTACTCACACTTACATATTCACACACATACACATACATAAAGCACATGTATACACACATACTTACTCACAATTATATACAGCACATGTGTACACACATACTTATATACAACACATGAATACACACATTCTTACTCACACTTACATATTCACACATACATGCAGCACATGTACACACACACACACACACACACATCCATACAGCACATGTATACACACATACACACCTACTCACACATACATTGCAGGAAGTCTCTCTGCACAGCTGCTCTGCTGTGTGAACAGGGGACGTGTCAGCTGTCAAGCTGATGTCGGGAGAGGAACCGCTAAACCAACCTGCAATGTGGAGGGGTGTGCAGTTATTGAAATGATTATCCTGTTGGCTCCTGAGAAATAATACTGATGTAATTGCTAAGGAGGCAACAGGATAGTATTTCTGTAAATATTTATTTTTGCAGTTAATTTTAACTTTGGGCTAATGGAGCTAGGATTAGGGGCTTCAGCCCCACAACTCCCCCTAGCCACGTGTGCCACAACAAAGAGCTTGGCGTGCCAGTTGTGGCACGCGTGCCATAGGTTCACCATCACTGTCCTAGGCTATTTCAAATGGTGGTATTTTAACACTTTCCATGCACTAATTCTACCACCAGCCTTTGTCAAAGTTTTGTGGTAGTAATTTTTTTGTGTTTTTTTTTTTCAGACATAAATTCACAGATTTTGGTTTGTGTCACTGCCTGTCAGGATCTTCCCCGCAGCAACTCTCCTGAGTACACCCCTTTGCATTGCAGCCAGGATCCGTCTCACGCGCTTGCTAGCGCGTTCACACTGCTAGTTCATCCTTCTACACAGAGGCGCGCGCCTGATGACGTCGTGCCCGTCGCATACCCGCGAGGCGCGGGAGGATTTAAAAGGCAGAATCACCAGACAAGCAGTGCTTGGTGATTCTCGTGTTTTCAGAAGCCTAGCGTTCATTATTCCTGATTATTGTTACTGACCCTTGGATTTACCTGACTACTCTTCTGTCTGCCTGTGCCCCTGATTCTGGACTGTTTACCGTGTTGCTGATTCTCTGGTTCTGACCCTGGCTTGTTTATCGTTCTGCTGTCTCTCTATTGCCCCTGATCCGGGACTGTGTATCGTGCTGAAGATTGTCTGTTTCCCTTTGACCATTGCTATCCTCATTTATCTCCAATCACCCCTGCAGTGTGGATTACAAGTGTACATCTTCCTCCAAGCAACCTTTGCTACTGTGGATTACAAGTGATATATTTACCACCTCTGTTATTGCGGATTTCTAGTGACTGTACCTGTATTCTACCTAAGGACTCTATACTAACGGATTCCTATAGTTTACATCCTTTATCAGTGCAAAGTCGGTCATCTCTCGTATTTATTACGTTTATACCTTTATATATATATTGTTGCCCTGCATATTGGTCTCCATCCAGTTCCTTCATCACATAATCACCAAGCCCCTTCTTCATGGAGACCGCAGGACTTACGGAAGCTATTGCTGCCCTCACTCAGCAATTGGTTACACTAAATCAGTCAGTGCAAGACCTACAAACAGGCCAAGCCCACCTGCAACAGCAGGTACAACATTTACAGACCCATCCCGGTAATGCCCCCGAACCTGCAGTGGGGGTTCATGCACCTCTTCCGGCTCCCATGTTACTAGAGGGAGCTACCACTCTCGAACCACAAGTGGTACTACCTGAGAAATTCACTGGAGATAGAAAGAAGTACCGTACCTTCATCACTTCGTGTCAAATTCTATTTAATCTCCGTCCACGAACCTACGCATCTGACTACGTGAAGATACATACCGTGATTTCTCTTCTCACGGAGGAACCCCAATTATGGGCTCACCATCTCCTCCACACCAATAGTTCAGTCCTCGACACCTGGGGGTCCTTCCGACAAGCCCTGGACTCCTTATATGAGGATCCTTTTAGAGTTACCTCAGCCACAAGTGCAATTCGCTCTCTTAGACAAGGCCGTAGACCAGTAGAGGAGTATATTACCGAATTCCGCAGGATCGCTTTGGAAACGACTTGGAATGAATCAGCACTACTGGATCAGTTCCGTTTAGGACTTTCTGATGGTCTTAAAGACGAATTGGCACGAGTTGGTATACCCTCCTCCTTGGATGATCTTACTCGTATCGTCACTCAGATAGATCGCAGACTACGGGAACGAAAAGCGGAACGAACCTACAATACTCCATCTACAGGAGCTGCTTACAGTCCCCACCATTACGAGACCAGAACCCCTACACCCCAAGGCACCGATGAACCCATGCAGATCGGATTAGTTCGAGGTCCCCTCTCTGCCGAGGAAAAGGCCAGACGTAGGAATCAAAATCTCTGCCTGTACTCCGGTAAATCAGGTCATATGTACAAAGAATGCCGTGCCCGTAGACGATCTACTAATGGTAAGATCACCTTTTCTCCTACCGAAAGAAACACAGTAACGTCTCCCGATAAGACTCCTCATCTTTCCATCCCTCTCTCCCTACAGTGGACTAAAGGCCCTATTTCCCTGATGGCGATGGTGGATTCCGGAGCCAGTGGATGTTTCATCGACACCGATCTCGCCAAAGCCATCGCAATTCCTACCCATCGCAAGAAGTCGCCAATGCATATCCAGCTCGTAGACGGTAGCCCGTTGAAGACAGGTCCGGTCACTCACGAGACCATCCCCTTAGTCATGACTATCGGCGAAGGACATCAAGAGCTCATCCAGTTTGATATTGTACCAGCACCTATCTTCTCCCTCATTCTAGGGCTTCCATGGCTCCGGTTACATAATCCCGTTATAAATTGGGGAACAGGTACCTTGGCGTTTACTTCTGAACACTGTACCGACACATGTCTGGACAAAGGTACTCTATGTTTTATTGCAGAACCAGATTCCTCCTCTACGTTACCCTCAGTTTACACACAGTACCATGACGTATTTGAGAAGAAAAAGGCAGATGTACTCCCTCCTCACAGGGATTATGATTGTCCCATCGATCTTCTCCCCGGAGCACCCATTCCTTTTGGAAGAATCTACCCTCTCGCCGAACCTGAACTCACCTCATTAAAAGACTACATAGAAGAAAATCTAGCCAAGGGTTTTATACAACCATCCACTTCACCTGCTGGGGCTGGCATTTTCTTCGTCAAGAAGAAAGACGGTGGATTACGACCATGTATTGACTATCGGGAACTCAATAATATTACCACAAAAAATCGTTATCCTCTACCTCTCATTTCAGAACTCTTGGACCACCTCCGTTCAGCTCAAGTCTTCACAAAGATTGATCTTCGAGGTGCATATAACTTGGTACGAATTAGAGAAGGAGACGAATGGAAAACCGCCTTCCGATCACGTTACGGACACTTTGAATATAAGGTAATGCCATTTGGACTGTGTAACGCACCAGCCACCTTCCAACATTTCGTTAATGATATTTTCCGTGACATCCTGGACCGTTTCGTTGTCATCTACCTTGATGATATACTCATTTACTCCTCATCACTGGAGAAACACAGAGAACATGTCCGCACTGTCCTTGCACGTCTGAGACAACACCAACTATATGCTAAATTGGAGAAATGCAAATTTGAGACAAGGTCAGTTGAGTTTTTGGGTTTTATTTTATCACCAAACAACATTCAGATGGATCCAAAAAAGATCAATGCTATTCAGGAATGGCCTACACCCACTAATAGGAAAAGTGTACAGAGATTCGTGGGCTTTGCAAATTTCTATAGGAAATTTATCAGGAACTTTTCTAAAGGTCATACAACCCATTACTGCCTTAACTTCTAAAAACAGATCATTTTTCTGGAATGATACGGCGCAAGAGGCTTTCAATTCCTTGAAGGTTCGATTTACCACAGCTCCGATTTTAATTCTCCCGGATCCGACAAGAGCCTTCACGCTGGAAGTGGACGCTTCTGATACTGCAGTGGGGGCAATTCTTTCCCAACGTCATAAAGAGGACGAACAGTTGCATCCCGTCGCCTTTTTCTCCAGAACTCTATCACCTGCAGAGAGAAATTACAATGTCGGTGAAAGAGAATTACTAGCGATCAAACTCACGTTGGAGGAGTGGCGACATTTTCTAGAAGGTGCGCATTTCCCGATAACCTTCTTTACAGATCATAAAAATCTCGAATATTTGCGAACTGCTAAGAGATTACAACCGAGACAGGCGAGATGGGCACTCTTCTTCACGCGTTTCCAACTACATATCACATACCGTCCAGGTTCCCGCAATCTCAAGGCGGATGCTCTATCACGTATGTCCAATTCCGAAGATATTCATGAAGAGAGATCAAGTACTATACTCCAGTCGGAACATTTCTTAAATGCCACACAATCTATTTGGGATACCATTCGTACCCATTCTTCAAGTCCCGATGTACCTAATCCTGAACAATTGACACACCAACAAGGATTATTCTTTTATCAAGATAAAGTGTACGTACCCCCCGAAGCTCGTCTACAGATTTTGCAGTTCTTCCACGACTCTCCAACAGCAGGGCATGGTGGCATTCGTCAAACCAAAGATCTCATTTCACGAACCTTTTGGTGGCCTACACTACGAGACGAGGTACGAAGGTTTGTTTCAAGTTGCGACACCTGCGCCCGTGCTAAAGAAAGCCATCACAAACCTTCGGGTCTCCTCCAACCTTTGTCCATACCTACAAGACCTTGGAGCGAAGTGTACATGGATTTCATTACGGATTTACCCCTGTCTCAACAATACAACACGTTGATGGTGGTTGTGGACCGTTTTACCAAAATGGCACACTTTATACCCTACACTCACCTACCTTCGGCTACGGAGACCGCTGATCTCTTTTTACGTGAAGTTTTTAAATTACATGGTCTACCTGAGAACATAGTTTCCGACCGAGGGACCCAATTTACGTCTCATTTTTGGAAAGCCTTCTGTGCCGAATTGCATATTCACCGTTCTCTCTCTACAGCATTTCACCCCCAAAGTAACGGTCAGACGGAACGAACCAACCAGACTCTAGAGCAATACTTGAGGTGTTTCACCACACACCTCCAGGATGATTGGAGTACTTATTTACCTCTAGCTGAGTTTGCTTATAATAACCACATCCACAGCTCTACTAGGAGATCACCGTTCTTTGTGAACTATGGCTTTCACCCCTCTATGCTTCCCGGAGCACCCATCTCCAGCACCGTTCCTTCTGTCTCCATACACTTTCGTAATATCACCCGCACGTATACTCTACTACGTAATACCCTTCTCCAATCCCAACAAAGGTACAAGAACTTTGCTGACCGTCACCGATCCAACGCTCCGTTATACAAACCTGGTGACAAAGTATGGTTGTCCACTAAACACCTGAAACTCTCTTGTCCCACGAAGAAATTGGGCCCCAGGTTCATTGGTCCATTCCCCATCACGAAGATCATCTCTCCTTTGGCCATGAGGCTTTGTTTACCCCCCTCCATGAAGGTACATCCAGTGTTCCACGTATCCCTGCTCAAACCTTGGGTAGACAATTCCTTCCCGGAAAGGACGGTATCCCCTCCTGCTCCTGTTCTGGTAGATGGGGTCGAAGAATACGAGGTTGAGGAGGTGTTGGATTCTCGTCTTTATCGTGGCCGGCTTCAGTACCTCGTCCATTGGAAAGGCTATGGCTCTGCCGACAGATCTTGGGAACCGGCCAACCTAGTTCACGCCGACGAATTGGTTCAAGCTTTTCATGCCCGTCATCCTGATCGCCCTGGCCGGTGGCGAGCCCGGGGGTCTCGCCTTGGGAGGGGGAACTGTCAGGATCTTCCCCGCAGCAACTCTCCTGAGTACACCCCTTTGCATTGCAGCCAGGATCGTCTCACACGCTTGCTAGCGCGTTCACACCGCTAGTTCATCCTTCTACACAGAGGCGCGCGCCTGATGACATCGCGCCCGTCGCATACCCGCGAGGCGCGGGAGGATTTAAAAGGCAGAATCACCAGACAAGCAGTGCTTGGTGATTCTCGTGTTTTCAGAAGCCTAGAGTTCATTATTCCTGATTATCGTTACTGACCCTTGGATTTACCCGACTACTCTTCTGTCTGCCTGTGCCCCTGATTCTGGACTGTTTACCGTGTTGCTGATTCTCTGGTTCTGACCCTGGCTTGTTTATCGTTCTGCTGTCTCTCTATTGCCCCTGATCCCGGACTGTGTATCGTGCTGAAGATTGTCTGTTTCCCTTTGACCATTGCTATCCTCATTTATCTCCAATCACCCCTGCAGTGTGGATTACAAGTGTACATCTTCCTCCAAGCAACCTTTGCTACTGTGGATTACAAGTGATATATTTACCACCTCTGTTATTGCGGATTTCTAGTGACTGTACCTGTATTCTACCTATGTTGGTAAGGACTCTATACTAACGGATTCCTATAGTTTACATCCTTTATCAGTGCAAAGT
The DNA here is from genome assembly GCA_036172795.1 of Pelodytes ibericus. Lineage (NCBI taxonomy): Eukaryota > Metazoa > Chordata > Amphibia > Anura > Pelodytidae > Pelodytes > Pelodytes ibericus. The sequence continues at coordinate 97,784,674 of CM069860.1, forward strand.
CGGTCATCTCTCGTATTTATTACGTTTATACCTTTATATATATATTGTTGCCCTGCATATTGGTCTCCATCCAGTTCCTTCATCACACTGCCAAACAATAACCCAATATGTGTTCAACATCATCTCCTGAGTACAGGGATACCACCCATGCATATGTTTGTTGGGTTGTTTGGGGGCTAAAGGGACACATTTTGAAGGTGCGCATTTCCAACTTGGATTTTTGACATGTAGTCAGCCTGAGCCCATCTTTCATTTGGGACTTTTTTTTTTAAGCCGGACAGTGCATTTTACTCAAAAAAAGAATATATTTTGTAAAAGTAGACACCATAGGCTATCTCAAATGGTGGTATTTTAATACTTTCCATGCACCAATTCTACCACCAGCCTTTGTCAAAGTTTGTGGTAGTAATTTTATTGTGTATTTTTCGCCCACATACATTGTACTTTAGACACAAATTCACATATTTCGGTATGTGTCACTGACAAACAATACAATACCTCAATATGGGTTCAGCAACATCTCCCGAGCACAAGGATACCACCCATGCATAGGTTTGTCAGCTGTTTTGGGGGTTGAAAAGCTTCATTGAGAGGTGCGCTTTTTGATTTTCCAACTTGGAATTTTGACATTTAGAGCAAGGAAGGGGTTAATAGCTCTTATAAGAGCCTTTGTAGTACTGTACAAAAAATGAACCCCTAAAAATGCACAGACAAGAAAAAATGTTCTGCTGTGCAGTGATCAGTGGCAGGGAAGGGGTTAATACACAGGGTACACTATACAAAGGGTATGGATTTTATCAAAGCCCTTGGGTCTCACAATTTTTTTAAACATTTTATTCAATTTATTTCAATTAAAAACTTATATTATACAGATCTGTCTCTCTCCCTCACTAAAACTCAAGGGAGGAAGGGAGGCAGATCCATATGGGTCAGAACAATATTTACCAATATTGATCTAACCAGTCGAATGGTGATGCTCATCTGACCAATCACCAAACCACCTTTGCCACTGATCAGCTGTTACTGATCGCTATACACACGCTTTCAGACAGCTTCAAAATGAATACACGTAATCCCCTAGTGGGTATAATTAACCCCTGCTTAGGCAGTGACCATATGCGCTGCTTAGGCAGTCATATACGGCAAGCAAGGGGTTAATAGCTGTTTAATATACTGTAATTGATCACAGTAAAAAAAAAATGTACCCCTACAAAATGAACAGACCGCAAAAAATGTGCTGCTGTGTATGATAATTGTGTACACAGCGATCAATTGCAGGGAAGGAGTTAAACACTGGAAACGGCTTTTAGAAAAGCCTTTGGGTCTTAAGTTTATTAAATATATATTATAATTAAAAACTTACATTATACAGCTCTGTCTGTCTCCCTCACTAAAACTCAAGTGAGAGGGAGGCAGATCTACACGGGTCAGATCAAATATTGATCTAACCAGGCGAATAATGATGCTGATCTGAGCAATCACCAAACTGCCTTTGCCATGGATAAGCTGTTACTGATCAATATACATGCGCTCAGACAGCTAAAAAAAAAAGTTTACTCTACACGTAATCCCCTAGCGGGTATAATTAACCCGTAACGGGTGTAATAAAAAAGTAAAAATGCTTCTGCAGCATGATTGCTGCATTTGCGTCAGATCACTGCTTAGGCAGTGATCTACAGCAAGCAAGGGGTTAATAGCTCTTAAAAGAGCCTTTCTTATACTGTAATGAATTACTGTGAAAAAAAATGAACCATAAAAAATGCACAGACAGCAAAAAATGTGCTGCTGTGTTTGATCACTACGTACACAGCGATCAATGGCAGGGAAGGGGTTAAACACTTGAAATGGCTTTTATAAAAGCCCTTGGTTTCTATAATTTTATTAAATATTTAATTTTATTAAAAAAATGTTGTTTTTTTTACATTATCTGATATTACAAATATTGCCTTTGACTGTATGATAAGTGCTCATCCGAGATTGATTAAGCGCTTACAGCGCGAAACGCGTCAAGCGATCCAAGTTTTCCTTTTTGCCACTATTTTGCCCATCTTTATTTGCTGTGCGTATTTGATTGTTTGGACTTTTTTTCACCCACTTCACTGTTTTTTGTGATTAAACCCATTGACTCCTTGAGTGCCGTCCTCTCCATTTCCTTTTGAATCGTCTTACCTGTTTGATGCAAACCAGGCATCAGGAGAGGCACCGGAGTTACTAACAGAGGATTTACTACCTTCATATCTCCAGCGCTGCTGAGCCCGAACAGTTTCTTTAATTTCTTCACTTATCATACATGCCTGCACACAGATCACACTGATCTGATGTGCAGGCATCAATTGGCGCCCCCTAGAGCAACGGAAGTGAAATAAATTCACTTCCGATGCTCCTGCCAGTAGAAGGGAGGCGCTGCCTCTATAGGCAGCGTTCCCTTCTGCTGAGACTGATGGGGTCGATTAGGAGAGCGACCACCATCAGATCTGGGGGAGCCTGAAGATGTTACTAACTTTAGTAACACCTGAGATGCTTAGGAAGAGAACGATCGTTCGCTTCCTAACCACGTGTGCAGCCGGTGCCGCCATTTTTAAATGGCAGCTACGATCACTCCGGGGAGTGATCGTAGCGTGCCCCTGCGCTTTTTTTTTTAGTGTTGCACAATGCCTCTACATAGAGGCATTGTAGCAACACTGATAGAGTAAAGAAAGCGACCGTCTATCACTTTCTTTACTCTATTTAGTGCATGACGTGCCAGGCACGTCACCTGTCAGCAAGTCCTCGATTTGCTGTGACGTGCCTGGCACGTCATCTGTCGTTAAGGAGTTAATTAAACAAGTGTGACTGGGCGCCGCCATTTTGTGCAATAGTGCTTTTTGGTGCCACCCCCTTGTGACTTTACAGCACAAATTTCTCACTTTGGGGCTGGGGACACAAAATGCAGTCTATAAGTCAGAACTCTGATCATAGACTTGCACTGAACGTGAGGGTAATGTAAATATTACATCACAAGGGGGCGGAGTTATGATGTTTGATCAGGTTAATCTCCTCTCTGTGTTGGAAGGCAGGTAAAAAAAAGAAGTTTTACACAGCCACCTAGTCCATCCAACTATGATACACAGGAGCCAGTAAGAAAGCAGGGGTATATCCTATGACATCATGCAGAATTTGGCCACAGTTGTAAAGTAAGACTGGCTGGAAGATTTTGGACGATGTTGCATCATGGGAAATATTCACAAAATGGAGCCAGGAGATAAACACCTAATTTTATTTTTCCTTTTATATGCAATTAATTCAATCATATAAAAACAAACATGGCATATGATTTATATAAGTCATTTTAAAAGACCAGGTTATCTAGTTACATCTTATGTAAGTGGTAGGTCTCTATAATCTTCACACCCCACAACATTTTCTTGCTTCCATTTATTAATCTGAGTACCCTGGTACTTATCGAAATATTTAATATTTTCCAATTTTTTTGCCTTTACACCTCCAGCTCTCCACATTTAAACAAAAATGGGTGTCTGTAGGACCTTGTAAGCATATTTTGGTCTTATGACCTTATTGTACCTTGCAGACCCCTCTCTTTCCCTTTTTTATGACCTCCCCTTTCTTTCTGTGTTACACAGGTTATAAAACTTAAAGGGACAGTCTAATCCCCAAACTCACTTTGGTGCAAGTAGAAGACTACTTGCCCGATAGTGCACCAATTTTTTTTTCAGCACATATTTATACTAAAGCCCTCTCCTGCATCCGGTCCTATAGGTACTGCCTGACTGATTGTGTGAAGGCACTGGGCATGTCTCAGTTTTGTTTCATTTAGTCACTTCCTGTGCTGGTTGAATAGAATGCATTCTAATCTGCATGTGGAATCTAAGTAACCTTGGACACATAGGATCTCTTATGTGGCATTATTCTCATTTATTCCTGCAATTTTTTCACAAAAAAGTTCATATTTTTAAGCAACGCAAAATGTAAAATATGTATTGTAAAGTACTTTTAATGTACTTTAATATGCATTAACATTTGTAAGATGCATTTTGGGCAACAGACAGTTCCTTTAATTATATCACTGACCTCAGATGAAGTCCTGATGGGTGAAACCATCAGGTCATTTAATTTCACAATTTTATGACATTCAGCATTTGATTTTTTTTACTACTATATATTGTTTATATATTACACTACTGTGTTATATATTCTGTGTATTCCTATGTAATCAGTGCATCTTACCTCAAATCACCTCCTATAATGCAAAGGGAACTGCCTATTGAAATACGTATATATAAAGTGACAAGCAATATATAAGTGACAAATACAAAAAATAAATATGTGCAGCAACACTAGTGCAAATCCCCCAAAGGGCACAAAAAAGAAGTGAAAGAATAGAAGTGTTGCGCAAATTCTCTAAACAAATAAAACAATACTTATCAGCAAAATGAGGGTGCTTTCTTCTGAGTGAAAAAAGAAAAAATATATACAATGTGCGGTATATGTGCAAAAAGGGAATGGAAATATATAATTCCCCCACAATAAATGAACTCACACAGTATAGAGCCCTGTGCACTGGCTCTGAGTGTATAGGACTTCGAACGCCGAAACGGAAGGACTGGTGATATTCTGGTTACACATGCTGATTTGTCTTGTTTTTAACTTAGCCTCAGATTGTTTGGAGGCAAATAAATTTACTTTCTGTGAATACATTTCACTTTACCCGATTACTTGTGTTTCCATCCTGACAAGTAAGCTGGAAATTCAAGAGCCACATTCGAGAATAATGGGACTTTAAGTCCAAACGCGCTATACACTCAGAGCCAGTGAACAGGGCTGAGGGCTCTATACTGTGTGAGTTCATTTCTTGTGGGGAATTATATATTTCCATTCCCTTTTTTGCACATATACCGCACATTGTATATATATTTTCTTTTGTTTCTTATATAATATCTCTGAGAAAAAGTGGTTTACTTTCACTCAGAAGAAACCACCCTCCTTCTGCTGATAAGTATTGTTTTATTTGTTTAGAGAATTTGCGCAACACTTCTATTCTTTAACTGCCTATTGAAGTCTATATCAGCTTATTTGTCTTTTTTATTTTGTCCATTTCTCCTCTCTACTCTTCCATCCCCCCTTCCTTTTCTTCGCAGTCTTATATTATATTCATCCCTCCACTGGCCACAAAGGAACCCTCCACTGATCCACAGACATGGGAAAAGCATGCACTTTAAAACTGTAATTAGTAAACAAAAGGAGTTGAACATAAAAATTCCTGTGAGGAGATATGAAGACTAGACATGTCCCATGACAAATATTATACTCACCAGTAGCATGGCAGAACAGGTGAAGTGTTCCATGGAGATTGACAAAGTGGCCCTGATCACTTAGGAAAGGAGGAAGTAGTAGGACTGAGTCAGTCTCTGTATTAGATAGAACTTCAGGTTGCATGCTTGACAGTGAAGGATGGAAACCAGATCCCACAGAGGACAGAGAGGAAGTAGCAGGAGGAGGAAAAGGTATAGGAGATGAGGCTGTGTGACAAAAAGGGACAGGAAAAAAAAAAAAGAAGACTACTGAGGAAAGTCAGACAGTACACAGGAAACAAAAATAAATAAATAATGCAGAAGGGCCTAATGAAGAGGGTTGAATGTGGATCTGTCACCTTTTAAAAGCTCACATAACTGGAAGCAGCAATCTAACCTGGATGTGCTTGATTATACAGCCCTCTGCCTAAACTAAAAGGCTAAATAAATTATGTTCTGGCTGGAAAGTGTCAAACAGGAGAGCATAGAGCGGAAAAGTGAAGTTTGCTGAATTTTCATCAAAAGACTTGCTTTGCCGAGGTAACTTTATAAAAAGCACCACCTACGCAATTCTGAAGTTAAATCAGATATAAAGCTCTTGAAAAGTGACAGATCAAACACCAAGAGACAGATTTTGATGAGACAGCATCAAATGATACAGTGGAGGCAGTACAAGAGGACCACACAATCAATAAGTACATTTTTTAATCCATTTTCAAAAAACAGTAACATTTTATTAAGACTTTTTTTTACATCTATATATGATTCAGCTTGATAGAAAAATAAACTATTTTCAGAAAGTATAAACAGCATTTTTTTTTTAACTCTAAAATGGAACAACTTGTTAACTGAAACAGACTTCACACAGCAAAAGCCCTTAAAAATTAACTTGTTAGTTATTCCACTTGTTCAATGCAATTAGTAGTCTTTGTAATCCAGTGATATACAGATAAAATATTATATTGGTTCCAGAAGGTGACTTATGTCTCATTTGGGAATTTTGATCATAACACCACATGGTCCTCTGTATAAATAAACTGTGAATCAAAGTATCTTCATACAGCAAGTATTGTGCACATGCATAAGATCCATCAAGTCCCAGTGTGCAAAGTGGCTTGTTATTTGTCTTTGTTGTGTACTATTAATGTCCATTCTCCATGCCTTGAATAATGGTGAGTGTCTTTATGAATAATAAGTAATAACTTCTTTTAAACCACAGTTCCAGATCCTTTACAGAGCAGGCCACAGGAAAGTTACAAAAACATTTTTTGGAACAGTACTGCGAAGGAAAGTTATAGGAAAAAGATTTTGCTTTATTTCCCTGAGAAACTAATGCAAATGAAACCAGATTCGTCCCAAAATCCCAGACAAATGACACAAATAGTATGTACAGTATTAACTCTTTGTTCTAAATGCTGCAACATGAACACTTAAAAAAAGAAAAAAAAAAATTAAAAAAAAAGTGATCACCCTAATTTAGGTGCAGCCTAGTAATTTATTACCAATGTGATAAACTAATATTCATTTCCAATTTGGAATTAAATTCAAATTAGGTATAGTGCAACGACTGGTGAAATGTTTATCCACTTGTTCAGTCCTTTGCATAATTTATCATCAATAAAAGAAATGATAAAAATTTAAAATATTAGAAACATCCAAAGGAGTATAAAAATTTTGGGAGCAGAATCTGATGAAAATGATTAAAAAGCATAAAAAAAAATGGTGTGGGAGGGATTTAAAAATGACTTCACTAAAACCAGTTAAAAAAGGTTTAAAAAGAAGAAAGCAATATATTACACTTAACCCTTTAATAGCCAGAAATGATCAAATAGGCCTTTGCTCAGCTTCCTGGCACTTGGTGTTTTAGATCATGAAGGTGGCGATTATAATGTTTATATAACATAAATAGACAGATACTTGACTAAAAGGTTGTGGCTCAGTAGTTATACATTAAAAAAAAAAAGAAGAGGGTCTTTCAATCCCCATCAGAATCTGCATATTTTAATTCACATTTCACATCAAATGGTTTGTCCTTTTCAATCTCGTCTGTTTTCTCTGAGGACTGTTTTTGTGGGATATTTCCATTCTTACAGTCTGGCTCGGTCTCGTAACCAGTGTCACGAATTGCCTTTGGTGCATTTCCATACTGATTCTGGCATTGATTTTTCACCAGCGTTTCATTAACACCTTGCTCGCAGTCTGCAAAGTCTGGTGGGGTTTTCTTATTACCAGGGTAGAGAGCTGAGCGGTATTTTAGACATGCTTCTGGCAAGAAGCCTTTGATACAATTGTACGCCAAAAGACTCACAAATAAGATCAATAACACCACAATTGGAAAGATGAGGAGAGTGCAGTCGCTTGGCTCTTTCAAGTACAAGGTCTTTCCTATTCCAAGTTCAGGAAGAGAGTTCAGTATGTCAGTCACAGATAACATGCTTGAAGTTGTTAGTATTCTGCTTGTTGGATCTCTTGCCAAAGTCGTCGAAGTTGTAGTTTGAGTAGTTGATGTTGTGTGGTCGGTAGTGGACATTTCCATAGCGACTGTGTATGCCGGTGTTGGATCTGGATTAGTTTCCGGCAGACTCAACAATAAGGCTGTGCTTAACAGAGGAGGAGGAGGAGGAGGGCTCTTCTCCAGCTCTACAACATGACTCACTATTGGCTGTGAATTTATGTTCCCCATCAAAGACTCCTGAAACAAGCATTGGTAAGTGCCTGTGTCCACCTCCGTAACATTCAATACGATTATCCCTTTGTGCAGGAGATAATATTTGGGATGACTGATTGTCAGGCTTTCGTTATTGAACATCCAAACTAGAGATGCCAGTTTAGACTTGTGAGAGCAATTGAGTTCGACCGTACTTCCTGGCTTCACAATGTGCTCCACAGTTTTCCTGGTTCTTTTATCAGTAGGATCTAAAAAAAGTGGGTTAAACATCAGCAACCATGACATTGCGTCCTCAGTAATACAAACTCTTAAGTGCCACATGACTGATTCATGCCATATTTGGAAAAACCTTCCTAGAACCCATATACTACACTGATGGCAGAAATAAAAAACAATGGCACTCTTTATTCCTCCGAAGAGTGGTGATCGCTAAGCTCTGTAAAGCAGCAATTTGTGTTTATTACACTGTTATTCTGCTACCAAATGTTGGCTTGCACTTTGTGAAGTTGTAAAATGAATTGCTCTCAACTATTATAAAACATGGTCCCTTATCCATATGGGGGACAAATGGGGAAGTATGTACTCAAAAAACTAAACTTTCAATTTAAAAACCATACGTTCATACATGGGAAACAAAAATACAGGCAATTGTGATATAAGTATTGTTGGTGCTCGCTGTATGCAGAGTTTATGGATTCTATTTTGTACCTCATATCACAGGCTTGCCATACTGTACCAGCTCATTGCTGATTTCGGTTACATGTCTTATTATCCAAATAGACTGGTGTTCCACAAACTAAATTCCCCATTTACCTTCTACCCATTTTCAAACATTTCTGTCTCATCCTACAGGATCCCAACATAGGGCTGTGGAAAACATCCATCCTCGTTTCACATGAATTAACACTAGAAAAACCAGCACTCTATGCTTCTATTTGAAATCCATGCTTGTTGCCTGCCATTTTCTGTGTGTTGTAAGACAGAATCGTGTCTGCCTCTTGACCTTTCCGATCTTGGTCACCTCGTACAGAATTAGCTTGGAGCCTGACCATCAATAACAACAATCCAACTACTGGACTTCATAATAGAGTGATCACAGAATACTTTGCTTTCATTAATGAGGTCTAAAGGGACTTTAGTGGCAGTTAAATAAACTATATATCACTTTTAGAAGAATAAAATGCTTTTTGGATTCAGTTTCTACGACATACATCTCCAGGCATATGGAAAGCTTTCTTTTTATAGGGTACTAAAGAAATACTGCAAAAATATTGCAGTATAATGAATCCAAACCATACTGACCAGATGCAATCTTTGATTAATTGCTAAACAGGTCACTCTGTAAGTTGTGCACACGCATATTTTAATTTAAGTCTTATCACGTAAATACATATGTGGTAGTCAAACCGGTGTAAATGTACCAATGAATGAGTAGATCAGAATATACACTATGTAAAATGCATAGACAAAAATTAGACATCTATAGATTAAAGTGTGCTGTTAATATGTCTTTAGACAACACTTTTGCAATCCGCTATCTGCAGGATTCACCTAAAACTATTTTACATCTAAGAATTCATTCTCTCTCTCTCTCTTTAGAATGTTGCAGGAAGAATGCAGAGGAAATAAAATTAGATCTTTGCTAACAAACATCTTAAGAGTTAGTTCAGCATATGTTTTCTATGCTAGAGCTCAGTATATTATATGTGGGGGGTTTTGCACGCTCAAATACAGAGAGAATTAATTATGATCCAACAAATCAGAAACAATATCACTGTAGTGGCTATTTAAAAAAATGCATCTAAATCGAATGGTTTTTAAAATCCCTTACAAATACCTATGTAACATACAGTCCACACCACCCATGCCAGACATCATGATTTCTTTAACCAGGAGGAAAAAAAAATTAAAATCTTAAAATATACCTGGGCACTGAGACACATCTCCATTCAATGCTTGCATCAAATGCCTGAAAATAAAAGGAGGTACAATATTAAAAAAAAACCAGGAGTACACAGATAACCAAAGAGTTGTTCATCTAGTACTATACAACTTGGTCTTGATAATAAAACCAACAAAAAAACCCCCACAACCTTTAGTTTATATATCTAAAGGTGTAAAATTAGTACAAATCAGAAGCTTGCAGTCTTTTAGAAGCAGTGGTCCCTTATCAGTCACTCCAAGCAACTGATGCACCTTCTAGCTGGACTTTTAAAAATGTGGGCATACTCAGTACTTTAAACATAAACATTAAACATATTGGGCATGCGTGTCCAACTATATTTATATGATGTTGGTATAGTATATGTGCAGTCAATGCACAGCGTGTCCCTGTGCATCAGATTAAGAGCATCCAACCCTGTGTAAAAGCCTTAAAAGGTCCAATTTCTTTTTAAAGAAAACAATTTTAACCAAAAAAATGAATACTTTTTAAAGTATAATCTTTAATATACCTCATTTCCTTTTTTTTTTTTTTTAAGTGTGTAGTGCGTATTTAATGATAAAGTCTAACTAAGTAGCAAAAACCTTACAAGATATAAACATCTAATAAAGGCAATATTTAAACGTGAAATATAACACCTTTAAAACAATATCGTTTACTGTGTGGAGAGTAGTGATGACAAGATGAGATTTCTCTCTTGCACTCACATTTAAAGTCATTGCATATTACCCATTACCAGATTTTTTCCCCAACAGTTAAGATAACTGCACTGATACAGGCCATTTAAGAATGATAGGAAGATAGATCATCAGAGTGGTGGTCTGTAGGAATATATTGCATACGAATTATTTACCCGTCAGTGTTGTTTTCCTCAAGGATAATAACACATGAGCCTCTTAGTCTGTGCCAGGCACAGTAAGGATCCCTTGTAAAGATACATTCTGCACATGAGGTGAACTTCTCACAGAATGCAACAGGAGTCTGTACCACACCTGCATTGGAGCCAGCGTAGATATATCGCTTGTGCTAATTGGAAAAGAATAAAAAATGGAAACATGAGTCATATGAAGAAAACACAGACTATGTAGGCAAAATGGTATCGGCAACAAGACTCTTGTAAGAGCATGAATTACCAGCTTTTTGGACAGTAGTAACGTCTGAACTGGCTCCAAGTGGGGAAACAGCACAATTTCTTCAATAATACGCATCTCAGAGTCCTGATTAACCGCCTTGTGCAACATGCCTTTGTCTGTAAAATCAACAAACATTTATACTACCTATACACATATACCCAAACCCTTATTGCCAAGTATACACCAATAAAATAAGTCAAATTAAATAACCAGAACATACTTTTCTGTTGCCAGAGATAGCATAACTATAGACACCGGTAATTATTCCTCACATGGAGAAACATAATTAAAACCCACCCCCTTATGATGTCATAAATAAGAGGCATAGATATGTATGAATTCGATGAAGAAAATGAACTATGAATATAGTCAATGATAAAATAAAAAAGGGAAAAAACAACTATAATTATATATTACCTGTACTTAAAAACATGACATCATACATGTTTCCATCCAATGCAGTTACCCGATCCACTACGATTTGCGTAAAAGCCACATTTTGGAGAACAAGCCTGGGTTTATTTCCAATTGGAGTCACTGCGTCGTCTATAAGGGGGTGGTCTTTAACAAACTGTAATGTCTTGTCGGGCAAGGTGAGGGAACTGGTGTAATTCAATGATCTAGCTTCATTGTTGATGCACTGTTTAGTATGAAAGATAAACAAAAAGCCTTTAGTCTCTGAACCAGAAGAAATCTGTAATGCTTCTTTTACAAAGCACAAAGTACATGTTGTATTTGCCTCTTGTCGTTTGTGCAAGGGTTTTGTATCATAAAAAAGCTGATTGCGTAATTACAGGGTATTTCATTCCTCTCTGAACAATGTTTTAATAATATATTCGTGAAATTTCACAGAACAAGTGCAAATCAAAGAGGAAAGGAAGCCGGTATTGTAGTGAATTTTCATGTTTTCACACGTATGCTGTTCATTTGTTTAGATTATTTGTACTTTTGAATACAGATGTGCAATATAGTTATGTTTGCCAAAATGATGGCAATTACAAAGTGTTCAGCCCATATTAAATGGAGGCAGCCATTATGTATGCTATATGTGCACCCAATAAACATATGTTATAAAAAGGTTAGAAGGCAGGGTGAGGACACCGTAAAACCACTGAGGGCACATTTGGGTCCTCAACTGGAAAACCACTTTTGGAAATTGTTTACATATTTTCAACAGAGGAATTGGTGGGCATATTCAGCTCTGAGCATACAGCTATATACTAGTTGTATGCGCAGAAGCAGAGCGGGGGCGGAGCATGTTATTTTTTTTAAACCAGCCGAACAGTGCACTTGTCTTACAATGCATGACCTAGCTCCATAAACATATTCATTTAGAAGAAAAAGAAAGCATCTTATAAACATTTTTCCGTGTTAAGTGTAACAATACACACATGCATAATTAAAAAAGTCGAAAAGATCAGGTCAATATTGTGAAAAAAGCTTAATATCAAGCATAGTTTTAATAACTATGAGATGCAACACTGTTAAATGGGACACGTCTATTCTAAGGAATTATTACCGTATATATTTTCTGCTGTTGTAATATATAAATCGATTCGAATCTCAAAGTATAGAAACATAGAATGTTTCGGCAGATGAGAACCATTCGGTCCATCTAGTCTGCCCAATTTTTCTAAATACTTTTCTTAGTCCCCAGTTCCCTATCTTATATCTAGGATAGCCTTGTGCCTATCCCATGCATGCTTAAACTCCTTCACTGTGTTTACCTCTACCACTTCTGCTGGAAGGCTATTCCATACATCCACTACCCTCTCAGTAAAGTAATACTTCCTGATATTACTTTTAAATCTATGTCCCTCTAATTTAAGACTATGTCCTCTAGTTGTGGTAGTTTTTCTTCTTCTTCTAAATATACTCTCTTCCTTTACTGTGTTGGCTTTCCATGTCACTTGTACTGTAGTGGTCATTTTAGTGGCTCTTGATTCAGACAGTAAAGTAACAATGTAACCAAAGATACTTACAGCTCCTGGCCGAGGTTTGGGGATTTCTCCATTGAAGCGCACCCATTTGGTGTGTGATTGCTCTACAGTGGCACTCTGCATGTACTTTCCTTTTGCAAATACATCTTCCACAGCCGAGACGTTGAAGGCACACACAGCAGACATACCAACGTTGTTCCTGTAGCAATGATCGATACAGAAAAAAATTATTTACACATTGTATAGTTTAAAAGAATAAAATATTTTTTTCCCCCCAATCGTTTTTAAGATTTCTTATTTGCAGCCACCGGGCAGTTTTCATCCAGTTGTTCTGAAATGTTGGAATCTAAAACCAAATGCCTTTTTTCATGATTTCCCTATTACCGTATTTGCTCGATTATAAGACGACCCTGATTATAAGACGACCCCCCCAAATTTGTACATTCCTTTAGGAAAAAAACTAAAAGCCTGATGATAAGACTACCCTATAGGAAAAAAGTTTAACTTGTATATATGTAAATTGCTTTTTAATATTGAATAAAAAGTTTATATTATACAAATGCATTTCTTGTTTTTATTTGCTTTTATGTGCCAATGTGGCCTCTCTCCCGCTCCCCCAGCTGTCTCTTCCCCCCAGCGTTCTCTCTCTCTCCCCCCAAAACTTCTCTAGTCTCTATCTATCCCCCCCTCCCTCCCCTTGTCTGTGTCTCCCCCCTCCCCCCCTTGTCTGTCTGTGTCCTCCCCCTCCCCCTGTCTCTCCCTATCCCCCCCTCCCCTTGTCTGTCTGGCCTCCGTCCGTCCCCCCCTCCCCCTTACCTCGATCCCTGGTGGCTAGTGGGGGCAGCCGGGGGATGTCTGCACGATACTTGCAGACATCCTCCATGCTGCCTGACACGGAAGTCTATTATGACGGACAGCTGGTCCGTCATAATAGACTGCCGTGTCGGGCAGCATGGAGGATATCTGCACGTATCGTGCAGACATCCCCCAGCTGCCCGATTCTCCCTGGTGGCTAGTGGGGCAGCAGGGGAAGTCTGCGCGATGAGCGCAGACTCCCCTGCTGCCGCCCGGCACGCTCGCCGAAGCACGCACGCTCGCTTCACAGAAGCCCCGGCGGTCGTGCCGGGCGGAAGCAGGGGAGTCTGCGCTCATCGCGCAGACATCCCCTGCTGCTAGAGAGGGGGATCCAGGTCCCCTGCAGCTCTGCTGGGGACCTGGATCCATGTCTTATAATCTGACCTCAATTTGAGGTCAGATTATAAGAAGACCTCGAATGTAAGACGAGGAGGATTTTTCAGAGCATTTGCTCTGAAAAAAACCTCGTCTTATATTCGAGCAAATACGGTATTCTCAAATGGAGAAGTGTTGGTTATGTGCAGTTCTTGGCCTACAGTATGACCTATATTATAAAATCTACTGGAAGTGAACATGCTTAATTCTGACACACACAAAAAAAGTTGAGCATGGAAAAAATAATAAACATACATAAATTAGTGGTGGTAGGAGAAAGCTAGTAAGTACCTTGTCTGCTGACCACATCAGACACTCTCTTGCCCAGAATGTCCTCAATTGGGTGGGGAAATCACTTAACATGCATGATGTTGACTTTACTCGCATGCCTGGTGTGTCTTTCCATAGTTTAAGGACATACATATAAATAATTAAATATATAAAATAACGTCAACTTACAAATGGGAGGTAAAAACTCCATAAATCACTGGTTCTCTTAAATCTGGAGATTTTAAGATGAAAACGTCATTAATGACGTTGAAAAGATAATTTTTCTCTGGATAGTGGCAGATGATCTTGGCTTTAAGGAATGTTGTCCATTTTTTCTGCAAAGTTCTCTGTCCTCCTTGGTCACCCTGGAAACCACATGACATTTTTGTGTTAAAACACCATGTAAATTTAAGATGCAAAATATCCAAATAATGTTCTAAAGATAAAAACGCAATCAAAAGAATGAAATACCCATTGTTGAATGCCTCTTTAGTATTGCATTTTGGGCTTGTGTGTGGAGCATTGTGTAGCTATGTAGTAGCTTATAATACCACACTATTCTTTACAGTCATTAATCTTTATCCATAGGAATACATACACAGTCGGTGAGGTCTACACTAACCCTTTTCCAGGCCTCCACACAAGATGGTACTAGTTTATCTTCTTAGAAATATTTTGGTGTGTTTCCTAGAATTTCATTTCTCAACACATGATGTTTAGCAGGAATTACCTCAAACTCGTGTCAGTCAAACTTTTTTTAACTGCCACGTTCTCACACCATCCATGAAACAAAATCTATCAAAACAGGAGGCATTTAGCCGGCAGTCTGATATCACAAATATGACATTTGTATTCTTGCCTAGTCATATCAAAGAGCTGTAAGTGCTTCAAAATAGTATAGCTTTGCAAGCAATGTTACCACACAAATTAAATTGGTTACCTACATTACTAGGTCTCATAACAGTTTCCTTAATCACATTTAACTCAAACAGCAATAAAAGCAGACATGTAGGCAACACAATTTCCAAAAACTGTAATTTATCCTATCAGTGTATACTTGTTTGGAAAAATCCAATATGCCTTTAACAGAATGCTTTGGATTAACTGGTGACAATAAAACGGAAACCACTTTAAATATTCACTTGATGCAAATATGAAAAACAGTTACTTTAAATGTCAATTTATTGTAGAGATGTAACCCTGCTATTGGACACAGCACACCTTAAAATAAAAAGTATGGTACATACCCAAACAATACTTGGGAACTGGGGAAATAAAGCACTCTTTATTTAGCAGTATATGGTCCCAAGGCTCTACTCACTATAAATGTATTAATGCCAGTTTCCCCCATTCCATATATTAATCGTTCTACCAGAAGAAGGAGTTGTCCCCCAAATGTTGACTCCCTCTGAAGGAATGTGACCATATGGTAATGACAGCTGCCTAATGTGTACAACTAAAATCATTGCAACAAAATGGAAAATCATTTAAAGCTTTTATTTAAAAAAAAAAAACTATTATTTTCAATTACACCTTATCTGCTCTAAGCAGCGGTATGCAACTCTATGGAAAGCGAGCATCTCTTTCTCATACGTACCTGGAACTTTGATTTGTGAACATTTAGTAATACTTGAAAAAAATGTATTTAAACAGAAAACGTGTTGGCAACAAAACATGTAATCTGGTTACCAATGCAAACCTAATGAACCATTGAGCTAACTTAAACAAAGGTTGCAATCGTGCCAAGGGGACAGCCTGTGCTAGATTACACCAGCACATGCAAGCTAATGATAGAAGTGAAATTAATGCCTAGGTCGGATTAAATAACAGGGAATAAAAAGATTGTGATAAATAATAATAGCATGCAGTTAGGTTTTACATCAGCACTAAATGAATAGAATAGAAACCTGTCCAAATGATATTAGCAATAGCAATACAAAGTTTGTCCCAGTCAGCACTGCCAGGGGACAGGTGGCATAATCAGCGTGAAGTACTGGAGGGAACAATGCATGGCAGAATGGGCAAACTGAATTCCACCAGCAGGGTCCAATCAGGAGCTGACAACAGCCCAGACTCCTTTATCCAAACAAATATGCTTTGATTTCACAAAACAAATGGGTTTTGGCTTCTCTTACACATAACATTTGAGAATACACATAAATAAATACTAAATAATAGCCATGCAGAGAATTAGTGTGAGTTGTTTATTAAAGGATCAATTAAAAGTAAAAATATATTACTTAGTTTTATTACACATATAGACTTGCAGAATTTGGATTTGGGGAAGGGACAAGTTCACCTTCACAGAAGTATGTGTGCAGAATGCTTACATTGAATTCATTGGAGCATCAAAACCAAATTAAAGCACGCAGACATTATCGCATTGACTGGTATAAAAGTTTTACTCATCTCCCAACTAAGGTAAACATATTGCGGTTTTAATTATGGATGATTATAAGAAATATATAGGCGTTACATTTTATAGCATGCATTTATTAAAAGCTTTTCTGAATACATCAGCGATGTGGTCACCCGTCTCTTTACATTTCAAATAGGCACACAAAAAAGGGCCATTAAACTCCCCTCCCAACTTGTACTTGTGCAACTGAAAACTTGCCATATTATGAGGATAAATTTGCATGTTCTCTTTAAGGTATATACCTGTTTATACTTTGACCAGCAGCCATGATGCTTCTCTGGGACAGTCACTAATATTCAGTGAAGACCTTCGTTTTTACATGCCACCATCAGAGGGGACCTTAACAATGGTCTCTCTCTGCACTAGCAGAGAGAGATGGTCAGACCTGACAGACTCTGATCAGATGGAGTGGGACAAACCTTCATGCCTATTGGCTAAGTGCAGGCTAACACTGTCAGCATGTGCCAACAACCAAAGAGCTCTGCCTCAGCTGCGAGCTTGGAGTAAACCCGAGTATATCTGTAGAGATACAGATCAGGTTTTCCTTTTGGAAAAAGTCTTAAATGTTGCTTTAATTAGTGAAGCAAAAGACAAAAGAAAACCTTAGTGCCGATTTAGGCAAGTGGCCAGCTCGAGTAAATGTGGTTAGTTGTAGAGCAATACCAAGTCTTTTTTAGATGTTATTTTTTTTTTATAAGCCATAGATATCTATTTATGTTATCAGTGAAGTCACTTAGAACAACACTGAGGTATGCTAGCGTATCTGTATTTATAAACACATATCAGAGTGTGTACAGTTGTACATTCCAATGTGTTCGTTTGCTCCACTGGTAGTGGTATAGTGAATATTTTATCATGACTGCACAGCTATTCATGTATTGCTCTTTATCACAATGTACTTTCTGTAAATCAATTATCAGAATTTCGTCAACACATTTCAGTTGACTAAAGTTTAGTCAATCTGCAGGTTTGCCACAGTCTGGTATAATCTAGCTCTGGTCTGGCTACTACCACATAACAGGATACTGAATCAGATGGGAGAGGTGCAAAAAAAGTAGATTTGGGATTTCTAGGGAGAGAAAACTATTGAAATGGCGGCAGTGGAAGAGGCATCCTTGGTGGCTTGGCAATAGTAGCAGGTGGATTCGAGACAGACAAACTGATACAGTATAATACATAAACCTCCTTTTACATAAATAACCCTGCCTGGCTACCTACTTAGAAAGGACACTAAATATTTTGTATATTGAATAAAATGTTGAAGTTTTCTTTACTTTAACACATTTCATAATATGATTTCACATTGAAAAACAAAAAAAGAAAAAACTCTGATGGCACCATCCCCATCATGTTATAAACATGATATAGTCAAGAGACAAGAGTATAGTATTCAGGTGTAAAAGGCAGAGTAATTACCATTCTGGTAAAACACCATCAGCACAAATTAACACGTGGATGCCCGTGTTATAAAGGAAAGGTGGTTTTTTTTGTATTTAAAGTGTTATTGAGAAATGAAAACATACAACAGAAAAGTTTGAATAAGGAGATGAAAAGTGGATAATACATAACAAAAGGAAATTTGGAGTAGAGAAACTGAGAAAGGTAGCCAGAGAACTGGAAAGGTGCAGATAGGATTCAGGTTTTACAAAATCTCAGAAAAGGTAGATAATGGTTAGACACAGTATTCTCTAATAAACCTGTTCTTGGCATTATGGGAGGTGCAGATTTCAGTTAATTTGATGACGTGTGCTTACCATAAAGCTTCTATCATTGTAAATTATTTATTTGGAAACTGTAATTGTACTATAAACAGACTTCTATCTTGACTGCTGTCAGAGCAAATGTTATTAGTGATGGACCAAGAAGCACACTTATCATGTTGCTGGAGTGTCACTATATGGTTTGCTTATTGCTGTTCTTCCACTCAAAAGATTATTGTTGTCTTTATGCAATAATACTTTTACACAAGTAGGGAGAATGAACTACAACTTGTCTGGGGCATAATGTTCTTAATTGCTTTTCACTAAATTTACTCCCCATAAAAGGGTACTTAACATATTAAACTATTTAATGCAAACTACAGCATTGTAAAAGCAATTATCCATTAATATCTTTTGTATTACCTATAAAACTAATCTTTTCCTGGATTTCTCATGAGCAACAATCCTCTCTTCTGAGGCAGTTTTGAAATCGGCATCACCATTATCTTATTGCAAATCAGATGGCATCCACAGGGATGTATGGGGATGCTCAATGCATGTTTCCATAATTCTCTATGGAGAGGTATGAGGATTCATAGTGCTGCATATGGGAGGAAATGGTTGGCTAATGTGCTAATCCGAGCATACTCTAAAAATGTTAAAATTAGGCTAGAGATGAATTAGGCTTCTTTTATAGCCTATTAGAGCACCGTTAATGCAGCATAACCTACCAAATGGACAAAAAATAATAAGCTGGAGTGAAGCTTAAAAGCTACATTTCTCACTATATTTATAAAAAGAAAATGCACTCTTTCACAAAAAAACGCAGGCTCTAATTGAGGATCTTTTGGCAGTCTTTCCTAAGACACAGAGAGTGATAGAAGTGGGCAGCTGGACTCATTTTTGCGTTTGAGTGATGACAGCTCAGTATGAATATCCACCTGTCATCACCAGTTAAGACAAAAAACAGTGTGTCAAAAGCATCCCGTGGCACTTACAGAAAATATGTGAAGGGGAGAAAACTGAATTTGAAGGGCCTCTATTTTTTAAACTGAAGGGATGAACAGGCGTGCACGCCAACATTAAGGAGAAGGGCAAAGAAGCCGTGGCCTAAGGCAGTACAATTCGTGGGGTCAGCCCTCCCGTGTCTTTTTCAGTAATAGGTAAAAACCTTCTGTCACGGTGTTGCAACCTGCACTGCCTCACTAGACTTCTAAGATCTTTTGGAAGTGTTTAAATAAACATAGGACAATTAAATGACTCAATACATGGCATTGGATCCATATTTGTATTTTTTTCCTCTCTGATGCTCAAATCTCCAGGTTTTGTTTAAGAGCAACAATAACACAAATAAAGATTAATAGGTTTTTCATGTGAACTCTATGGACATATCAGACTATGCATTGTATTAAGTCATAGCAATAATGAGCAGTTTAGGGTTTGCAGTGGCTCTCATTCACACATTCACAACATGATGACATTTATCAGTGCACAAAAAACTAACGGTATAATATTTTCTTATTAAAACAAAGAGAAAAATATTTTTGCACATTGCACAGACAGTGATCTGAAACTCCTCTTCTCTAACAAAGGCGACAAGGTTCAAATTATACAACTAAAAGAACCACTGCAACTTTAAGTGAAATAATAAACATGTATTTATCTATATCACAAAACTGTTTCATTTACTCTCAATTATTAGATTTGCAGCTTCTACAGACCTTTTTTGAGTTCAGTAAAATGAAAACAATTTCCCCCCAAATGATAACTATATTTGCAATATGCATACATATATGGCACAGGAGCCTGCACACCTTCATAGCTAGATGTGCCGTTTTTTTGTTGCACACAACTTTTACATGATCCCCTGACGCATGTGTGTGTTTTCAGGGGGAACAAATTGGATAATTAAAGAGGAGATTCCATAGGGACAACCTTAATTAATGAATTCATATGCAAACAGTTTTTTCATATTTAATAATGATGATTGAAAAAAATGCATTTCTTGTTTTTATTTCCTTTTATTTGCCAATCTAGCTTTGCCATCGCATATCTCCACAAACATAGCCATCTACCCCCCAGACTTACCAATGGTCCTCGGGGTTCCTTGGTGTCTACTGGAGGCAGTCAGTGGATGTCTGTGTGAGGCGTTCCATCATAGAAGTCCAACTGAAGTGCCGGGCAGCGTCAGCGGAAGTCTGTGCACATTGCACAGACATCTATCAGTTGCCTGTGAGCAAAATCCAGGTCCCCTGCAGCTTTGCCTAATCTTATAGTCAGACCTCTAATTGAGGTATGATTATAAAACACCCTCGAATATAAGATGACAGGGCTTTTTAGAACTAAGAGGGCTCAATAAAGTACATTATTTGTATTTTTTCAATAACTAATTTCTATCTAAAATGTCTACACTTGATGCCATCTAAATATAGCTTAATTTATGGGTTCTTTTCTAACAGAAAGGAAATTACACACAACTAGCATAGAACATTTTGTATGCATTAACACATCACGTCAAAAGACTTTTTTTTTTTTTGAAAAAAATCAGTAAATTTACAAGAAAAAAAAAGTTCAATGTAAAATAAATCACATGTGCTTGTAGGAAGAATTTGAAGAACTAGAAAAATGCATACAAATATTTGCAAGGCTATGAACTCTGGGTTACTTCAAAATACACAAAAAAAGTAGTTAAATCAATGAGTTTCTAATCTACATGAGTACTGTAAAAATATGTTTAAATGTAAAGTGATGCATTCATAGCCCTGTGTTATATATATATATATATATATATATATAAGGATCAGATGACCTCCATTTTGTTACTATTATCAAATTTTACGGCTCTGAATAATCAAACATCTTTGGTATGGTTCCATTACTGACAGACCCCAGTGGAATAAAGATGGAGATGGATCCACAATCTGATGAAAAAGCGTTACTGCTAATACTTTACCTCCCAAGCTCCACCACCCGGCATCCCGATTCACAGGGGAAACATTGGGCGGTATTAAAAAGAGATAGTTTAAATTCATATGTATTGTTCTAGGGACAATACATATAGAATAGGTGCCAATATGCAGCCCTGTCTGGTACCATTATGGATTTCAAACAGGTTAGCGGATATACCAGATATTATTCTTGCACTGGGTGAATCATACAATACCTAAATAGCGTCAAGAAAGGAAGCTTTAGTAAGAAATTAGAAGGGCAATAAACCCAGTTTGTTGTCATATTTAAATAGAAATTGAATATTTTTGTTTAACTTTAATTTTTGGTAGCGTTTTTCACATACACACTACCAGACCTACTGTGCTCCCGACCCGATGTTACAGTAAATAAATTCAGCCAGGAACATCTGGTCGGTGTGTTAAATATTAAACCCATGTCAATGGCATGGATGACATGTCAAAGGGTAACAACATCTAGGAAAGGGGCAGAGCATATGTAACATTTCTCTCAGAAATGCCATTGAATACCTTGGAATTTGCTGAAATGTGCTCAGAATCTTTATTCGATACATATGCAGACACATACATACATCTCACTGCTTTTATGACAATAAATTTCATTTAACCTCTTACGAAAATATAGATACATTTCTGGGCATCGACTACAGTGTAGTTATCTGTCTTAATCCTCCTTAAACACTTATCTCAGTACTTGCCAAAGGGCATGAATAACTAAGACAAATGAACATCTTGCTGAAAGCAGTGCTCCTTGGGACGCCTGTTCAGGCGTAAGAAAACAAATTGCAAAGGAAAAATAAAGAAAGCGCTCAGTAGTCAGAGGTCTGAAGATTTTAATGATCCCAATCAAACATAACTGGAAGGAGGGTGAGCTAAATTATTCATCAATAGACCACAGAACAACATAAAAGCAGGCACTTATAGACGGTTTAACTGGAACAAAAAGTAATACAGCATTTTGTGTTCTCATTTTCTGCAAAGCCATCCAAAAGCATTTCAAAGGGGCGTTTCCAATTTTTGTTTTTGCTTAGATAACTACTGCATGTAAAATAAGCATAACAAAGAAAAACTCCCATCTCTTTTTATTTTTTTCCCCCTCAATTCTTCCAATCTCCTAAAAAGCACATGCCATGTACATTAGAAACATATACAATATAAAAAACAATGGCCGAGTCAGCAGCATGACCCATCATGTTCTTTTAATGATTTGAGACCTACCTTGCATACTCTAGCGATCCTTGGTATTAGAAGCTTGCTTAGAAAGTCAAATTCGACTGACACTTCCGTGAAGAAGAAATACACTTTATCATCCTCTCCATCTGGGTTGTTTTCAGGTGCCCTGATCACATCCGCATAAACAAAGCTGGGCTCTAAACAATTAAAGAAGCAGAGATGGATAAGTCTGCACATTCTTTACCACGCTACCCAATGGGGATTGACGGTCAAATTAACTTGGTTAAGAAAAGGCAGAGTCTAGTAAAATCAATGAAATCTACTGTACATATTTAGCAAAAAAAAAAAAAAACAGATTAACAAACAAAACACATGGTTAGTCTTCCCTGCTGTATTCAATAAACCATTGCAAGAATATTATGATTATCACACGGACAGGGTTTTTTTTTTTTTCAAACTATGCCATTATTTTTATATTTTGTAGGTGGGAGAGAGCAGGCTCCATATGCTACCCGATTCATACGTGTTCATGACTTTGTCATTTAAAGGTTTACATACTCCGTCCTTAGGGTTGCTCTATTTGCCATGCCTTTGTACTTGTCAAAGATCTTCCTGAATGTATCCTGTCTATGTACATTGATTTTTTTTCTTTCCCTTTTTCTTTTTTATTAAATATGAATTTTCATCTTCAAGCAACAGACAACAATTACAAACAGCAGTTACGAACAACAATTACAAGCCAGGAGAGAGACAAGAGAGGAGCGCAAATGCCCAATTATCTCTGTGTGGGACCCTGTATTATCATCGTGACTACTGTGGTCCGTACGGCTGTTTACACCTCCTGTTACTTGAAATAAAAATAAATAAATAAAAAAAAACAAACAAACAATCATTCTACTTTGTATTTCTTCTTCTCGTGGCCTTACTGTAGATTGTTATAATGCTCCAGTATATATCAAATACTTGACTGGAATAATTGACAAAACTTACAGGGCAGGACAACTCACAGTAGTCAGCAAACTTGTGATTTACTATGTGACAATTAAGTTGATGTCAAAAACAGATTAAAACAGGCATATAAGTACTGTAATTTTAACTTAATTACTGCAGTGGAACTGAAACATTGACTACTTACCATTAAGCCAAGGTACAGCATACTCCGTTCTTAATTGACTATGCTGGGAGTGTCTAAAAATGATCGGCTCACTGCCCAAAAAGGTAAACGATGTTGCAGAGTAAAGATTTCCATCTTTAGAAAAATAAATACATCAATTACAAAACATCAGTTTTATGAAATTTATTTTTTTGAGGCCACAGTGATTAATTTTGTACAGTATGAAAGAGAAATGTTTCTTTTCTGCACAAATCCAGCAAATGTAGATGTAGTTTTTAGGGTAACAACAAGTGTCCAATTACAGCGCTATTGCCGCTTCTGACTTCCCATAATTCCCTATCACTGTCAAAGGCTGGCCTTTTGACAGCAGCTGGAAGATTGCTGTTGAGATATAGTTCAGTATGAGCACAGGTGGGCTGCATTGACCAATAATGATTACATGTGACATGTAGCGGTAATACATGTGGATAACTTTGATGTCTGTGAAATCATGTTTGCTTAGTTTGAAACTAAACTAAACAAACTCACAGTAACAGAAGTATTCTACTTACCGACCATCACTGACGTGTAACTTTGAGCTGGATCAAAGGGGCATCTTCCCTTACCATCTTCATTTTTACCCAAGAATTTAAAAGTACTTGTGTCCTATAAGAAAGAGACAGACAATATTTAATACAGCAACAGGCTCACTGGTTCAAACAAGATCACACTGACACAGCTGCACATCCATGATGGGCGTACCGGTGTACACTGAAACAGATATTGGTACAATAGACTTGTGTGCATGAGAACTAATAATATACAATGCACAACTTTTTCAAAACCAATATAAAGGTAATTTGAATACTGTTTTGCTGTCTTCTTGCTCACAGTTTCTAGAATGGAGCATGTCAGTAATTAGAAGGGTCAAGGCTGAATAATATGAGCTACAGCAAACAGTCTACAAGGGAAAATAAATGCATTGTTCAACATAATTAGTAAAGCCACTTGTGGATGCATGGAGGGAATATTCAACACATATCTAATGTTCTCCTACATCGTACTTCACCATGGGATTCACGAACATTTAATTACCAACCTCCTGACGAGAATTAGTCACTATAAAAAGTAAGTACTGCCAAAAAGACAATTATTTATGCGAGAACTAACCAGATGGTCACAGGTGGGCTGAAAGGCATTGGTTCCACATACATACAGGGCATCCTCATTGATCAGCTGCAGTACTCTAATGTAGTTCAAGCATTCGGTCTGTAATAAAGAAATGGCACAGAATATAATTATCAGTGAAATTAACAATCATGACAAGCTCAAAAAAATTACATTACATTTGCACAGTGCACAGTCCTTAAATGTGTCAACAGATATGTATGTTACCTGCCCCTATACAACACCCATACAGGACTCTTTCCCACAAATGTGACTCATTAATGGTTTTATGACTGGCTGTTGAAATGGAAACCTTGAACAATCTAAAACGGGTCAATTAAAATTTACTGAAACACACATTATCTAGGAACTAATAAATAACGCTTTTTTGATTTAAATTTGAAGAAAGTAATGGACATGTCATTTATAAATCTTCTATTCTAATTACTGCAAAACATGGCAATGAATGAGCAACTATAACCAACGAGCAGCCGAACTAGAACTGGACATTTAGCGGAGATAAAATAGATTGTCTATTGCAAATTTTCCTCCAGGGATTGTATCCGGTGATCTTTTTACATTGAAGAGAGACATTCTCTCCCTTTACACAATATTCCATATGAATTGGCAGTCTTCATACCCGCCCAGTGCAATGAAATACAGAACAGAAGAAGTAATTACGGGTCTCCAAACATTTCTATTACTTTCTAATAATAATTTAAAAAAAACAAGCCAAGTGGCAATACAAGAAATGATAACAGGATAGGTTTGTCTCCTGTCACAGTCTGTTAACTCCAAGGCAACAGCTTTAATCTCAAATTCTCAACCTCTTCCAATATCACTGTCATCTCCTCTCTGCTGATTAAACAGTCATTTTGGTCTCTTACAGTCATAGTTACATCCCACCTACATAAACACTAATGCTGATCAAATATTTTCATGGTGTGTGAAAAGCTGTTCAGAATGGCAGATCATGATCTTTCGCTCTTATCCCAGTAATAAAAACATGTTATAGATTACTGCTCCTTTAATGCACACATAGTTAAAAAGAGATTACAATCGTTTTTTTTCTAATCTCTGGTGTAAACAAAAATGATGTCATAGCATTGCCTGACCTCACACCACTTTATAATTTTGGCATCCCCCGATAATGACATAGGTAGTCTCCTATCATTTAACAGATTTCAATTCAAGATACCTGCTTGGATTTGCCTTTCCGAGCACACTCATTACTTTTATCATCAGTCACTTTCCAGTAAGCCTGTAGAAAAAGGAATAGGAGAATAATAACTTCATTCAAACATCACTCATTCTGCAAAAAGTAAGCAAAAACCAATGACAGATGCCCCTTACCATTTCTAGATTTGCAAATCCAAAGAATCCCACCAGTTAATGGCAGTAATGCTTTACAATCTTACAAAATAGGCAGAATATACAAACATGGTATGCATAAAAATATTTTCCCCAGAAACAAAACATCCATTTTATTAAAAATTAAGTACATTTTTTTTTATACAAAAATATGTTTAGTCATTGTTCACTGTTCATCCAGAACATTCACTTGTTACAAATTGTTCATTCAATTCTCTCTTAAATACTTAAATAATGGGTTAGCAATGGTTACTAAAATCTGTAGTTTCTTTAAAGTTTTTTCCAATTTCCACTCATTTGTCAAAAAGCTGTTAACCCACAATCCAACCTACACTTCCCCTTCTGTTTTATTTTGATTGTACTTTTGACCGAACCAAATGGAAAGAATTACAGCAAGTTGCATGTATTATACATAGGATGTTAAAATGATCGCTTTACAAACCCTCACATAATGCTTATTTATTCAAAGCAGCCAACAGATTCTGCAATGCAGAACAATAGGGAAGTAACAAGCTGATGACATGATGGAGACATGAGGATGTGAGTAGAGCTCCCTCCACATGTTCAAATACACATTTACCTAATGGAAAACTTACCTCATGTGTTTTCTCTTTGATGTTCATGGAATTGACAGCAAATAAGACTTCTCTGGCACCAACATATAAAACTTTCTCGTTTTCGCTCAGTAGTAAAGTAGAGTAGTTAAAAACTCCGTCCACGTGGAAATGTGTTAAGTTAATTTCTGGCGAAGAAAAGGAATGAGTTTTAAAAACATTTAAACAGATACAAATCACCATACAAGACATTACACAAGTCATGATTATTATTGGCTTCATCATCAACAGGCAAACACAGCACCATATTAGCATCATAACATCGCCTGTTCTATCTCCTTTTACTAGGGGCGTGTAATCTTATGGTGAGATGTGGAGGAAACATGGTACTAGTGAAGACAGAATTCTGGATGACTATTCCACTTTAATGTATATACAATTTAAGCAAGATATAAACTTATATAAAAAGGAGTCCACTGCCAATGCATGCTGAGAATCTGCCCATTTCAGCCCTGAGAGATCACATCATAACTACATAACTGCATTAAAGGCTCGTTGAAAAGGATGCAACTTGGAGCAGGCATTATTACTGGTAAAATGCTCTGTGCTGGACGTTTTTGAAGCATTTCTGGTTCAGAAAGGTGGAAGCTCTACATGCCATACGTGACAATAGTCCAGAGAAAGTCCTGCTGCAGTAGATTTGTAAGGCAGTATTGGCTTTCAAATTTATTGATGATCAGATTAATATGTTTACTGGTTAATGTGAATTTGGCATTTTACAATGCTGTTACTCTGTTAGTTTTGCTTTAGGAAGAACTGCTTGAATGCGTGGATGATTACCATACTGATTGTCCGCATCATTTTTATTATTTCACTTCTGTGCAAGTACATAATTCGGGTTTCTAACTGAACAGTTATATCTGCTCAAAGTAACAAAAATTACAGTTTTAGGTGTGTAAATAAATAACACGGTTCACTTAAAGAGAAACCAAAGACTAAAGGACACAGTTTAATGGAGAAACAGGTGTTTAAACAACCCTCTTTCAATTCTCATGGCAGAAATGTTTGGGGGGTAAGTCAAATGGTGTACTTGAAAATGAGAAATATGTTAAGCTTTGTAGAAAGGCCCACAACTATAAATATGCATGGAGTTACAAGAACAGGTGTGAGTGCCAAACAGGCACAGTAAAAATAATACATTTAAGACGTGGAGGGAAATTAATGAAGACAACAGGTTTCTAAGCATGTGACTTAAGGTTTATAATTAATCCTAGGAAAAAGCCAGGTCTTTACCTTTATGCTCCCAAGTAATCCTTGGAACTGGCCCAAACGCTGCAGCTTCCAGCAGCACGCAGAAAACTACGAACAGAGAATAAGCAGCCATCTCCTAACTGTTTGCTATCTGGAAGGTAAACGGCAAGATCCTTTTGTCATCTGGAGAAAGAAAATCGGGGTCAAGCCAACAGATGTACTTCTCAAACGCGCTCCGAAATGATTCACATCTAGTCAAGCCAGACAGAAGGCATACTGCACTTACGACTTCTTGGTATTTGATCTATAGGGTTAAAGAAAGGAAGTGGTTAACAAAATAGAGAACAGAAAATTAACATAATAGGAAGTTAAGCTAGAGACATTTCTCCATGTTTTGCTTTTAACAATCCAACCTTTTCAAGATCTCATTCTGACCTAGGAAGCCCGGTCAGCAAGGTTATAATGGTATAGATACACATATCAAAACTTTATTTCCATATATTGACACTGATATATTTGTCCATGTAATAATGAACATGTCGGCTATAAAACATTAAAGCGGCCTGGTTGCATAGAATGCATCTCACATGTACTAACTTTTCTGTGTGATTAGAGAAGGTATTTAGGTTGTATGATATGTTACCGGCCAGGTGACAACCCTATCTGTGATGGGAGTGGGAATGTCCAGGAGAAAGTTAATGTGAACATGTATGTATCCCCTCTTAAATAATATCCAGAAAGGTGAAGGCATTACAAAAGGAAAAAAAATACACAAGGTAGAGGGGGCGAGATGAATCACTGGATAACATGGATTATGACTGTGTGCAGGAACGGGTCATATGCTTTAAACACTTTCCCCAAAATCAAGTGCAGCGGAGAGAGAAAGAAAAACTATGTAAAGGAAAACAAAAAAAAGGGAGTGAGCAATTACACAATCAAGTGTTTATCCATTTAAATTGCTTTTAGGTAATGTATTACCTATCTGACTAGAGCATATGCATCAGTAGTATATATAAACATACTCCAAATTAATTTCCTTTGATAGCAGGGTGCAGAAAAAAATATCTGTTGGCGGAAAGATATTTTTACAACTCATTATTAAACCCAATTGTTTTTCAATTCACTTATAGTGTACTTTTGCTGAATACACCACTATGTGCCTTGAGAAAAGTTTCCCACTTAAAATGGTTAAAAAACAAAAACAAAAAAATCCCTAATTCTTAAAGGTTCATGAGTTCCACTTTAGTACTCTATAGTGAAACTTTAATAAAGATATTGTAGTGCATTGTGTTTAATTCTAAACAAAAGGCCTTCAAGTGCCATGTAAAACATTTAATCTATACATCATACATGGTCCAGTGTTGTCTCTCTCCTATGAAAATCAACACTTCTGTGGGGGTTTTAATGAAGGTTAAATGTGGGGGAAAAAACTCAAAAAAAAAAAAGTGGAACAATCATCACAGACATTCCCCTGGTCTCCATGACAACTGACCCACTTTTAGGGCTTTGGCTCATAAATGCACTTTATAAAAAGACCCCCATTCATCACTGGCCAATTAATGTACGTTATAAATAACTCAATTTGACATTTGTTTGTCTGTTTTTAATGAAAAAATAAAAATTACAGATTATTGACTTCCAAAAAAAAGGGAGAAAATATGTATACACGTGAATCTTAAGTCATTTTCAAATAAGCAATTTATAGTTTCCCCTTATCAGTAAATAAGGTGTTATCATAAGGTGTTTTCATGATTACAATACAAGTCATATATATAACAAAACGATTTTGGCTTATCTTGGTTCTTCAGAGTCTTCTAGTTTTAGTAATGATTTATTGATCAAGTTTAAATTTTAAGGGTGGTCAGTTAGGTTCAATGTAGGAAATTCTTCTAAATTACTACATAAAAGGAGTTACATTTTTTGTAATCCAAATGGACCATATATTCCAACGTAATTACCATTCAGCCCTAAGAATCCTTCTTCCAAGTGTTGTGAGTGCACATTCTGGTGGTATATATTGTCCTGTATAAAGTTATATATCAGTCTTATCTATAAATACACACTTCAAATGTGCTTTAAAATTCATTTTATGAACAAGAAAATAATGTTATGCTATGGGGCTGGAACACAATTAGTGCCGACTTTTATTCCCAGTCTGTACTACTCTATCTAACACAGTCATTGCTAAACATATACAAAAAAATAATCAGTTTCCGGAGTATACCAAAATGTAGGGATAAAATACAAAGACGCACATAGGGCTTCCATCGTGTCACAGTACATGTGATAATTATTTATGAAAACAAACAATCAGTTGAGAAATGGATCAAACTGAGATTACATGAGTAGACTTGTGAGACTAGCTTCCCCAATAGTGTAACAACTAACTATATTATGCCACTTGGCAGCTTCTATGACAACCTCTGCCAATAGTTGAGTGAAAATATCAATGATCAAGAAAGAAAATAAATAAATAAATAATGCATGGTTAAAATTGCTCAGTCATAGAAACATAGAAACATAGTCACTACATCATAATCCTGCCCTCTCCTGCACATACAACTGGAAGGAGAAGACTACAAGAAAATAAAGTATTCCAGTGGTTGGTTTCTGATGTGCCATATAAAATTGTAGAAGCTACACATTTTAAATCAGAATTCAAAACTGCTAACAGACCCATTTTTTTTTTTTTTTTTAAAAACAGTGTTTATCTCTAAAAACTCATACCCATACTGAACACCAATATACAAAATTTCAACAAACAGAAAAGTGCCAATGAGCATACATTGCTTCCTTAAATGCCATACACTTTCTTGTAAGTGAATCCATTTCGTTTTGATTTATTGATCAATTAAACAATTGGTTAATGCAGGATTATTGCTCTCAAAACAAGAGAAGGGTGCTCAGGCAATTTTTCTCTTTCATCTCTCAATAGAGGTAAAATTGTCTCAACCTTTACACTGATAAATAAAAGTACAGTTTATGGGTAATTGATACATAAATTTAACGATACTAAAAGCCAAGTGGAGCACAAGTGAAAAAACCCTGTGCATTGAGCTCCAGGGCAAAGGCCCACTGTATAGTGGCTGCATGTGTGCTTCTAATGGCACATCTACACATATTTGGATGCAAAATGGAAGCTCACACGGTTTATGTCAATGTTTGGTTATTCCATTGAAGACGGACCTCACAACACATCAAGAAATGCTATTATGAATATTATGTTGTGGAACCGAGAAGGCTTCTAAACAGGATCTGCATTTGGTTTGTCTGCTTAACATATAAACCCCAATAAACTGCTTCCTAATAGGAAGTGGACAAATGTATATTGCAAATTATTAGTCACAGTAGGCCAAAGACATGATAAGTAAACCATTAGACATATGGGGTTCAGGGGACATCTTGCCAAGCCCCCTACCTCAGTATTAAGGGGGAAGGCAGGGGAATTGTGCCCAGCCCTTTTAGTTATTAGTGAGGCAGGGACCATTTCAGTAGGCCCCTGGCTCTGGTATTTAATAAACGGATGGAGGAGCATTATTTTTTTTTATTTTAACAGGTATGATAATTTTACTGCACCCATTAGGTTTTTTATTTAACGGATGTGGTATTGCTGGGAGCATGTTTCCTCGCTCCCATCCAGTAAGTAGACCTTGACATATAGAACAGGTTACAGCTACATAATGGACAAAAAAACCACTTGTATAAAGAGTTTATACTTCCTCATAGGTAGTGGACAAGTGTGTACTGCAAATTATTAGTCACAGTAGACCAAAGCAGATATGAGTAAACTGTAAGCCTAAATATTAAATATGTTACAGTTCCGTTACCAATAAAAAGAAGCATCAAGAATGTATGCTTCATTTGTAATGCTCAGTCAGCTTGAAATTGCTGAAGCTGACTGAGCATCATGGGGTATGTAGTTTGAAAACATATACAGTGCCAAGATTAGCTTATTACTAGTCTACTCAGTAAGGAGAGGACATGTGAAGATATATTTCATAATCATGGAGCAACAGCAGAACAGAAAAAAGCAGGGAGGGGTCTACTAACAACTGATGGTCTCCAAGCTAAACCCCATAGATGTGTAAAATATTTGGTGGCTTTTGGAACCCTGATGTGCAACGACAAAGACAAATCACTTTGTCCAACACCACAGCAAATCTGTCTCACAGCAGAAACGCTTAATCAACCTCCATTGATGACAGCACAGCCAAAATGTGCCGAGCAACAGCCAGGATTAAACAATTGCTATTAAAAAATTCAACACAATTACAGGTATGATAATTGCCCTGTTATTACCAAAAACCAAAAGAATATGTTCAAGTACGCAGTAACGCAGTGTGAGTCAAACCTGCTACATGCATATTAAACCTCGACAGGGAGAGGTCTAGCTTTGTTCTGTCGTCCTAGGCAAGTCAATTTCTCACATTTCCCCAGCTTCTATTTGGCAGGACATTTATCATTCTCTTTACTGAACAATCGTAGTCCGATACCGACAAGCAGTAGGAAACAAAGACTCGCTAAATCTGGCCAGCCATCTCTTGCAGCGCTTGTTGCTAGGTTACCTTTCAACTCTTAAGCAGCTTGTTGGTGCTCATCACTTATTAAAATGCAAGCAGGGAAAGGGAGAATGTAAAAATAAATGCTCTGCACACTCAGCTGAATTTCATAGAAATATATCATTCAACCAATTTATTCGTGCTCAAGCTTTAAATAATTGTCTGTATGACACTGTAACAGCTTTAATAATCAGCTTTTCGCTGTCTGACAAAGTGAGTACATACTGCTTTAGGTACTGAATAAAATGCATTAAATATGTTGATACTACACTATAAATGGTACTAGTGTAGGTGCTAATAAGAATGATAAAAATAACCTCGCGGAACAGCAACTTCCTCTCTATAATTCTTGTATCAAAAAAAGTTTCTGGTCAGAGGTTAATTTAAGATCTTATGTTGCAGCCAAGGGTTATCAGAAAAAGTACTTTCAGTTCTCCAAATGTAATCCTTAATCTCTAAATAGTACAGGTAAATGCATACAAGGATTAGAAAATGCTAGATTCTGAAACATGGCCTCTGCACTTGGATACATATTAAAGCTTTTAGCAGCAGTGTCTATCGCCAAGCTAACTGTTACACCTCTGAAATGACGGCCTCTAAAGTTACCACCAGTGTAGGATTGCCACCCAGCCTGCATTTAACCAGCAGTTCAGTAAAAATGTGGCTTTAGGCTAATTTTACTCAACAGAAGCTAGTATTTATTTATTTTTAAGAAAATGCAGCAACAATAACAGTGAGGGGTACCCATCACAAGTGCAGCATATTATCACAGCTGCACGAAAGATAGTGTAGTGCTTATTTCAATGTTTTGTTGATTCCTACCATAGGGTTTGTCTGCTACACCTGGTTCTACAGCTTTCTCTGGTAACATGTTATTTTAAAATTATTATTCCTTTACTGCTTACTTCATAAGCAAATAATTTAAAGGGCGAGAATTGGATACCATTTATCCACAAATGCTACAAGTGCATTTGGATAAATCCATATCCCACATAAAAAAGAAGATATCAATGATAGGTTGTAAATGTGACCCATGTCTTGCCTTCTAAACCAACCACAAATATTGAATGTGTCTAAAGGGAATGTGTCTGACCACATTACATGTGATCTATTTACTGGCAGAGGAAAATGAATGCCAAAGAGGACATCTTTTACACACATCCAGTAAATCAGTGGAATCACATACAAAATGGGATGAAAATTCTACTTTTTCACATTCACACCCAATTTAATATCCTCCCACACTGTGGTTTGCAGCTGAACCCAGAGACCTTCAAGTACGAAGGGATGGGAGTCGAATACAGCTGCAGATTTACTGTGGGGGTGTACCAGTACTCCTACAGAGAAGGCGGAGGTCTATTTGTAGATATAATTGCTAAGCAGCAAAAACATTTTTAAACAAACCAAAAAAAAGCAAACATGTTTTGGACTGCACAGTGAGTATAAAACTGGGAGGCTTGTGTAAGTGATGCATGCAAACATTAAAAACAAAGTGCTCTAATATAGATGTTGGATCCACTCACAATTCCAAATCTGGCGAGAGTTTGGCATTATGCCCCTGGCATTCCCCAATGACATAATGTAGGCCCCCATACATAGTGGTAGATCACTAACCGTAGTTTATATCATTTTAACAGGGCAGACGTTGAATGCTAAATACTGAATAAAAAGGTCACTTATACCTGATTAAAATGCTTTTTTGACTCAAAATAGCAGAAACGTAGTCTTTTCATTTTCACGACAGTGTTTGTATTTTCAAAGGACCTCAATAGGAGCAGTGTTCAAAAGACAGTTTTAATCAGGGAGAAGAGGCCTTTGAATTTTTGAGGGGGTTTGTAAGGTGCAGAATATATTCCACCCTTGTAATATTATTACAAGTGTTAATCATTTTTTTTATATTCTATATACAGTTTGGGAATTGCGGCACTGCAAATTGATTACAAAGCATTTCAGTATATTGATGGATGCAAAATAAACATAATACTTCATTAATTATGCCGTTTACAATCAAGGCGAATATTCCATAAACTCCGCTAATCAACATAATCGGCTATAGCAGTGTTTCCAAGAAAAATGTGTCCCTCAGGCCAGTTACACCTCCACAGATGCTCGCGGCGCAGCTGCTTATGAGGTTCCTGTCTTGCCGCCAGATACGATTGCTATTTCCCTCCTGCAAGCTGCGTGCCAGGTGCAGAATAGCACAAGACGGCTGGGAACATCAAAGAGCAGCAGCCATCCGAGTACTGGGTAGGGAGGTGTGGTTTTAAAGTGGCTGTGGCATATGTAAATGGGCAAACTGGCTGTGGCATATGTTAATGGGCACCAATCAGGGGAATATGTTAATAGCAAACTGTGGCATATTTAATGGGCAAACTGACTGTGGCAGATTAATATATATATATTATTTCTACATCAATACATTTTCCATGTTATGTTTCAGTGAATAACAACTTGTATTATTGAATATAGGCCCATTCCTTCATTGGTCAACTTGTAAAGATTTTAATTTAAGTCACTAAGCTGTTAAATGTGTTCAACTCTAATGTAATTTGGGAATGTGGTCCTCTGGTGTAAAAAAGGTTGGGAACCATTGGGTTAGAGTACTTGCTGTACAATTAAAATGGCTTCTGCTTTCTTCACTTTGAATACCCAATATGGCACAGTGCAGCATACACTCACATTTACACTACCCTCAAAAAAAAAACATATGTTAAAAAATAGGCTAATAAAATAAAAACACCTTATTGACCTTTACAGCATATCACATAAAATTGTCTGACACCATTTCTTTTTTTCTGTCTTTAAATAAATGGACATTGATTTTTTTTTTTTTTTTAGAAAATCAATGGACCAATTTGCTAGAATGGCCCTGGACAACTCAGCTGAAAAAAAAACCTCAACTCATGCATTTATTAAACAAATGTCATATTTAAACAGTGTCATAATTTTTTTTTTTTTTTTTTAAAGTTCATACAATACAATAATAGGATTATCATGTATATCTGTGATACCGCTTATAAAAAGGCATGGTTTCTGTTTGTGCATGCTCTATCAATCCGACAGCTCCAC
The DNA here is from genome assembly GCA_036172795.1 of Pelodytes ibericus. NCBI lineage: Eukaryota > Metazoa > Chordata > Amphibia > Anura > Pelodytidae > Pelodytes > Pelodytes ibericus. The sequence continues at coordinate 97,820,467 of CM069860.1, forward strand.
TAACAAGCATTTTTCTGATTGACTGACTGAATAACCTATTGGTGCATGTTTGTTGGTAACAGAACAGGCTCACTAGCACAGATTTTGGGAAGTAAATCTTTCCATGCTTATTCCCCTACCCCCCTACTTTAACTAGTGAGATCTTCAAAAATAGAGAAATAAAATGGCTCCTGCTTTCTTCTATCTCATACACACACACACACACACACACACACACACACACACACACACACACACATATCTATATATCTATATATATAAATCCACCCAATATTGCACAGCCTAGCAATCTTTCACACATTTACTAAAAGATAATTTTTTAAAAAAGGTTAGAGGCATAGTATCCATAATCAGAATTCAATTTTAAAATGACAATCGGAAAAAATATATATTAAGATTTTGGCGCCAACCCCTTGAAAAATGTAAACAGATTATTCAGCATTAAAAAAAAAAAAAAAAAAAGGGAAAGAAAGACTGCTCACCAATTTTCATATTGTTTTTTAAATACACTAAGGGAGCATGTGTGACCTAATGGTGAATTAAACTAATTTGTTACATGTCAAACACCAATACTCCATAGCAACTGTTTTAGAAATCAGTCAACCTCCTGAGCACTTCAAACATATGCCCTTAGAGATTGAGTATTACACTAGAGGTTATTTTTCTTTACTTGCTCTTTAAAGCATATACTGGGATTGGACTTGGTTGTAGGTCTTACAGCAGGATTTTCACTTTACAGCTGCAAATCTACCTTTATGGTGTTCCCAGTGGAATACATGTCATAAATGTAATTTGCTTCTCCAAAAAGGGGACCGGTCATCTTAAATTTACTTAGTGCAGTCATTTTGGTTTGACAGATAGGATTATTTCTGCACTTTAATTTACGGTTTCCAGTCATTTTCTGACAGCTTCAGAAGCATGGGGTAATTTGCCAATGAAGAACAAGAGTTTCTGAGGTAAAAAGGCAGGTAAAGGGTAAAGAGGGAGTTCACTTTTGTAGATATTAACTCCACCATATGAGGCTTAGAAGCACAGTACTAATCTGATGCCTTGTTCTTTCAATAATGTTAACTAATTATTTCTTTAGATGTTAATGCAGTTGCAATTATTACATGTTATTTACTTTTTGCTCCTTATACAGTTCTAAATTCTGAAAGGGAATCTGAAATTTGAGGGTACAAACAAACAATCTATGCAGTCGGACACATGAGAAACAAATGTTGTGGAGCAGGACTTTGCAGCATTCTAATAATCACAACATGTATTAGGTGACAGACGGGATCACATTTCTAGCCATGCTTATTCTCAGAAAATAGTTTAACATTTGACAAACCTGCCGGTCAGCAAGGACATTTTAATGCTCAGACAGAAAGGCAGGCCTAGGTGTTTCCAATAGCTCTTCAAACCTGCAAACATGAAAAAAAAAATATTGTCAAGATCATGTTTCTGAGACAAAAACGTTACAAACATGTTATCAACTCCTAAAATCCTCCGAAAGTAGACTCCAAAGTAACATGTTGTTGATGATTTAGCTACACATTTGCTTGCTATCCCATGGAATTGACATTGCTCCGTTACATTTCTTGGGTCAATGCCAAAAAAGTCTTGCTGGCAGCTAGAGTTTAAATTGGAAAAAGATACAGGACATTCCTAAAGGGCCTCAGAAAAAGCGGTACTTAATGGCCTGTTTTCTTTTTCGTAATCTTTTTATGGATTACAGAAAAAAATGTTTTACGTGCCTAGGATAATTAGAGCTGCTGTATGTACAGAGGCACCAATACAATAAAATGGTAATTATCATAACATCGTTTCTGAAGCAAACAGAAAGCAGGTGATTGATTCCAATTCAGTTATCTGAGCCTTTCTCTATAATTTTGCATTATTGTTTTCAACTCAACACAAAATAACATCTTTGTGAATTATTTAGTAAATAAGCCACTAAGATATCTTGCAAGCAACAAAGTTTTTCATTTTAGAACAGTGTGTTTGTAAGATACAAAACTATTTTGCTTCTATAAAAAAAGTTTTGCCCCCATTATCTGAGGCACAGTAATTAATGTTTTGATGTCCAAGGAGGAAAGTGAAGTTAATTTATGAAGCACATGTGTTTATCTAGTAGCAAAGTGTTAAAATCAACCACAAATGACAAGTCAGTATGGCACCAGTTCTTTTAGAGCAGCAACAAATTGCAAAGTTTTACGACCTCAAATAAGAAAAAAAAAGGCTTTTTTTAGCAGCTGTTACTACAAAAAGCAAAATACTATATGTATTAGATTAAAGTGGGAAATCCCAGCTTCGATCAAAATATAAATCGCAGTGTAAACACACAATGATGGTGGAATCAAATATTATTATAACAGCTGCTTTTTTCAGGAAGTGACGAGAATGTATGTATTAGAAATAAAAGCTATAGTTTTGCTAAATGATGGCCTAATGGCTTTTCATCGGTGAATAGAGGATTCTTAAATACTGAATATTTGCTGCAGATATGAGGCATTTCCATGGCTACCAGGAAGCCAAGAGGAAGAAATCACCCCTGACGTGCCTCTTTTACAAAGCTTAACAGCCATAAAACCTACAATTGTCCAAACTTAGAAAAGTTTAATGCACACAAATATGTGCAAGTGAGCGGAAAAAACAGCACTTTCTGTGCCATCTTAATTCAGGATCCGTGGGTCGCGAATGACAGGACCTCAACATCATAACAATACTAGCAAATGGCAACAGGAATTTTGGGGACTTAAAAGGGACAGTAATTTCTGAAAAACCAAGAATAAATTAAAACACTTTTAGTAAAAGAAGCACAGGAATATACAGAGAAACCCAAATAAATGTTTTAATATACAGGCTAAAAAAAACAAAAAAAAAACAAGAAGTTTAATGGCATTTTCCAAAGGGAAATAAGAATGGTAACTAAGAAAAAACGAACAAACACATTTTGACTTTTGGACACTAGAACACTATCCCACACAACACATCCAGACCACACTGGACTCACATGGTAGTAGAACATTATATAAACATTTATTTATATAGTACCAACATTTTACTCAGCTCATAGCATAGAAGGGAACTACAGACTGTTAGATGGACAGAGACAGACTGATATAGGAATCAGAGAGCCCTGCTCGCAAACTTACACTCTAGAGGCAAAGGCATATTAATTCTTTCCATTGCTATTCCCATGCACACATGAACAAGGATATGTAAATATAAATATGTATAATTATCGTTTATTAATTACCACTCATAAACATTTTAATCATTATAAAATACAATGATGCAGATGGGGTAGATGTTGCCTAGCTGATGAGATCTTGCATTGTAAAAGCAACATATAATTAGCACAAAAAAAAATGAAACCACACAAAAAAAGCCCTTGCTGTGCTGATTTCACCCTTGAGAGAAAATAGACGCTGCCAATGAACATAGTAATATTTTCAAATTGAGGCATCACAGTAACAGAGATGCCATGGAATGTGATGAATAACGATTCTGGACCAGACCTCACAGACTGACGTTCACACAATGCCTCCCGTTGGTTGTGCATTTGTGTTGACTGTTCATTTAATTCCTTCATGTACGCACTGGCCAAATCTCGCATCTGTGCCAAATTACAGCTCTTAGCACAAAGCATTAAAAATTCCTCTTTGTTGCAATTGATCTGGAATTGGGATTTTGTTTTTAATAAAATGCTGTAAGAAGAGGGGGAAGTGAATAAGAAAAAAATAAAATTGTATGCATATTGCTTTGTAATTTAAATTAATATTTACACTTTTTACAGAAAGGTCAATGTTAAACCAAGGGTTTCAAGTTTGCAAAGACACAAAAGGCTCCCTTGGTACCAAAAAGGGTATAATGACATCCAAGCTGAAAGCACTACACAGCAGTGAAGACAGCTGAAGTGACGGCTACGGTGGAACAACTCAGCCCACTTGTGGATGTGGGAACCCTACTATCAGTACAATTAAATTAGACCTGTCATCGGGAATTTTCTTTGTACCTTCATATTGACTTTCAAAACTGCTTTACAGAATATTGATTACTTTTACAGCTGTAAAACCCTAAAACTTTGGCAAACATGTATAGACAGACAGAACGATACAGCAAAATCAAAAATTTATACTTGCATCCACTTTTATTTAAAGCAATAAAAAAAAAAAGTGGGTGTTTGAAAGAGTTATGGCTCCCTGACGCTTTGGATTAGTCAAGATGTCAAATTCTGAATCTACAATAGCTGTATGAAGCAAAATGAGGGGCAGTTGAAGAGTATGGAGTAGCGTACTAAATAGAACATATTAAATGACTTCAGATTCTTTCCATTCAAAATACATCAAAATGGAACAAATTTATATATTTTCACAGCCTAAAATGTATACATATGCAGAAAGAGAAACATCTCCCAGCATTCATAAGATGAACTTGTATGCTAAATAGATAACTAGCTCCCTTTAAGCTATGAAAAGAGACTTTAAAAAAGGAATAGGACTATGTCTGACAACGACAACATGGGTTAAATCAGGGCTCGACAAACCCCGGGCGCCAGGTCGCCATGGCGACCAGGAAATCAGACCTGGCGCCCGGGTGCTGTTTGTTACAGGTTGCCCTTGCCGGCTGCCATCCGTTTTTCTTTTACTTTGTTTTTCAGCGCGAGGGGAGAAAGTCTGTGCGGATCACACAGACTGTAAGCTCCGCCCCCTCGCGCAACACGCTGTAGTGCCGATTGTCACGTGACAACACGGCACAGGAACAGAAAGAGATCGGGCTCCAGCATAAATGTCCCCCTCCCCTGCAATGAGGTAAGCAGCAGGGAGGGAGGACACTGTAAGAAATATTATTTTGTTCTTTAAAAAAATAAAAATAAAAAAAAAAGGTGTGTATGTGTGTATATAACTGGCTGTGTATGTGGTCTGTATGTATGTATGAGTGAATGTAACTGACTGTATGTGGTGTGTGTGTGAATGTAACTGACTGTGTATGTATGTGTGAATGTAACTGACTGTGTATGTATGTGAATGTAACTGGCTGTGTATGTATGTGTGAATGTAACTGGCTGTGTATGTATGTGTGAATGTAACTGACTGTATGTGGTGTGTGTGAATGTAACTGACTGTATGTGGTGTGTGTGTGTGTGTGTGTGTGTGAATGTAACTGACTGTATGTGGTGTGTGTGAATGTAACTGACTGTATGTGGTGTGTGTGTGAATGTAACTGACTGTATGTGGTGTGTGTGTGTGTGTGAATGTAACTGACTGCATGTGGTGTGTGTGAATGTAACTGGCTGTGTATGTGGTGTGTGTGAATGTAACTGGCTGTGTATGTGGTGTGTGTGAATGTAACTGGCTGTGTATGTGGTGTGTGTGAATGTAACTGGCTGTGTATGTGGTGTGTGTGAATGTAACTGGCTGTGTGTGTGGTGTGTGTGTATGTAACTGGCTGTGTATGTGGTGTGTGTGTATGTATGTATGTGTGAATGTAACTGGCTGTGTATGTGAGGTGGGTGTATGCCACTGTGTATGCCTATTGTGATGTGCCGTTGTCTGGCTCCTAAATTTTTTGGCTGGCTCCTAAAACTAAATTAAATTTGTCAAGCCCTGGGTTAAATGGTTTTCTCCTAGTACCAAACCGCCTATGACTAAAGATCATTGATCGCCTCTGGCTTCCAGGAGACATGAAATTGAAAGCACCAGTGGAGTGCAGATAATGTTCACACTAGAGCACTTTATTGACAAATGATAGCAAACTACGCCAGCATTGGGACTCTCAGAAGATGATTTCTAGGTCTACAGCAGTCATATCTATCCTTTAAATCATTCCTTACACAACCTGTGACTGTGCTCAAGCCAGTGGCTTTTCTCCGAAATAGGCTTGTCATGTGACGTTAGGTTATGATGTACAATTAGTAATACATCTCATCGCTACAAGCACAACACAAGAAGCCCGATGGCAAATTTCTTATCTTACTGCAATCCTGGACATCTGACCGTGAGATATGATTATTATTAATCATCATCTGGTAAACAGATATCACAAATTGTTTTCTTTTTATTATGCTGATGAAGATAAGATTAGGAAACATGTGTTACTTCATCTTCAGCAAGCTATGACTACCGTAATGCTCAGCCAGCCAAGAAGCGGATGTGTACAGGAGGTTGTCTATCCATTACATGCAGAATTCAGAAGGTAACCGTTATACTGAGGTGAACACCACAATGGCAAACAAATGATATGCATTATAAAGGGGACAGAGTTAACAAGCAAGTGATATACAGTAGGAAGAGGACAGAGTTAACAAGCAAGTGATATACAGTAGGAAGAGGACAGAGTTAACAAGCAAGTTATATACAGTAGGAAGAGGACAGAGTTAACAAGCAAGTTATATACAGTAGGAAGAGGACAGAGTTAACAAGCAAGTTATATACAGTAAGAAAAGGACAGAGTTAACAAGCAAGTTATATACAGTAGGAAGAGGACAGAGTTAACAAGCAAGTGATATACAGTAGGAAGAGGACAGAGTTAACAAGCAAGTTATATACAGTAGGAAGAGGACAGAGTTAACAAGCAAGTTATATACAGTAGGAAGAGGACAGAGTTAACAAGCAAGTTATATACAGTAGGAAGAGTAAGAGTTAACAAGCAAGTGATATACAGTAGGAAGAGGACAGAGTTAACAAGCAAGTTATATACAGTAGGAAGAGGACAGAGTTAACAAGCAAGTTATATACAGTAGGAAGAGTAAGAGTTAACAAGCAAGTGATATACAGTAGGAAGAGGACAGAGTTAAGGAAATACTAAGAACTGTAAATAAGGCATTTTAGGTATGCTGGAATGGCATTCTACTACAGACAAAAACAGTTTTTGGGGGGTTTATTCCTCCTTAAAATTGAAGGTCCCTGCTTAGGGTAACAGTATAATTGAATGCCAACCCTAGATAAGGCATTACCGTATTTGCTCGATTATAAGACGACCCTGATTATAAGACGACCCCCCCCAAATTTGTACATTCCTTTAGGAAAAAAACTAAAAGCCTGATTATAAGACTACCCTATAGGAAAAAAGTTTAACTTGTATATATGTAAATTGCTTTTTAATATTTAATAAAAACTTTATATTATACAAATGCATTTCTTGTTTTTTTTTCCCTTTTATGTGCCAATGCGGCCTCTCTCCCCCTCCCCCAGCTGTCTATTTCCCCCCCAGCGTTGTCTCTCTCTCCCCCCAAAACGTCTCTATCTCCCCCTCCCTCCCCTTGTCTGTGTCTCCCCCCTCCCTTCCCTTTTCTGTCTGTGTCCTCCCCATCCCCCTCCCTTTGTCTCTCTCTATCCCCCCTCCCCTTTTCTCTCTCCCCCCCTCCCCTTGTCTGTCTGTGTCCTCCCCCCTCCCCCTCCCTTTGTCTCTCTCTATCCCCCCCCTCCCCTTGTCTGTCTGTGTCCTCCCCCTCACCTGGTTTCGTTCCCTGGTGGCTAGTGGGGGCAGCCGGGGGATGTCTGCACGCAACGTGCAGACATCCTCCATGCTGCCCGACATGGCAATCTATTATGACGGACAGCTGTTCAGTCATAATAGACTGCCGTGTCAGGCAGCATGGAGGATGTGTGCACGTATCGTGCAGACATCCCCAGCTGCCCGATTCTCCCTGGTGTCTAGCGGGGCAGCAGAGGATGTCTGCGCGACGAGCGCAGACTCCCCTGCTGCCGCCCGGCACGATCGCCGGGACTTCTGTGACGAAGCCCCGGCGGTCGTGCCGGGCGGCAGCAGGGGAGTCTGCGTTCATCGCGCAGACATCCCCTGCTGTTAGAGAGGGGGATCCAGGTCCCCTGCAGCTCTGCTGGGGACCTGGATCCCTGTCTTATAGTCTGACCTCAATTTGAGGTCAGATTATAAGACGACCTCGAATGTAAGATTTGCTCTGAAAAAAACCTCGTCTTATATTCGAGCAAATTCGGTATATGTCACCATTAATCTGTGGTTAAAGACACAATTCTATACCTGCATGGAACTATCTAGCCATTACAAAATTTTCAGGATATGCCATGTCAAATCAGCTTCTTCAGGAACAAACCTGCTTTGATGAATCTAATGCTAATGATTTTAACCTTCTCCTAGGAAATATACTTTGCCTATAATAGCCATTCAACTACACAAGACAAACACAAAATGAGGACAACCTGCATATATATTGGCTCTACACATTCCTGGTGTTAAGCATAAATGCCTTTGGGAATTACATTTGGAGCATCCCAATTTTAATATTAGAAGTAGCACAAGCAGATGTGCCAAGTCATATATACCAATATATCCTTTGGTGATTTAATAATTAAAAAAAAAATATTGCAAAGTGTGGTATTTAAAATATAATTAAAACAATATTTTGTACAGAATGAACAGGACAGCACTGACCCAAGAGACTTTAAACTAGGAACATGTAGTGCATAGCAAATTGTCATTAAGTATCTCAAGTAGATTCAAGAAAACAAAGACAACACTTTAGTAAACTCAGCAGAATAACACTGCAGGACTTCTTACAAAATCTGCAACAGCAAACTCAAAATGTCTCCAAATAACCCCTGCAATGATCTGAAACCAAATGTACCATGTAATGTAATTAGCAGGTTTACAAATGTTTTTAGAATCTAGGAGACAACCTGATTCATGTTGTTAGGAGTCAGGGAAGAGATACCCCCATAAACTTGTATGGAAAATTATTAGCCAGCATTTTTAGAATATATTGTTCACTGACTCCTAAGGTTTATCAAGCTCTGATAAGGACTCTGTCAATCTCAGCATTGATGTTACTGTGAATGTATAGAATACAAAATAATGAAAAATTATCTAGGCATTGTGTTGGCAGAATTACACATAGGAGACAAATATGTTTTAAGCATGTTTATGTTGTCTCATGTCTATGACATCACCTGTGGCTTGATATGCAAATGAACTACTTTTCAATGGGATCCGTGTAATTTGCATATCAAGCCACAAGGTGGTCATAAGCAGGTGACACAACAGACAAAATATTTTATTCTCTGCATTCACAGTATAAGCAAAGTTGATGCTTAATTTACATAAAACAATTTAATAAAAAAAATACAACAAATTCTTTACTTCCAGGCTTTAAAATGAAAGGACAACAGTATTGAGGGAAAAAATAAGTTATGCTTAACTGAAAAATGTCATCAAGTGCAAACAGTTTAAATAGAAATATTTTAATGAATATAAATAAAGTACCTTATTGAGCCCTCTTTGTTCCCTTTCCATCAATGAGCCGACATGTTTAGAGTCTTACTTTGTCCAACACACGATTGCGAAAAACATGTCAGCAACTTGATAGAGAGTAAAGATGACTCTGTAAGGAACATTATTTAACAAATCTTTTTATTTAAAACGTCTACACTTGATGCAAACATTCATTGAAACATAAGTTAATTTTTTTGCCCACAGTTGTCCTTAAAATGTAATATAAAGTAAAAACGTAATTTTGCCATTTTAAATGTATTATTTTTTGGCAGTTGTAAATTGACAAAAATGACCACTATTCAGACAAACAAATAGTGCTACATTTCCTCCCCTCCCAAAAATCCAGTACCGATTTCTTCCCCATTAGCACACTCATAAATTTAACCCAGGGCTAGTTTTCCAAAGTAATTGGGTCAAATCTCAGCATAGACAAAGCCAAAGTGATTATGAAACAGGCTGAGTTCTAGTCAACCTTCTAATAGAAAGCCCTGCATAACATGTGGTCCTGTGAATTTACTTCATTTGCAATCATAAAGAGCTGACAGGCACTCTGTTGAATGACACCATGTTCCAATGGTTCAGCACTTACACGGAAAGGTTAATAGCAGACACAGACATAACTAGAGGCAAGGTGAAAGCAGCAGCGAGTTTGAAGGCCCTGGAAGCTGGAAATGATTTAAACTGATTTTGAGAGAGCTACTTATGCTTTAGATGTCTGGCGTGAGCCCTGACATTACAAAGGTCATATGAAGTCGTTGCAGAATCTAGACCCAGAATCGGATCTTTGGGGCTCTATGGCGTTACACCAGGGCTTGACAAATTTCTGTAGACTTTAGGAGCCAGAATGAAGCCCATGTAGTTGCCTAAACGCGATGGCCTTGACAGGGCTAGGAGGTAGGCAGGAAAGGGTTAAGTTTATGTGATGTCATGTAGGGTTGAGGGGTAATTTAAATAGGCCCGCCATTTTAGAAGTTCAGATTATCATTAACAGCCAAAGTGACAGTTGTCCTGCCCGCCCTCCGTATTTTAATTAATGGTAGTTTCTTAAGTTCTTGTCACAGCAGGGGTTGGGAGGTAATGGGGGGGGGGGGGGGGGGTAGGATCATCGTTGGGTTCTAGGAAGGATGTGATCAGGAACCTAGGCTGGTGGTCATGTTATGGTTGGTGGGTTAGAGCTGGCCTGTGCCTCTTAAACCGGGGGTTATAGGGGCATTTTGGTATGCCTCTATAAGTGTTAATTCAGGTATTGCACTTAATGTTATGTGAATATTTTAATTGTATATGTTCATTTTTATATGTGGGTCATTGCCTTAAGTATAATTGTATAAAAGGGAGAAGGATTGTGTTACGGGTGGGCAATGACCTTATATGTGTTCAATTTATTATTATTAAATAAGCTGGGGCCTTTTATTTCCACTTATACCTGTGTTTATTGGTGGGATAACGTAAGGCCTTTTTATTGGGCCCAGAATCCAACAATGCCTTTGTCAAGACCAATTCAGGGAAATTATTTAGGAGCCAGGGAAATGGAACAGCAGTAAGAATTTTAGCAGTCATGGCTCCATGGTTCCTTGGATTTGCCAAGCCGTGGATTATGTGACACTGAGTGTGTGTGACAAAGAGTCAAACTGTGTGAATCTGTATGTGTGTGACAGAGTGTGTGTGATGGTGTGTGACTGTGATTGGGTGCCTAAGCTTCCTGTATAGAGGTGAATCCAGTCCATTACGGTTAGTTTTACTACTATCCAGCTTTATGATACACACACACCCTGCATTTTACTCAGTTTTATGAGGCTCTGTGCTATACTCATGCAACCTTTTACTGTGAATTTTACTGTATTTGATACACACGTACACTGCACAGTACTGTTTTGTTGCTGGGAAGTCTGTGAAACACACAAGCTGCATGCTACTGTAAATTTGTGCATGTATGTATATATAGCAAAACACGAACACATACATGACAAAGGTATGGAGAATTAACGCACCCTCCTCCAAGAAAATACATGGACAACAAACTGGATATGAAGGTCAAAGTATTTATTAAGAAATACTGCAACACAGATTTTGTATTTAGATCAGTAACTTAAAAACTTGAAAGCATACTAAAAATGTACAAACAATGTAACTCGTATAACATGTATACCCATGGTAAAAAAAAACACCATCTTATTAAGTACAGGCATGTATATGCCACTAAGAGGTAGCATATCTAGGATTGGGTACCCGAGGATCGGACGTAGGCATCACCAAAATATCTGGCTACCGGCGTCGATGCCCCTGCATAATATGCCAGTATTTTCTCCTCAATATGCCATTTAATATGACAGGATTTTGCCCCTCCAATATGCCATTTAATTTGCCCGGATTTTGACTCTCCAATATGCCCGGATTTTGCCCCTCCAATATGCCCGGATTTCCCCCCCTCCCCAGTACTTCCCTCCATCCTGCTCTGTCTCCCGGTGTTCTGTTGTGCAGGTCCGTAGCTGTGAGGGAAGCGTTGTGCGCTGCCCTCCAGCCGCGCGGCTTCAATAAAGTTTGTTGAAAAAAAAAAGTTTAAACAAACTTTATTGAAACCGTGCGGCTGGAGGGGAGCTCACAACGCTTCCCTCACAGCTGCGGACCTGCACAGCAGCAAGGAAGGAGGTAAGTAAACGGGCCTGGGGGCGCAGGCGATTTCCCCGCCCCCCCCTTGGGGCACCCTAAGGCAGCCGCCTGTGCTTCCTTAGGGTAGCGCCAGCCCAGCTCTGTGGGGGACCTGGATCCCAGTCTTATAATCTGACCTCGTTGAGGTCAGATTATAAAACGACCTCAAATATAAGACGAGGGGCCTTTTTCAGAGCACTTGTTCTGAAAAAAACCTTGTCTTATATTCGAGAAAATACGGTAGTATTTCTCAGAGATCTATGTAAAAAAAGAAGAAAAGTTAGCCATTATAAGAAGCCTCAGCTTTCTTGCTCCTGGGATTTGTCAAGCCCTGAAAAACAGCAAGACTCGGGCAAGTAATCCCACCAAACAAAGCTTTTACCTTGCACTTACAGCTAGCAGACAGGATAAAACACCGTTAGAAGGGCATTTAAGAAGAGCATTCCACTCCAATAATTAGTTTATAGCTATATCACATTTGTATACATTAATGCAGCATTTAACAATAAGTTATTTTTACTTATTATGATTGTGAGCTGGATTATATATCCTATAGATTGTACTGAATTCATGCATCCAAAAAACATGATTTAAAACAAAAACAAACAAAATAATTGTTTTTATACATAAAAAATGGAAATATCATACATTTTGGGTAAATGGAAAAAAATGTATGTTTAGATTTGGGTTTGGCACATAACAGAGGTGTCTAGTACTAAGTAGATAGCAGATATCAGATGGCGAGCTAAGCTGGAATTGTACAAATCCGATAAAGGAAATGCTAATTAGCCAGCAGAAAATAAATTTGGGGGCAGCAGAGACATTATATATACAGCACAAATCTACACACACTGCAGACAAGATTTTTCCACAGAAATCCTAAACTTGCAGGGCTGCTACCACTGATAGTGATTCTAGGTAGGTCTATGCAAATAATGTTAATGCACGACTTCTGGCTGTCTGGTGTGTTTTGTTTTATGTTGTGTGTGCTTCTCATACTGCTCCTAGCCTCAAGCACAAAGCCAGTAACCAACCTGAAGTGCCCATTAAAGGGACTGTTTTAGATAAACATAATTTATACCATGAATGTAGAGAATAAAAAAAATGATGTATACATTGTGTTAGCCAAAAAATGGGTTTTAAACGTGTCCATGTAGCCTTTAGGAGCCATCCTGGTTATTTTTTTTTTTTATTTTTTTTTTTCGGAGCCAGAGAAATGGAACCTTCATAGCGTTCTATTTATAACAATTAAAAAAAGGTTAGGAGCCAGTAGTACTATAATTTTAGGAGCCATGGCATCACATTACAAATGTTACTTTGAAAATCAGTTAATTTGTATATCAAGCCACAGGTGAAGACAGCAACAGGAGACTCCACAGACACATCTGAAACATGTGCAGGAATAAAATGATACAGGGTGGAAAAACTAACTGAATAGGAGGCGAGGGGAATAGATACAAGATACATTTATTGAGTAGAGCAAGACTGTGGGTAATAAAAAGGAGATGATCGAACTGTATGTCACAATTTTTCAATCCTGACAATAAAAAAGGAACAATATTAAAAAAAAAAAACACATTTTATGAATATATAATTAAAATAATAGTAGGACCATGCTTATTTTTGCTACCTTTATGAACAGAAGAAAAAAAAAAAACCATCCTATATTCTATTAATACTAAAACAATAAAAAGTACCACAATCTTTGATTCATGACCACTTTGGCACAGACACTTTTGAAACCTTGAAAATATAACAATCTTTCACAAGACACCACTTCAATTTTTGCCATAACAGTTTCAACTGAGTGATCATAAATGAGGTTGCCTTCCTCTATGAAATTGCAACATATGTAAAACTCCAAAGGCCGATAACACAACGGAAATTTAGAACTCAAGTGCACATAATTCTGGTAAGACAAGTTTGATCACAACGAAACAGAAATCCATAAAAAAAAAATCTCATAACTGGAACAGCATGGTGTGGGTGGAGGTATTCCTGGGAAAAGAACAACATTTTATGTTTCGTCAAGTAAAAGAAGTTACACAATACAAAGCTTTAAGACGGAAATGAAGGCTTGTATGAACACAATTGCTCTTGCTTATACTGTACACCATATTCAGTAATATAAAGGCAGAACAGAGATATGTAATAATTCGGTAACAATACTGGATTCTTAACAGGCAAATGTGCACAAAACAAAACACACTAATACAAGTGTGAACAGACATTTTGTTTCATGGTCATTTTCACTTGACAGGTATGGAACTGGTGCTTAAAAAGTGTACTTAACAGACACTATGGGAGCTATTCTCTAGAGCAGGGCTCCACAAATCCAGGGCGCTAGGTCACTATTGGAGCTATTCACTAGAGCAGGGCTCCACAAATCCAGGGCGCCAGGTCACTATGGCGACCAGGAAATTTGATATGGCATCCGCGTGTTTTCGTCCCCACATGGTGCCCCTTGTTGCTGGGATCAGCTTTTTTTTGGCATTGCGCGAGGTGATCAATTGTGTGTTGCATTGAGTTCTTGCTCTGCTCCCTCACGCACCACGTGTCTGATCTGCTGAGCGCTGGGATGTCACATAACACCCAGCGAACTACAAGTGGAGATGGTCTGTACCTTCGAGAAAGGCCCCTGAAATGCAGCAAGGAGACATACTGAGAGATTAACTTGTTTTTTCCTTAATGTGTGTGACTGGCAGTGTGTGTGACTGGCAGTGTCTGTGTGTGACCTACACTATAGTTGTTATTGTAGGCGAATTGAGATGAAATGAACACCCAGTAACTTAACTATACATTGTGCAGAGAGATGCATGTTTATTTTCTTCTACAAGAATACCAAGCACTGTATAATGCGTATTTTAATTTAAAAAAAAAAAAAAAAACTTTAAAGATTCATTTATGCACCTACAATACACCTTTCGGAGTGTAATTATTCAAACAAGAAGATCAGTAGCTTAACTTTTTATTAATAGAGAATACCACAAATAAAAACTATAGTATAGTAACAAATAATAAATCCCTGAAACTGCATCCTGTGTAACTATAGCTGCATGTAATCAGGCTAAGGTTTATTGAGCAGATTTATAGATTTTATAATCTGCTTACACATCATTAGTAGCGGCATCAATTTTCTTCAATTCAATTTTTAAAAAAATGATGTCATAGATCAAACATCTCTTGTATTCCCTCCAGGGTTATCGGCTAATGCACGGGGGGGGGGGGGGGGGGGGGGGGGAGCAGTTTTAGGAGTAGATATTATGTGGACTATTCAAAAATAGCATATAGCCACAATATCAAATGAATTTTGCTTAATCATAAAGTCAGTTAAGCCAGTTACAAGTTTTATGAGAGGCTGGGTTCTGCCTTCTGTAAAAGGCCCAATAAAATTTAAAGGGAGACTACACTTTATTTTTCACTTGTGCTTCTAATATAGAAGCACAAGTGAAAAGTTAGTTGTCCTTAGTTTTAGGATAAACTGGCACGTACTTCTGATTGTACGTGCCAGTTTATCCTCTTACCGGCAGCTGCTATGGTTCCAGTCTCTGCTAGTGCAGACAGAGACCCTTGTTTTTGCAGACTAACTGGGCAAGCCAACGCGATGATTGGCTGTGCACGCTTCACCCTCCAGACTTGTGTCTAGGGTTACCACCTTTTCTAAAAAATAAAAAATTACCGTCCATGCTACTCCCTCCATAGACAAGAACATTTTTTACCGGCCAAGTGGAAACCCTACCTGTGTCTCAGCAGAGAGTCAACCAGCATGTATACTAGGAAGCATGTCAGGTTTACATTTATTTTGTTAACTTACTGTTCACTCGTGTTTTAAATGCTCCACTAAATAAATTTGATTTGTCATCACAGCAGCATTTTTCATTACACTGTACAAAAGAACAGGCACATACGTTTTGTCGATCTGACTGTAATGCTTTACTATAACTAATATGGAGTCAATTCACTAGATGGCGAACTGCATTGAATGGACATATGAATTGCAAAACAAAAAAAAGCCGGAATAGTGGAGCTGGAAACCTAGTAAGTTGGAGAATTTTCCAACCAATTTTTGCAATTCGGTTTCAAGTTCACCATTTAATGAACAGACCACATTTGTGATACTGAACTTCAGTAGCTGATAAGAAAAATGTAGCTACATTCTCATTACAGGACACAGTAGGCAAAATAATAAATGCTATATTAGAAATCATTTCATCAAAAGGCAATTCCACCAATAATTGGGATATTATACAATACAATAGGAGGCACAAGTCTGTCACTTCCATAGTCTCCCCAGAAATCTCCAATATGTCCTTATTTAAGCTGACCCTGGCTGCAATGACTAAACTGCATTATTATAACATGGCTTGACACAGTTATGTAGACTTTAGGAGCTTGATCCAAAAAAATGGCACTAACACAGATGAGACAGTGAATAGTAATATAAAACAATACTCCTCCTATAGTACTGCAGCTCTCAGATAAGTGCTCCTCAAGCACCCAAAATAACAAGACCACACCAAAGCAGAGCTTTGACCGAAGACTACAGCTTTTCCAGAGTAGCTGATTACCCTACCTTGGTGGCAGCAGGAAGGAGCTGGATTATCTTTCAGGACATTATATGCAAGTTGCACTTTATGTGCCTTTGTATGTTGTACGTGCATTCAGTTTTTAATACTGACATTTTTATGTATTACAGCACAATGGGTTTTTCCATATGTTTTTTATAGATTGTGAAATAAATCAGAAGCTTTTACCCTTTGATGAGCCAGATATTCATGTGCCTCTGCTTTGGTGAGACTTTAGGAGCTTAACAGATCAATCCTGGAGCCAGACTAGTTATTATTAGGAGCAACGGACATAGTACTTCCATAGAGTTCTATGATTCCGGATTCCTTAGATTTGTCAAGCCCCGAGTATAGTAAATATTTCTTTAAGGACTCCCAGATAATGACAAGATCTTTTTAAGAACCCCTTTGTAAACAGCCTTGTTTATTTAAATAATTTTACAATGAAGTTTAGAAAAGTGCTTATAAGAAAAACTTGGTTACTATATTTACAGTCCATAATAATTCCTTATTTGCATATCACAATCCAATGAGATAAGAAAGAAAAAAAAAGAAAAAGAAAAAAACATCAATAAGAAAAACGACAGGAAACAAACAAAAATTCAGTGACATAAATCGGTCAAAAAGGAAAAAATAATGGGGGAGACATATTTACATAAATTCTAATAATATCCACTCACAATACAAAGAGTGAGCTAAAGTAGCACTGTAGAAGCCAAGGTGGGGATAGGTAGAGTCACAGCTCCATGCTCAGTGACTGCTCATTCATGCAAGAGTTTAAATGTCAAGCGTGTCTTTCCTGGAATTCATCAGCAAGCTTAGTGGAGCAGTGAGAGTTCCAGACCTGGAAGGTGAGCAATCAAAACAAAAGTGTTTGCCAGTTAAATATTTCAGTTCCCAGTGCCGTACTTACCTCTAAATCCTGCCGTGGCATGCAATCTTTAAAAGATCTCTTTGGGTTATCCTAATAAAGTTTAGTCATGTACAGGCTTCTCCCCGAAGACTGTGGAATTCAGCATGTATTATTGCAACGGTCGGTTTTCAGTGGATTCTTCCTTATACCATCACAAAGAACAAAGGCCCTTTTATCACCCCTCACTGATATTTCTAAAACAATGCTACCAGCCACGCTATGCAACCTCTGTCCTTAACTCCTTCCCTGTCTAATCCCATGATGGTCTGCCTGCTCCTTGGCAGTGACCTTGCTAGCACACTTTTTATATTCACATTTCCAATTTATTACAGAATATTGCACTTCAGCTACTGTGAATGACAATTCCTATGATGCTCAGCCTGGCTCAAATATAAAATAATTATACAAAATTAGGAGTGAACAATTAGCTGTAAAATTTAGTCTCCAAGTCATTAAAGCATTCATTTCACATGCTTGTTAAGAGTAACTATAATTGTACCATATCGCAAGAATACTATGTTTCCATGTAATAAGAGCAGATTTTAATAACTCATTTGTGATGACCGTTACTAGTAGTGAGTACACAGTCCAGTCAGACAGGGCAAGTAGTGGATATCCGATTAATGGCCTCTATAAAAACAGCTGAAGTATTGTGATGCTTTGTTCCCTGCAGCAACATGAGAAAATAGTCTTAAATCAGAGCGGCAAAGATTTAAAAGTAATATAAGTAACAGTAAACACAGTGAAGGAGTTTAAGCATGCGTGGGATCGGCACAAGGCTATCTTAAATATAAGATAGGAAACCGGGGACTAATAAACAGTATTTAGAAAATTGTGTATGGGCCAAACGGTTCTTATCTGCCGACACATTCTATGTGTCTATGCTAAAGTGCAAGCGAATGAGAATTCAAAATCCCAGATAACGTCCGCCATTGACCTTAAAATGGTGAATAGTCTGGTTCAAACTGCATCAAATACCCTATTTTTAATTCTAAACTAACCTGATGTTCAAATGAGCTGAATACCTCTACATAATACAGCAGGGATTGACAAATCATTATAGACTTTAGGAGCCAATTAGGAAACCAGACTAATAGTGCTGGTATGAAGTTCTACATTAAACAATAAAAAAGGTTTAGAAATATGAAAACCAAATCTAAAAGAGAAGAATGTGTGGTGTTATTGTGAGGTGTATACTTCCAGAACCGGTATTACATATGGTATTTTTTTTTATCTGAATACAATAGCACTACACTAGCAATGTGTGACTGTGGAAAGGATGTGCTTGGGATGGGAGTGTCATTACTAGTGTGTAAGCACAGTACCACTGTCAATCACCATGGCAACGCAATAAAATATTCACTCTCCTCCAGTGTCTCAATTATCATGTAGCGGTCAAGAACTGGAATAAGGTAGGCACAATGATGACTTACAGACAAAAGCTGCAAACTGGAATTATAGATTTAATGGTTAAAAAGCTAATCTAAATATTATACTCGGGACAGTCACACTAACAGGAAATAGAATTCTGTAACTTTCATAATGACCAGAGATATATCAAATCGCAGCTATTATCAGCATGCAATATAAATTAACTTACTAATATTGGTCCAGAATAGACAAATGACTGACTTTTTCTGCAGGGCAGGCACGGTCCTCAGGGGTGAAGATGGCTAAAATTTTTCTATCAGTCACACAGATAATATTACTTCCACTGAAGTATTGAGATGCACAAGTAATGTAACACCACAAAAGACCCACAGTTTATGACTTGGGCCTGTAGCTTTCAGAGCGTTCTATTCAAGGAACAATTCAACTGGAATGACTGAACAGAATAACCAGTATGAAATCTTTTCATCGCAAATGAACTAAGCTAAAGCACTGTAGGTATCTAGATTGCAAAAAAGTACAAAGGCTGTAGAAGCAATATAAATCAAAGCTAGGCTCTTATCCATTGAATCTTGTCTATCAAGGAATATTGGAAATATTATCCACTCTAACGTAATCAGCATCTTTCATTGCTGAGTAAGTGATGTTATTTTGGTGAACATAAATTGACAATGACAATGCTAAATAAATAAGGGCTTTGAAAGATAAAAGTCTGATGATCTCAAGGGTAAATGCCAGAGTTAAGTGATCAAACTGAAACCATCTAGGCCCAGTACAGTCTTAAAGAACAATTAAAACATGCTTAGACAACATATGTCAACAACTCTGTTCTGTGCATAGATAGCACAAGGCTTTATCTTATATCTTTAATAGATAACCCAGTAAAGCTTAAACATACTAGCAGAGTTACTCAAGTTTGCTTTCCAATGGCTAGTAAATATTGTACAGAATTAGTCAAATAGATGCATGAAAAGAAATCCACACTCACTACACAGTTAAATTATAACCATTATTGATAGATAAGAGCAACTTGCATAAAGTGATCTGTTGCACATTATCTCTACTGATAGATCTATTCAGCTTATAAAAAGCTTGGACACAGAACTAAATGGACATTTATATATTTACTTCCTTCTGTAATCTGTCTTAATTTTTTCTCTATGAAGGGTTTAAAAAAACCTTTTCATTATGTTATAACATTATGGAAAAACACATTTCCTCAGTTACAAAAGATAAATGGGAATGTAAGACCCAGGGTCAGCACGGAAGGAAATAACTAATACAAATTAACTTTTCTGACCTCTAATTTCCTCCATTACTCATCACTTAATTAACAAATACACATTTGTAACATCTGCATCCAAAAAATGTAAAAAGAAATAAATGCACCTCTGTGCTGTATGATATAAACTGGTATTTTATCCAAGTCTCCAGTAAAACTATTGCTTAGATTAAATAAAAGCTTTTTTCACTTAGAAATGCTCTTGAATACATTATTACATTTAACATTTGTTAAATTAAGTTATTTGTATAATAATGTGCATAAAAACATTTTATAGAATGTTATAGATGTTTTAGAGCTTATAGGAGTATGATAACACTATATGACTAAAACAGAAAAAAACCATATGTTCCCGTTTTTATTTTCTGTAATGCCATCATCTGTAGTAGTCTATCTGAAAATGAACTGTAAACAGAATTTAGTAAGAAATATTCCGAACATTCGAGGCCAAATATTTTAGTATACAATCTTCCAATATATATATATATTTTTAAGGGGGGAGGGGAGGGGGAGTGACATGTAGGACATTTACACCAATTGTTGGTATCAAACTAGCCCCACTGAAAATAAAATCAGACCAATGCATATTAGGAACGGAAATCAATCATTCATTAAGTTTTATAATTTATTGTTGTGTTTGTAATAACCTACCATTAACACTAACATTTTGCAGGGTTTTTCCAAGGGATTGATCCTCCCTACTTCTCTTTACAAATGGGCACCCACAAGCACCTCCTGTTCAATCGTATCACAATTAGTCACATCCAGCCAATCAGTGGGGTGGAGCTAAAAAATGATGGGGGCTAATACCTTCTTTAACCTCTTAAGAACAAGAGAGTTTTGAGGATTTTTTGTGTGTAATTTCTCGCTTTCTAATTAAGTGCAGTGGCTTGGAGTAGTCGTATTAATCCAGTGACGCACATGCAAAATAACACAGAATCTTGCAAAATCTTTTTTTTTTGTGGGACAAACACGATTTTTGAACGACAAGCTTTCCAGTGTCCGCCCTTTATCAAGTCAAAAGCATTTCTGACCAACAAAGAAAATTGTAACAAGGTGCACATAGCTTCTTTTTTTTTTTTAAGGAAACATATGGCTTTTTTAAATTTCATATTTATCCATATAGCAACAATTCCACAGAGCAACTTCAATAGAATAGTACAATCAGCTTGTTGCAGTGCTCCACTCTGTACATACAAAAACAGAAGAGCACAGTTCAATAGTGACACAATATGTTTCTATTTTAGATACCTTGTAATGTAATCCAGTGCTTGAGAAATAAACTCGATATCCAAAATAAGTCCACAGAAGATTCAACATTTAACCGAAACCGCCATTATCAAGGTGAGAATTTAATAGGTAAATATATGAAAATTGGCCACACCCATTGATTACATTCATGATGTGCCAGGACTGTCATTGTGTCTTTAAGGGGTTAAGAGCACAAGATGGTCCAGGAAGTGGAGTATCCCGATTAGCAATTATGCAAAAACGTACTGCAGTATTACACACACAAACACATTATTAGTTGGGATGGCCTTTAATATTTAATTTTTGGTGTAGTCTTCTACATGCAGTGAATGAAAGAATAACACTATTCTACAGTATAGAAACATAGAATGTGTCGGCAGATAAGAACCATTCGGTCCATCTAGTCTGCCCATTTATTTTTTTTGAGTACTTTTATTAGTCCCCCGTTCCCGGTCTTATAGCTAGGATAGCCTTGTGTCTATCCCACGCATGCTTAAAATCCTTGACTGTGTTTACCTCTACCACTTCTGCTGGAAGGCTATTCCATACATCCACTACCCTCTCAGTAAAGTAATACTTCCTGATATTACTTTTAAATCGTTGCCCCTCTAATTTAAGACTATGTCCTCTAGTTGTGGTAGTTTTTCTTCTTTTAAATATACTCTCTTCCTTTACTGTGTTGATTCCCTTTATGTATTTAAATGTTTCTATCATATCCCCCCTGTTACGTCTTTCCTCCAAGCTATACATGTTAAGATGCTTTAACCTTTCCTGGTAAGTTTTATCCTTCAACCCATGAACCAGTTTAGTAGCCCTTCTCTGAACTCTCTCCAAAGTATCAATATCCTTCTGGAGATACGGTCTCCAGTACTGCGTACAATACTCCAAGTGAGGTCTCACCAGTGCTCTGTACAATGGCATGAGCACTTCCCTCTTCCTACTGCTAATACCTCTCCCTATACAACCAAGCATTCTGCTAGCATTTCCTGCTGCTCTATTGCATTGCCTACCTACCTTCAAGTCCTCTGAAATTATTACTCCTAAATCCCTTTCCTCAGATGTTGAGGTTAGGACTGTACCAAATAGTCTATATTCTGCTTTTGGGTTTTTACGCCCAAGGTGCATAATCTTGCACTTGTCCACATTAAATGCCAGTTGCCACTGCTCTGACAATTTTTCTAGTTTATCTAAATCATTTGCCATTTGGCTTATCCCTCCATGAATATCAACCCTGCTGCAAATCTTTGTATCATCAGCAAAAAGACATACTTTGCCAACAAGACCTTCTGCAATATCGCTAATAAAAATATTAAAGAGAATGGGTCCAAGAACAGATCCCTGGGGTACCCCACTAGTAACAAGACCTTGCATCGAATATACCCCATTGACTACAACCCTCTGTTGCCTGTCACTCAGCCATTGTCTAATCCATTCAACAATATTGAAATACAAACTCAAAGATTTAAGTTTATTGATAAGCCTTCTATGTGCGACAGTGTCAAAAGCCTTACTGAAATCTAGGTAAGCAATGTCTACTGCACCACCCTGATCTATTATTTTAGTTACCCAATCAAAAAAATCAATAAGATTAGTTTGGCATGATCTCCCTGAAGTAAACCCATCCTGTCTCTGATCTTGAAATCCAAACGACTTTAGATGTTCAACAATCCTATTCTTTAACAAGGTTTCCATTATTTTCCCCACTACTGAAGTAAGACTTACTGGTCTATAGTTGCCCGCCTCCTCCCTACTACATTTCTTGTGAATGGGCACAACATTAGCTAATTTCCAATCTTCTGGAACTACTCCCGTTAACAATGATTGGTTAAATAAATCTGTTAACGGTTTTGCTAGTACACCACTAAGTTCTTTTAATAACTTTGGATGTATCCCGTCAGGTCCCATCGACTTATTTGTCTTTACTTTAGACAGCTGAAGTAAAACCTCTTCCTCTGTAAACTTACATGCATCAAAAGACTCATTAGTCTTTTTCCCTAAATGAGGTCCCTTACCGTCATTTTCATTTGTAAAAACTGAACAAAAATATTCATTAAGGCAGTCTGCTAAGCCTTTATCCTCTTCTACATAGCATCCTTCTTTTGTTTTTAATCTAACTAATCCTTGTTTTCCTTTCCTTTTCTCATTTATGTATCTAAAAAATGTTTTATCCCCCTTTTTCACTGACTGGGCTATAGTCTCTTCTGTGTGTGCTTTGGAAGCTCTTATAGCTTGCTTTGCCTCTTTCTGCCTACTCTTATAGATCTTTCTATCTTCCTCACTCTGAGTATTTTTATAATTACTAAATGCTAGCTTTTTATTTTTTACTATTTTAGCCACCTCTGCAGAGTACCACAGTGGTTTCTTCAATTTTTTGCTCTTACTGACAAGCAAGTATATTCAGGTACATTGGTTTATTACCTTGGTTAAATGACCATTGCCTTTAAACCTTTGCTCTTACTTTACATACATAAAAGAGCTGCACTAACCAGTTGTAAAACAGATGTCATGATATCGTACGTGGGTGTTAACGTAAAAAAATCCATAGCTCATAACCTGCATGCTTTGAAAAACAAATATTACAGCATGATGAAGGATTTTATCTATAGAAGATAGAGCTATAAACAGCCTATAGATGAGAAACAGTGCTGATATATGATTAAACTGGTGACATAGCACATATGCTCTACAGCAAAACAGTCTGATCCTTTTCCTAATACACTCATCAGAAAACATCTATATCATACATAGAAGCAGGGCCGGTGCAAGGATTTTCGTCTACACAGGCGAAGGTGCATTTTGGTGCCCCCCTGCTCTGATCCGCCACGCCTCCCACACCATTAAGCCTCCTTAGATAGATATATATATATATATATATATCTATGAATAATGTATAGTGTAGAAAATAAATACATCTAAATATTCAACTCGCATGCTCTAAATGTGTCACACATTGAAACCCTTAAACACAAAGACACCCTTGCAGTCACACACACAGACACCCTTACCACTTACACACACACAGTTACACCAATTTACACATAACCTGAGACACACTATTTTGCCACTCAATATGCCAGTATTTAGCCCAGGGGTCCTCAAACTTTTTAAACAGGGGGCCAGTTCACTGTTCCTCAGACCGTTGGAGGGCCGGACTATAGTAAAAACAAAAACTATGAACAAATTCTGCACACTGCATATATCTTATTTTGAAGTGAAGAAACAAAATGGGAACAAATACAATATTTAAAATGAAGTAAAGTTAAATCAACAAAAGTACCAGTATTTCAATGGGAATATTATGCCAGTCAGAGCCCAGTAATATTATGCCAGTCAGATGCCCAGGAACATTATGCCAGTCAGAGCCCAGGAATAGTGTGCCAGTCAGATGCCCAGGAATATTATACCATTCAGATGCCCAGGAATATTATGCCAGTCAGATGCCCAGGAATATTAAGCCAGTCAGATGCCCAGGAATATTAAGCCAGTCAGATGCCCAGGAATATTAAGCCAGTCAGATGCCCAGGAATATTATGCCAGTCAGAGCCCAGGAATAGTGTGCCAGTCAGATGCCCAGGAATATTATGCCAGTCAGATGCCCAGGAATATTATGCCAGTTAGATGCCCAGGAATATTATGCCACTCAGAGCCAGGTAATATTATGCCATTCAGATGCCCAGTAATATTATGCCACTCAGAGCCCAGGAATATTATGCCACTCAGAGCCCAGGAATATTATGCCACTCAGAGCCCAGGAATATTATGCCACTCAGAGCCAGGTAATATTATGCCATTAAGATGCCCAGGAATATTATGCCACTCGGAGCCCAGTAATATTGTGCCAGTCAGAGCCCAGGAATATTGTGCCAGTCAGATGCTCGTTATACCTCCCTCCTCCCCCCTTCCCCAGACCCCAGTACTAGGGTTGCCACCTTTTCCTCAAAAAAATACCGGTCATCAGTAAGGGTGGAGCCACAAAAGGGCGGGGCCACAACAGGTGGAGCCAAAAAGAGGAAGCACTGAATATTCTGAAGGATATCCTGAATGGATATTCCCATTATGCTCAGCCAATCAAATGTTTAGCTGAGCATGATATAAACTGTATTCCACATTATGTGGAATGCTAATTGTCTCTGGCTGACTTGTGGTATCACAGCTCTTGGAGAATACAGACCCTATAATACTCAGCAAACCTTATTGTTGGCTAAGCATCATGGGGATTGTATTCCAAAAAGAGCTTAAGTGCCAAAGGTCGGCTCTATCACTGCAACTGTTGTAGTCTGCATTTACCGTACTCAGTTAGTTTAGAAAATGCTGAGCATCATGTGAAATGTAGTCCACAACAGTCTATAGCCCTATCATGTCCCTTACCTCACTGTAAAGAAGGTGGAAGCTGGATCCTCTTCAGCCTGGAAGCTGCCAGCTGAAGGATCCACTGTCTGGTGATCATCCTGAATGTTTGGTGAAAGCGGAAGGGGTTAGTGCTGCTGGGGGGGAAATGGATATTTAGATCTCTCCAATCAGCATCTGCCAACCCCCCCCCCCCCCCCCCAGTCAGTCTCTGCCACCGTTGCTCCCCTCAAACAGCCCCTGTCACCCAGCTTATCCCAGCCCCCCAAAAATCTGTCACCCAGCCCCCCCCCCCCCAAAAAAATAGTAGTTAAATTAAATTAACCTAATTCAATATGAACCTACAAATTTTATAGCCTGCTAGAAAGTGTAAATACCACATTAAATAAAAAGGGTAACTTATCCTAAACAAAATGCTGTAGATCATTTTTTGGGAGGGATTTTACCCTTTTTTTTAAATAAAACATACATTAAAATACAGTACTCTGACAATATACAGTACTATCATACACATAAGAGCATGGCAGTGTTTTAGGCATACTTATATGTTTATGTAGTTTTTTTTTATATTTTTTAAGGTTATCCTATTGTGTACTGCTTTTTGTTTATTTTTCCTCCTCCCCAAAAATGCTCTCTGTCACCCAGCTCTCCCCCTAGCCCAAAAATTCTCTCTGTCACTCAGCTCTCCCCCCTACCCCAAACATGCTCTGCCAGTCAAGCCCCCAGACATTAGCTCAGTCCTCCATACATGCTCTGCCAGCCCCCAACACACATGCTCTGTCTGCCCAGCCCCCCCCCCCCCCAAAGATCCTGTTTCCCCAGCTTACCTTATCCATCCAGGGAGAGCTATCAGTGCTGATAGCTGTGACAGGCATGTCTGCAGTCTGTCTCTCCCTCTCTCCGGGCAGACAGGAAATGGCTGTGAGAAGCCACTTCCTGCTGCTGAAACTGGCAGGGAGAGACTGTCAGTGCCGATAGCTGGGGAAACTCAGCTATCGGCATTTAAAGGGGCGGCGCCCACATGGAGAGGGGAAAAAACCGGCTTCTGCATTGCTGGTATGTTTCTAATGCCGGCACTGGCTCCTAAGAGCCGATTACCGGCTGTGCCGGTAAAATACCGGCCGGTTGGCAACCCTACCCAGTACTTACCTCCATGCTGCTGTTCATGTCCGTGGCTGAGAGGGAAGCGCTGTGCGCTCCCCTCAGGCCGTGCGCATTCAATAAAGTGTGTTGAAAAAAAAAGATTTTCCCGCCCCCCCATTGGTGCGCCCTAAGGCAGCCGCCTGTGCTGCCTTACGGTAGCGCCGGCCCTGCATAGAAGTTATAAAGACAAGCATATTGACTATAAGTAAATAATAAAAACATGTACTGGAAGTATGAACTAATGATCAGAGGAAAAAGGAAAGCAAGTACTTTTAAAACTAGACTTCTGGAAACGTTTTAATAATAAAGCTGATCATATTGGTGGCATGATGCATGATCGGGTCTCCAACAACCACTTATGGCAATAAAAAAAAAATGTCAAGTGTAAAATGTTTGCTATTCGTGTTCTAGGTAATAATGACTTCTTTCAGGTGTGATCAAGTGTACACATAACCAAGTTCTCAATTTCAGCAGCCTAGGACCTCGTGACCACCACATGGAAAACTTGGCAGTGTTTGATGTGATATTTATTATATTGCAGCTTCTCTCTCCCCTGCTTGTTTGGTTTGTATCATGTGATTGATTAAAGCACACATTTACACACTGATGCAATGTGCAGTTTGCTAGCACACAGAAAGTAAGACGAGAAGCCGGCCGTTAAATTGCAGCAGACAAGTGTGCTAAACGCTTCTACGT
Source organism: Pelodytes ibericus (assembly GCA_036172795.1). Taxonomy (NCBI): domain Eukaryota; kingdom Metazoa; phylum Chordata; class Amphibia; order Anura; family Pelodytidae; genus Pelodytes; species Pelodytes ibericus. Next base: position 97,847,936 of record CM069860.1, read on the forward strand.
CTGCAAATACTTTGCGCCCTCTGAAGCAAAATTCACTAATAGACAAAATGTATCAGCAAAGTTTTGCTACAAAAGTTATTCTAACTGCAAACACTGCACTGTACTGTATAGTTATAATAAATCTCCAAAGTTGTAGTGAAAAATCAATTTAGCAGGTGTACAGCTTTAATCTCAGTCTCGGAGGTGAGGCATTTAGAAAAACTTACAGGCATTATGGAATGAAAAGCAATTTAATAGTTCCGTTGGGGACACCTTAGGACAGTGATGACGAACCTATGGCACAGGTGGCACTCCGAGATGAAAGATTCATAAAGGCCTGTCACATGTTGAAATGCCTCATGTTAAAGTGCGGGACATTTGTCTATGTTTTCTCAGTTATGAAGGACATAGTAAATGTTATGATCGTAGACTTAAATTTGAGGATATTAGACTTTAACACATATATGGTAAATAAAGTCATTGGTGGAAGCAAAAATAGAGAAAGGAAAGGATAGCAAGAATTGGCCGGGAAGCTCATATTGAAGGGCGGGAAAATGAATGAAATGAGAGGGCACAGTGAGAGCTTCATCTTGGCATCCTGCAGGAAACTGGGCACTTAAGTTCAAAAAATGTTTGCCATCACTGCCTTGGGTTCTACACTGCACTTGGGAAATCTATTCACCTCAAGGAAAACCTACCGCATTTACACAAATCTAATGCGCACCATTTTAGGTAAAGTTTGGTTTCCAAAGTTGGAGTGCGCATTAGATTGACACAGAAAATGTAGCCGACACTGAAAGTGAGCATTGGCTACATTTTACTGTAAAAAGCTGCAGGACAGCATAGACAGTCGTGCATGTAACAGCTCATCGCGGCTCCCCGCTGGCCTCAGTCTGACATAGGAAATGTAGCGGACGCTCAATCCAAGCATTCGCTACATCTCCGGCTTCCCTGCATGCACAAACTTCCTGGTTCTGGTACGCTTCCGCGACATCACAAAGGAACGCAGGATGTCGGCAGGGACCGACAGGTCTATAGAGACCCCGATCGGGTCCGTGCTTGCATGTTTCTGGCCCCGATCACTTCATTATCGGAAGCCAGGAACACAACGACACAAATGCGCATTACCATTCATGGTTTCCAAATTTGCAGTGCGCATTAGATTAGATGGCGCATTAGATTTGCGTAAATACGGTATATAGCACCCAAAAAAAGCAATCAGTCCTGACATAACTGAATTCTGCAGGAATGGCGAGTTCCAGGAGCCTTCACATTCATCCAAAAAAGCTTTACAATTATCCATTAACGCAATCAATTATTTTGGTGTCCATTAACAGGCAGTCCTAGAGCATTTTACTGTTGGATGATAGTACAAGGCCATACAATGGTAAGGCTCCAGAACAATTGAATTATAATAAAGGCTTCAGCTTAAAACCCATTTCCGTCATGACAGACTACGCAAGCTTGTTTGATTGCTGTATGGCTCAGGCTTTACTATAGATTCGATTACTTAAGATAATCTATTCTATTCAGAACCCGTCACATGAAAACAATGTTTAAACAACAACAACATTGTACAGAACACAAGATTTTGTATACTTTCTATTTGTTTACGGTTTCCTTTTAAATAATTATTGATTACATTTCTATTGGATGTTTATGATAAAATAAGTGAAATTCTATATAAACAATTTACAAAAAAAAAACATAACTGATTTGATTCAAAATGATCCATTTGTGGCTATAAAGGATTCCTGAAAGATTGTAAAGATTTTTTAAAAAGGAAGACATTTTGGCATGAGGATGGTATGAATGTAGTGTACACACAGCATGTTGCATTTAAAGTATCATCTGTTTTAATAAGCTTGGTTCTTTCAAGCATCAATAATTGAATAGCAATCTAGAGGGCTAAAATTGCCAGTTCAGCAGGGGGAGGAATCTGAGACTTATAATTAAATTTCCTTGTCCCATGTACGATATATGAGACTGCAATCTGCAGCAAATCACTTCTGCCTTGACATTTAAAGAAGACTCAACCAATAAACCCATAGAGTATCAGGCTTTGGATAATGTAAGCTTTACTGTTCATTTAGGTAACATGACTCATTTCAGTTTGAAATTACTTCTTGGTTTCTGTGATTACATTTTAAGAGAACAGCCACTCAAACTGTTTCCATAATGGATGAATAAAAAATAATAATAATATGGGGTGAAAATGTTTTACAGACATGATTTTCCAGTTGTACACCGGTGTTAAGTGCTCATGCATGGTTAGTAAGTAAGGCGTGCGCAAGTTCGCTCATATCCCTGTGTGTGTGCGTGCTCAGATTCCCACTTGTCGCTCAAATGATGGAATCCCTGCCGACAGACCTGTTACACAGCAAGGTTTGGTTACGTCTCTTAAGGAGACACTTCATATCAATTTAATACAGCTATTTATTCTCGTGACCTAGATCTGTTTTCTTCCCCCCCTTGACCATGCAAATATATGCAAAAATGTAGTGTAGTGATGAGAGAATATACTAGAAATGAAGTCAGTATGTGAGAATCCCTAGAGTAAGTGAATAGAGACAGATGTATAATGTCAATCTGGATCCAGACGATTAGCTTGTAGAATGTGTGAAGCTGGGATCATTGTATGCACTCACCAGTGAGCACTGCCCCTTTTAAATTGTCCCGCTAAGCTGGAGAAGCCTAGACCACAGTAAGATGCCCTGATGCTCTCCTGTAAAATTTGTAGCTCAAGAAAAAAAAAAGTACATGTATGGTAAATTAGCTTTTTGGAAAGGTGTGTTTCCTCAAGCCTTGTTCCCATATATTCAGGGTACAAATATGAATCTGGCAAAACAAAAAAACAATGCACCTAGACAGTAGCAGACAACCCTAGAGATTGACACAGAACCAACATTTTTTTTTTCCATAGAAGAACAAGTTTAATTATAAATGATATTGGCCACCGGTATAAATGGGTTCCAAGGCATGTTTCTTAGTAATATAGTCGAATGATCTAAATTAAGTAGGCAAGTGAAACGCAATATAAGATATATGAACACGTTTGTTCCTTGTGCATCATATGTTGAAATAAAATCATATTTTATGGAAATAAACGAGTGAGACGAGGAACTGGAAAAATCTATATTAGGAAGAGATCAAGTCATTAACTCAAATCTTGTTGATGTGGCTTGGCCTTGCATGACGCCAAGAAGTACTGTTTGTGGCACAGTCAGACTTTAAACCCATTCATTTAAAAGCGTTTAAGGAGGATAACAAAGTCAGTCAGGATCTGCAGCAGTAGCTAACTGGCATGGGGCTTCATGAAAAAGAGACTTGAGAAGGGAATTTCAAACGTAAGGCCAAGGTAGGCGACTTGGAAAAATTCTCCAGTGCAGCTGAATATTCATTTTTTAACAATAAGATTCAACAACATTTAAAGGGACATTCCAACTTGTTTAACCCTTGCTTCCTTGAAGGACGCAAGGGTTAAACAAAAAAATGTCCTGGTCTTCTATATTAGAAGCACAAGTGAAAATAAAATCTAGTGTCCCTGTAAGGTTATTTAACTGGTATACTCTGTGGCTGCAATCTAAACATATTATTATTTCGTTTAGAGTTCTTGGAATGAAGATCTCCACTGACAGAAGTGAACTAAAAGCAAGATTACGAGATTGCACTAAAATAAGTGATCCGGTGGAGAAAATGTCTAGGTAACTACAGATATTTTTTTTAAAAATTGTTTGCACCACACAATTTATATGGAATGTTCTCAGAAAAATGGCCTAACATGAACCAAGATCCATTTTGATTCATGCATCTGGTCAAAACAAAATAATTTTTACCACATTTGGTCCTGTTAGAGATTCTGATTTCAGATTAAACAAAAGGCACTCGAGTCAAGATCCACAAGATGAAACAAGCATTAGATTATGCATTGTAGGGATTTAAATTTGAGATAAATGATCCTGCTTTTTTATCCAGGGCACCTGTGGCCTGCACTCAGATATCCATGTCACGCAGTGGAATGCTGTGGGAGAGCATCAATTCAGGAAATCGCCAGTTCTGATTGGCTAATGTCTGTACCCTTACAGAAGGTAAATATATAAATAATTGCAAGTTACTCACTCTTGAGTAGCTGAACTCATTAACCCTCTTTAAGACGCGACGTTCAAATAAAAAATGTGATACAATTTCCTGGTGGCTGTCTGCACAGAAAACTATTATTATACCTTAAAATGGTACTTACAGTTAATTTTTATATATAACTTGTCTAGACAAAATGTTATTAAAGTTGCTTAAACATATATTTCGTTACCCCCTCATTAGCTATGTAATGGCAGATATTACTCTTGTATAACCTCACATACACTTACATGATTACTAAATATGCAAGCAAGTCAAAAACTGCTAATCTTATTTGGTTTTTCAAAGATTAAAACAAGGCACCACAAATATAGTTGATGTAATGAAGGGCATACATTGACTTATTATATAAAACACGCACTAGTAGAGACAGAATGCATAATATTTCCTTACTGGGGCAGGGGTTCATTTGTAATTATGAAATAGTGATAAATCTGCTTGTGCTGATGCAATTGTTAAATGTCATTGTATATTGGTAGGATAGAGGGAGCCTACACAAGGTCTTATCTCTTGGTCAACTGCAGACCTTGGTTTACAACTGCTGTAACCCTCAGCCTCCATCTGATCAATGAGATACGTCAAGCTCTGAGACAGCAGAAGTTTAACCATTTGAGCGATGGAGCAAAAGATGTACACTATGCGTCACCCATACCGGAAGCAAGAATAGCCAGACTAACGTCAGCAACATGATTAGTCACTGACACCTGGAAAGGCAGTCAAGCCTCAGGCATGAGGCACACAGTCTTGGCCATAACAATCTTCTAATACATAGACCAATGTTAGAGGGAAAGATGCAATTAGAAAGGCTCCGCATGCCAAATTTAGACCAACATATGACGTTTTATCAGCTCATTATGCAGATACACATTTGCATGTGTTTGTGTTATATTTAACATAATTGTAAGGTTAAAGTGACAGTTTCCTATATTGTACGATCAATTGTTCATAAAGTATATCAATTATTACAGTTGGAAGCATTTTCACTGATCTCCCGGTGTGCGTTGCTAGGTTCTAGGTTTAATCATTACAGGGGAGCTAGTTGGCAGCCCCTCCATAAACCTGAACTAAAACCAAATGTCATAGTGACAGAAGATGGCTGGCAAGGGGGGCAACTGCCTGCTGGGCTGCTCTCTAATCACATTGTATGGGTTACACCTCCCTCCCCCAGCCATCAGTTGACAGCCCTCTCTTGTACAGTGGAGTAAGAGTCACAGCACACAAGGTATGGGGAAAATGGTACCGATCTTTTAAAAAAGGTAATAAAGGCCCCAAAACAACTTACCGTATTTGCTCAAATATAAGACCAGGTTTTTTTCAGAAAAAGAACCATTGTCTTATATTCAAGGTCGTCTTATAGTCTGACCTCAAACCGAGACAGACAATGTTGGGGGGAGGGAGGGTGTGGGAGAGAGACAGACAATGTTGGGGGAGGGTGGGGAGAGAGACAGACAATGTTTGGGGAGGGTGGGGAGAGAGAGACAGACAACGTTGGGGGGAGAGAGGATGGGGGAGAGAGACAGACATCGTTGGGGGGAGCTTTGGGTAAGTCTGGGGGGAAGGGGCAGCATTTACACATAAAAGGTAAATAAAAACAAGAAATGCATTTTTTTTATATCATAGGTTTTTCTTAAATATGAAAAAGCAATTTACATGTGAATATATACAAAAGTTTAACTTTTTTTACTATAGGGTAGTCTTCAGGCTTTTAGTTTTTTTCCTAAAGGAATACCCAAAGTTTGGGGGGTCGTCTTATAATCAGGGTCGTCTTATATTCGAGCAGATACGGTAAAATGAGACAGAACTCCTTCTCTCTGGATAAAATATATTTTCTAGTGCATCAATTTAACAGAAATAGTGCTATCAGACTACGCTTCTAAATGCTTTCCCCACGACAAATGTGGCCAACATGAACTTCAAGATTATTTTATTCAGAATATGAATGCTACCCAGCCATTTTATCCCCAGAGCTAAATAATTTATTCCAAAAGGAAAGTGTGTCGCGTAACAGTCCAGTAAATAATGGATGGTAAATACAACCTCAGCACCTGGGTTTCACCTCAGTCAGTGGTGTTATTCCATACTGGTACTTTACAAGAAGGTATGAACAAAGACAAAGGCTATTATCAAAGTGAAATAAGGAGATTTACTTTATAAATGGATAAAATATTCACAACCACATAAGCTGCATGTCTCATATCGGAGTAACTATTGACTGAATAAGTTGTGAATAGACAACTTATATAAAACTTAAACACCAATCCAAATCAATATTTAACTGTATGTAATTTATTGATTATCGCTCAATTACTATATATGGGGTGGAAAATACATTAGTAAACACAAATCTACACAAACCAGAAGACTTGCGTTTCCCACAGAAATCCTAAACTTGCGGTGCTACCACCACTGCAAAGGATTCTGGTTAGGCATATGCAAAGATGGTAGCAGCTACCACCCCCAACACACACATTTTTAAGTGGAGGGAGTGCAGCAACAGTTATGAAACCTTTGGGATTTTCAAAGGGACTCAAATACACCATCATCAAGTTGTGCATATAGCACATTATGTTGCATGAATTTGTTGGGACACTAGGAGTTAGTAGTTATAAGTAGCGCACACACTATTTAGACTGGAATGGAACGCAATAGCAAGGACTGGGTTGAGCTTCCCACCCTCTCTTCCTCCAAATTTTGTATGTTCTTTATGTTTTGTAGTTGTTTTATTGAGGGTACGAGCCACTTGTCCATTATAGGGGTTGGTCATCTTTTCTGGCTATTGAGACTGGCTTAAGGGTTATGTTTTTATATCTGAAGTTTTTAGTGTTTTTTGAATAAAAAGTTATGTGTTTATTAAAGACTCAATAAAGTAACAAACCCTTTTATTTCCAAGGTTAACATTGTCTGTGTGTTTATTTAAGGTATTTTTAGCACACACACTACTCATGCTTTGCTTCCTGGCAAAGGAATGATAGTAATATGTGTGTTTTTTCTCCTACAGCTAAGTAGCAAATCATCAATATTTACAAGCATGCAGCCAGATTCAATTAGTCAGTTTTTCATTTTTTAAACTGTACTCCAAATTCATAGGCTTCTAATGAAAATAGACACGGGCCTGTGAAAGCAGATTCTAAATGCTGAACTTATTTGCAAAGGCCCGATGGCCTGTTTGTGACATTGACCTCATCCTCGATTATGTGGAATTGAACCATAAACAGAAAGTGTACCACAGCTATTCAGACTAAAATTGTAGCCAGACCAAATTAACAGCCTCTGCTTCCACGCAGATGTCGTTTAGGAGCACAGAAGTGACTATCTATAAAGTTTACAGTTGGATCAATTTATGAGTTGATGTGGTTCAGAAACTCATATGTAATTATTGCTCAAACCAAAACCTGCTGTCCCTGTTCACCCTGCATGATGCCTGTAAATGCATCAACAATACAAAAAGAGACTACACATTCTACTCCACAGTACACAAAACATTTTCAAGGATTGCCACAATAAAAATTAGAATACCAAAATCTCTACATTTATTCCATACACTCTCTAGATTCACCCAAGATTCCTAAAAGACTACAACATTTCAAATGGGATTACAAAAGACAGAGGATTGCCACAACACACTCCAAAAAACCCAGCCCACAACAACAGCAACACCAACATGGGTCACAATGGAAAACACCCATATAATCTTCACCAACTTTCATGGAGTGACCCAGTAACCAGACCCACTTCAGCCTTATCTAACAAAGCATGGGACAACAAAAATGATACAGAGAGAAGAGAGAGAAGGGAGAGAGGGGAGCGAGGGGAGCGAGAGAGAATAACTTTATCCCCACTCTAAACACTAAACACAGAGAATCTGAACTTACAGTAATGGGACAAAGCTGGAATTACTGTGTGCAGACAACTGATACAGGATAACTCCCTTCTGGATTCCCAAAAACTGCAAAGCCTCTACAGACAACAGACATTTACCCATATACGAATCAAGAGCATATTAGCCTCTTACCTACCTTATACACATGACAAACCTTCACTACCACCTGTACTTTTCTAACAATCTGCCCAAGCTCTTCTATATGCACCAATGGGAATATGTTCTTGGAACAGTCCTCACAGACTACCACTGTCAACCCACGATCAGAAACGCTATGGGCAACTACCAGCACAAAACTCAAACACTTTAAAAAGCCTCACATCACAAACAACACTAAAGTACTTATAGCTTGAAAATGGAAAACTAAAAACCCTCCAACAATTGATGAAGTCATGGAACAAACAGAACTAATTAGACTCCACAAATACAATTAACACAAATAATCACTCACAGTGCACACACTCACAGAAATATAGGAATGGACTGCATGGCAAACAAACCAAGCAACAGACCAACATGAAACACCAGAGAAAACACACACCACTCTGATACTATAAAACTGGTTCTATGCATAAATACATGTTACTCCCTCTCCCTTTTTACCCTCCTGCTATGTTCTGAACGTTAAAAGATATGGTTTACTGTGTATCATAGATATATTATTTGTTACACAGACGCAAATTGTTTGATACTGAATGTTTTGTGTTCAATGAGAAAAAAAAAACGTCAATGTTTGGCCACACCATCATTTAAAGGAAAGTTTAGCATTGCAGCCCACCATCTGTCTCGCAAGAGATAACAAAGTGTCCTTAAAATCATCAAGAATTGTTACAAGATTTTTTTTTTTTTTAAATTAAACTTTGCCTTTTGATATCATTCCAAGCATTTGCCCTAAGGGTAGGTTGGACTGTCACATTACACAAGATTAACAATAGAGAAATTGTATGCACAAACTTTCATGAGAGCTAATGTTTCCCCAGTGATTCTCCACTAAATTTATACAACAGATTTTCAACAGATTTTCATGCTCTGAAATCTATGTCCAAGATAAAACATAACATAGTATTGTATACCTGTAACCACCAATGCAAAGGCTACAGCAATGTAAAGCAGATAATCGCCATACAAAAAGAATAAAATACAACAGAAAAAAATGTTTTGATAAGAAGAGAACATCAAGAAACAAACCAACATCCTAGCAAAGAAGTGGTTTAAAAAAATTAGTCATGGTTTCATAAAGAAGCAACTAGACACAATGAATTTGTACTACTGGGGGGGGAGGGGGGGGGGAAGAGACACAGAAAAAACAAAAAAAACTAGATTACGTGGCATAAAACTATAGCTAACTATAGTGAGCTAGAGGTAAACATAAAAATGCAAATAAGTTTGTTCAACATACAAAACAAGTTGAGTGGAAAGGCAATAAATAGAATTAGCAATTTAGGATCAGCATAGGGGTGAACACAAAACAACATAAAAATAATATATGTGCATGTGTTATCCATTATTTACCAACACAACAGAGTGCATTACTGCTAGGATTATTATTGTATTAAATAAAAGGACAACCTGTAAAATCTTCATGTCCCTTAACTCATTGTTATATGGCAAAAAGAAGTTTGTTTCTATAGTGCACTCCCTTCCATTTTTTAAATAAAGCTAGACAATACAGATTAGAGTGCTCATTCATATTTATAAAGAGCAAATAGGTAGCGCAGGAAGTAATGCTAGAGGCTAAGCTAGTTAATGAATATTCTGAATAAAGCATACAAAACATGCATGGAAAGAAAGTAATGATTTCCGTTGACTGCATTGTTGGCTAATGTAAAAATGACAAGCAAGTTATTGAATCAGCTATTAAAAAGCATTCGTAAAAATCCATAATAAATGAAAGGTTGGAAATGCAGGCTACACAAACCTCTGAGGTCAACGCTTCTTGGTAGTAATTGGACGCCAGCTTGGGCGCAGAGATTGCAACTCTTGAGCCAAGTTCCAGTTCAAGCCAAAGAGGACTTGATTCAGGGAATTAATAAGTGCACCACAGCTTAAAGATCAATTTCCACAACCAAAATGTCCGACGTTAAAGAACAACCCACCATTGAATGTATACACTACAGAGAGTTAAAGGTTAATTAGAACCAAAAGGGAGGTAAAATACATTTGTGCTCTGGGTACAGGAACTGTTTTGACATGTTTACAATGGCCAAGCACCAAAAGGTTCAACACAGTTGGACACCCAACAGGTGCAAGACTCACACCGCAATTCGACAATTTGCTTTCTTTAGTATTTTAAAATGTATTACTTGACTTATCATACCTTACTTTTAATTCTATCATTTATTAAAATAAATTATATATACACAGTGAGTAAAAAACAAAAATTAAGAAAGGGATGCCAAGGTTTTTAAAAGTGATATAGTGGTATACGCAAGTTTAAATCCATGGGTTATTCTAAAGAGTGTATATTAACTTTGGTTTTATGCAGCAACAGAGGTCAAGGGCTATGTCAAATATGAATTTAACCATATTGAGGACTATAGTAAATTTTACTTTGCTTGGCTGTATATTGGTAAGAGTGAAACCAAAGCTACAAGCACATCACATTAACCCAGTAATATACAGAGCACATCAACAGATAGTAAGGAGTGGGAGGTCCTCACATATCAGAATAGGAGACAATAGAGTGGAGGAGGGGTCCAAATCTACAAGATAATAGCAAGCAAAGATCAGGTGGACAGTTTTTGGAGTGCCTTCGGCCTCTACTGGTTAATTTAAACATGGGGGGTGGGCGTACACACCAAGTGGACAAGTGCACATTTTTATTCAGTTGAAAGCCAGAATGAACTGAAGTGCAAAGGAATGCATCTGACATGCAAGCAGTGCAACACGCAAAGATCTGTGCGAATGGCTTTAATGTGAATCTCAAGTTTTATAGTGAAAACAATTACATACAAAATAAATGTCATATTTATTATGAGCACTTCTGGGCAAACTACTACATTTGAAGCAATCAGAAACACCATTCTCTGGTTTCCATAGTGACAGCTTTAGGTTTAGAACCTTTGACCAGAATTGCCCTTTGTATGCATTTAGCTGATGAGGCTCACTGTCCCTGAACACAAGCGATGACATATATATATATATATATATATACATACAATTATATTCTGACATTTAAACCCCTGAATCTTTGCAAAACATCCTGACCCCCATCACCATCAGCCAATCTCACAGCGGTAGATATAAAACAAATGGAGCTTCGCAGCTAGCATGCTAAACCAGGTTAACCGTTGACACTCCAGCTACTGGAGACTACGATTCCCAGGATGCCTAGACGGATTATTTTAATATATAGTGCACAACTTTTGGCCAGTGAAAGGTGAGCCATCATTGTCCTGAATAATAAATACACAATCAATGCGTGGAGCCATAAATGTGCAGTTAGGACGGGAGCGTTGTTAACGATTAAATCGTGTGTGCAAAAAGATCCAACTAACCAGTGCTAATTATCAAGAGTATTGTGCACTCGATGGAATGCAAGGCACAATGCATATATCCTACTGGTTACTAAATCCAGGCAATAAAAGGATTCCTGTACACAACACATGTATAGTGTAAGGTATAACAGAGATCACGCCTTCTATGTAGCAATAGGTCAAGAAAGAGGAAGTATGATTTGTCTCATTATTCTGTAAAAAAAAAATAGAACCCTGAGTCCTACCTTCCGTGGTGCTTCTCGGTCCTTACAGTATGGGCATGATAATGTGCTACTGGTGATGTGCCCTGCAGTATGGCGGAGACACAACGCTAAATAACTCTGCAATAGGAGCAGGTCTCCTAATGATGAGAACTGAACACAACAGCAGAGGGAGACTGGCAGGAGGGGGGGAGTTGTAAAACTGGGGGAGGGGTTGTAATTGGAGCTGGAGAGAAGGTGGAAAAGTTGTGCAGCATATGCTTATTGGAAAACATTAATAACCATTAGGATTATTTATTTATTTTTCTATGATATATATTGTACAATGTGCAAACAAAACATACCAATAGTAGGTAAGTTAACACGTTGAGACGTAGAACTTAATTATTTTTGTCTTTTGCAATGTACTAAACATTCAACACTCAAATAGTAAGTATGGGCAAATTGCAAATAAAAACGGGCATATTTGTGAATAAAAACAAGCACGTTTGTGAATATTTTTTCTACCTCTTTTGACAGCACTTGCAGCTGGTTCAATAATCACATGCAAAATAAGAATTATTTTTCACAAAATATTCACAAAATTCTTTAGCATTCATAAATATAATTGCAAAATATTAGCCCAACTGGGAAAAAAAATGCAGACTAACTAAAAATAAACTGAAGGGGGGCAAAAGAGGGGGGAAAAAGGGCAAATAGTTACAAATTTTTCCTTACAAGTGTTATCTACTTTTTTCCCTACTGCACTTGTATAGAACATGATCTCCTACATAAAAATAAACGGAAGAGAGGTAATTTGGGGGGCTGGGGGGACGCAAAATGTTAGAAATATTTGCAGATTGCTCCTTACTCATAGTAACATAGTAATTTAGGTTGAAAAAAGACACAAGTCCATCAAGTTCAACCCTTCTACCTATCATTTCAGCGTTTTGATCCAAATGAAGGCAAAAAAAACCCTAAGGAAGCTTTTTCGAATGTTGCCTCCTAGGGGGAAAAAAATTCCTTCTTGACTCCAAAAGGGCAATCAGATTTCTCCTTGGATCAAAAAGCTCTATTATTAATGCTCATTCTATTATTAATACCCCTGTATGTTCTGCTTTTCTAAAAAAAACATCCAGACCATTTTTAAATGCATCTATTGTGGTTGATAGCACTACCTCTCTTGTTTTACCTTTTCCCACTGTACTTGTTTAGTACATGAGCCCCTATGTAACAACATTTTCCTGAAATTCAATGCTAGTGAAAAAATAAAATACAACAGGGCGGCCAAATCTGCTGTAAACTGGGGACTACACTATTAAAATGTAGCATTTTGTTCTAATTGTGAACCAAAGAGGGTTATGTATATATACCTCTCTCAGTGGAGGTGCTATCGCAGCTTCTGAAAAGTGTCTGTTTTTAAAAAAAAAGAAGATTTATTTCTTGAATTCGAATTCAGTAATTGCACCTTTTTTTCACTTCATATCTTTACACATGTCCATAACCCCCAAAACACTTTACAAATATGCATATACACAGATTATTCAAATCATATAGTGAAGCCTGAGGTGAGCATTAAATCAAGCTGACAACCAGTGACAGATGTGCAGTACCTGAAGGTTGGGCATAATAAGTGCGTATTGTCTGTGGTAGTGCTTCCATAAACATGAATTCAGAGACTGCTTAGGACTCTTGCTTCGTGGGGGAGGCGGGGAGGGACAGTGCCTAACCAAGGGGAGACCGTAATAGAGTTAAAAACAAAATCTCAAGTGATTGATCATTCAATAGAATGGAAATAGAGCTATAATTTTGGATCAGCATCCAGAGAAACTGGATTTGCCTGCACTCTGGACACCGTTCCAGTGGTGTATTTTGGTTTTGTGCTTCCCTAGGCAGACTATATTTGGTCACCCCATTAACAATGCAGAACCAGGAAATACTCAAGCACCCCAGGATATACCCCATTACCCAAACTGCTCACCTAGGACATGTCCTGTCACCCAAACTGCACACCCAGGACATGTCCCATCACCCACACTGCACACCAAGGACATGTACCATCACCCACACTGCACACCCAGGACATATCCCTTCACCCACATTGCACACCCAGGAAATGTTCCATCACCCACACTGCACACCCAGGAAATGTTCCGTCACCCACACTGCACACACAGGACATGTCCCATCACCCACACTGCACACCCAGGACATGTCCCGTCACCCACACTGCACACACAGGACATGTTCCGTCACCCGCACTGCACACCCATAACATGTCCCATCACCCACACTGCACACCCAGAAAATGTCCCGCCATCCACACTGCACACCCAGGACATGTCCCGTCACCCACACTGCACACCCAGGAAATGTCCCATCACCCACACTGCACACGAAGGACATGTCCCATCACCCACACTGCACACCCCGAACATGTTTGTTTGTTTTTTAAAGGAGCAGCGTTTTTAGCCACCCCCCAGGCAGTTTAGGCATGTGGCACCCTAGGCACTCACAGAACATACCTCTTGACACAGACAACATTCCTCTCTGTTTGTGGGTAGCAATGGGTGTAGTTGTTTTCAATTTTTTATAATGATCTTAATTGTGTTCTGCGAATCATGTGTATTAGATTTGTACAGGGATCTCCTAGGTGGATTGGGGTGTGTATTACAGTATTCAGAACACTCTGGCCCATGTTAGGTATGCTCATTATTTCATCCATTTCCATGTAGCATATGCTATTAGTGTGTAGTTCATCAATTTTCCTGTCCATGTACCTTGTTATTCCAGAGGTGATGGTCTTGTTATTCTAGAGGTGATGGTCTGTGATTGTGAATGGCAATGATTGATGTATATACACATGGGTACAACTTCCCTTTCATTGTGGTTTCACATTGGGGTCTGTGTTAGGTATGTATTTTGCTGCATGACACAGTTTGATGTGTTTGACATGGTCATAGTTCCATATAGGTGCAAATATAATTTTTTGTACAAACATAATGTTGGGTATCTGTCTTGCAAATGCAGCCCGTCTGACAAGGAGGTGCGGTCCGCATTAGATTGGATGCGTTAACCTCTGTCCCGTGCCTACATCTGCTGCATAGGGGAGACCGCAGCGTGAGAGCTGCATGCTCCGCGACATGCTCCCTGATACAATCGGAGTGCCTGGTGTCAGATGACATCGCTCAGAAGATGATGACTTCCTGGTTTGGAGGTAAACGGTGTGCCTGACATCAATAGCATATACATTTTTGGGTAAAAAAAAGAAGAAATGTGTGTAAGGCAGGGCTTGACAAATGTATTTTGATACACGCAATTCAGAAACACACACACACACACAAACCCACTTCACATATACACCACACACACACACACCAACCCACTTCACATATACACCACACACACACCAACCCACTTCACATATACACACACACACACCAACCCACTTCACATATACACACACACACACACCAACCCACTTCACATATACACACACACACACCAACTCACTTCACATATACACACACACACCAACCCACTTCACATATACACACACACACACCAACCCACTTCACATATACACACACACACACCAACCCACTTCACATATACACACACACCAACCCACTTCACATATACACACACACCAACCCACTTCACATATACATACACACACCAACCCACTTCACATATACATATCCCGCCCTTCACATATACACCCTCCCCACTTCACATATACACCTCACACATACACATATACACCTCACACATACACATATACACCTCACACATATACACCTCACACATACACACCTCACACATACACATATACACCTCACACAAGTTTTTTTTTTCCCTTTCTTAACTTGTGAGTGCTGGGTGTCGTCTCTTGATAACCCAGCACTCATCCGAAATTGCAGTGAAGATCGGCTGCAGCACGAATGTTCCTCCTCCCTGCTGCCTTACCTCATTGCAGGGGAGGGGGAACATTCGTGCTTCAGCCAATCTTCCTTGCTCTTTCGGATGAGTGCTGGGTTGTCAAGTGACGACACCCAGCACTCACTCACGCGTTGCGCGAGGGGGCGGAGCTTACTGTCTGTGCAATCTGCACAGACTACCCCCTCGTAAAATCCAAAACACGAATGGCAACGGGGCTATGAAGTTAACGGCACCCGGGCGCCAGGCTTACTTTCCAGGTCGCCATGGCGACCTGGCGCCCGGGGTTTGTCGAGCCCTGGTGTAAGGGTATCTGTGTATGTGTGTGTGAGTGTGGAAGGGAGTGTGTGTGAGTGTGGAAGGAAGTCTGTGTGTGTTCGGTGGCGAAAGGGAGTTTGTGGATGTGTGTGGAAGGGAGTCTGTGTGTGTGTGTGTGGAAGGAAGTCTGTGTGTGTGTGTGGGTGGGTGGGGAAAGGGAGTTTGTGTATGTGTGGAAGGGAGTCTGTGTTTGTGTGGAAGGGAGTCTGTGTGTGTGTGTGTGTGTTTGTGTAAGGGAGTCTGTGTGTGTGTTTGGAAGGGAGCCTGTGTGTGTGTGTGTTTGTGTAAGGAAGTCTGTGTGTGTGTGTTTGGAAGGGAGCCTGTGTGTGTTTGTGGAAGGAAGTCTGTGTGTGTGTGTGGGTGGGTGGGGAAAGGGAGTTTGTGTTTGTGTGGAAGGGAGTCTGTGTGTGTGTGTGTGTGTGTGTTTGTGTAAGGGAGTCTGTTTGTGTGTGTTTGGAAGGGAGCCTGTGTGTGTGTGTGTGTGTGTGTGTGTGTGTGTGTGTGTTTGTGTAAGGAAGTCTGTGTGTGTGTGTTTGGAAGGGAGCCTGTGTGTGTTTGTGTGTGGAAGGGAGCCTGTCTGTGCATGTGTGTAATGGTGTCTGTGTAAGTGTATCAGGGTGTGCGTCTGGGTGTGTTTCTGTGTGTAAGTGTGACTGTGTAAATGTAGCTGTGTTTGTATGTGTGACTGTGTATATTTATGGCATATGCTTTTTAAATAATTCTGATAAATTCTATAATCTGTTAAACAATTTGATACATGATACATTGACACAGTGTAATATTTAGAAGATCAATTTATAACCTAATAAATTCAAATAAAGATATATAGGATAAACAAGTGTATTTGTGGCAGTGAATGTATATGTATAAGTGTGACTGTGTGAGTTTTTTTGCTGTGAGTCTTATTGTGTATTGTGATACAGTAATGTTCAGTGTGAGTTTTATTGCTGTGGAGTCTGTGATACACTCACACAATGCACATTAATGTATGAATAATGAATATGATATATATTGCATATCATTTTCTCTCAATGAATGAATGAAAGTCTGGATCTGAAAGAGGAACAGAGTTAGTAATGGAAGCAGGAGTGGAGGAAATCAAGACAGAAATGCTACAAAAATACTTTTAGCTGTCGAGTCCACAGTGGCTACGGAATTAATGAGCACCAGCATGGAGTCCTTATCATATTCTGCCTATTTTATTATATAGTAGGGAAATCAAATCTTTCTATAACACTATGGTTGTCCAAAATGAGGCCTGCTGGAATTGAAGGTTGTGACCTGTGTGAAATCTGCAGTGGAAACCACAAATACAGGTATATTTGAAGCAGCATCAGGGAACTAAGTTCCACGTCAGAGTGCCTCAGATAGTGTGGCACGCAAAATCCCTCCTCCACCCTGAGTTCATGCACAAGGGTCGAAAGGGGGGAAAAGAGTCGCACCATGAGTTGTGTGTAGGTGCAGACCCATCTAGAGCCCACAGCCCCGTTAAAAAAGAAGAAGAGAGCGTTTGTGTGTTTAAGTGTGACTGTGTGTGTATTTGTGCATATGTGTTTAGGTGTGACTGTTTATTTGTATTTGTGTGACTGTGTATATTTGTGGCATATGTATGTGTAAGTTTCTATGTGTGGCTGTGAATGTATGTTTGTGACTGTGTGTATTTACTATGAGTTTTATTGCTGTGGAGTCTGTGATACACTCACACGCTGCACATTACTGTAAGTTTTATTGCTGTGGCGTCTAGTGCAACGTGTGAGTGTACCACTGCAATACAACTCACAGTAATGTGTAGGGTGCTGTGCAGTCTGTGATACATTCACACTGCACACTGCACTGTGAATTTTCATATATATATGTATATGTGCACACATACATTTCTGGTGAAATTTTTTTCTACAGAAAAAACTTGGACACTCCTGACACAGACCATAAAAGATACATAGTTTATACCATGAATGCAGAGATTAAAACATATTCAAAATTATGTATTTATTGTTTTAGTAGAACTGGAGTTCATATTAGAGGGCATATTAAAATGCAAATAATTCAGGCATATTAATGAGCAAATTGGCAGGGGCAGATTAAATGCCAAATAATACTGGCATAATATTGGGCAAATTGGCAGGGGCATATTAAATGGCAAATAATACTGGCATAATATTGGGCAAATTGGAAGGGGCATATTAAATGGCAAATAACCCTGGCATATTATTGGGCAAATTGGCAGGGGCATATTAAAATGCAAATAATACTGGAATATTATTGGGCAAATTGGCTGGGGCATATTAATGGCAAAATAATACTGGCATAATATTGGGCAAATTGGCTGGGGCAGATTAAATGGAAAATAATATTGGCAATGTGTATGTAATGGGGTGATGGGGGCATGTAAATGGGGTGATGGGGCATGTCCTTGGTGTGCAACGTGGGTTATGGGTCATGTTGTGGGTGTGCATCGTGGGTAGGGGGGTGCCCAAATTTTGACAGACAGACAGACATGGGAAAGAAGAGGATACAAAGACGGACATGGGAAGAAAGAGGAGAGTTACGGACATGGGAAGGAAAAGAGACAGATGGACATGGGGAGTGAGAGGAGTGCGACAGACATGGGAAGGGAGAGGAGAATGAGAGAGAGGAAAAGACAGACGGACATGGGAGAGAGGAAAAGACAGACGGACATGTGCCCCTCCCGAGACCAGACTCTGGATCCGCCCGGTTTACAGTATAAACAATGTTTAGTTTGACATAGCCCCTTTAAGTTATAATGTATAGAATTAATTCTGCAGTTATTTACGTTATTTGGAGGGTAATAGTATATTCCAGCAGGCATGTAATAGGTTGTGCCTCATTGTCTTCTTCTGTTAAACTCTTCTAATTCTTGAAACTTGTTTTATGCTCATTGGTGAAGTAGGGTGATAAAAGATGGGTAACATTTGTGTCCTACACGCTTACTCTGTAATGTGTTTAGTGGCTGGTAAATTGGAATATTTTGTGAGAAACCAAACCAATGTAATCTATTTAGGCGGTAATAGAAAGGGTATTGAAGTACAAAGTTGCATGTGGTTTGGGTACTCGGTGTCTATTTGGTGTATGCTATGACAACATTACAATACTGTTTGTTTAATCAGTTTTAGGACTGGCACGTATAAAAGGCTAGTGATTCTGAACTTTTTTTGTTTTGCTTCTTCTATTGTTTCAATCAGTGAGTCCAAACCAGTATTAGCTATCAGTATGTAGAGTATTTAAGTGTCAGCACAAATCCTCCATGTAAACCTCAATACTTAATGGGGTGATAATGGACTTGATTTTATTATCATGATTTCTTGTAGGACTAATATTTGCCGTCCAAGCACCTTTTTCACTCGGATGGATTACATTACATGCTCCCCAAGGGAGTCTGACGAACTAATGCTTTTCTTGAGTTTGTCTACAAAACCTCCTTAGAAAATGCCAATGAACAAACAAAAATGCTATGTCATTTGTACCAAAAGCTTCTTCAGGAAGCAAAATAAAGAGATTCTTCCATTTAAGTAGCTTGAATGTGTAACAAGCTTTGAAAGCTGCTCATTGGCAAATATATTTAACCCCTTTAGCCATACTGATGTTAGATAATGGCAACATAGACTTATTTATAATAAACAAACAAAAGAAACATGGTTGTCCAGAGTCACTGCCATCACTTTCCTTACTTACCATTATGGAAGCCTTGGTATGTCCCACTTCTTCTACTTACTCTCTGCTTAAATGGATTCTGTCACCTATACATTGTTCATACTGTTAATATAAAGAATAACAAAATAAAACAAAAAAGGAGGTGTCTCCTGTTTATGTGTGTTATATATAGCTCTTTATATTATTGGTATCTGTTTTTTTTTTTTCTATATTGCATTTAGGATTGTCTTGTACAAATGTAGCTCTATGTTACATTTTTCTTATTGATTATATGTGGCTGTCTCTCATCTTGAATAAAAGGTGTATAAAACAATATTATAAGCATTAGAGAAATGTCATGTATTTATTTATTTATGCTTTTTTCCTATTTATGTCTTATTGTTGTTATTTGTAAATTTTAATAAAGAGCTATATATTTGGACATATCTATATCTAGTGATTTATTTATTTATTTATTTATATATAGCACTCTCAATGTTTGATATTTTATTTTCTTTTTCTAGTCCCCAGATTACATTTTCCTTTGCCTCTGAACCCCAAGTGCAAGTAAAAATTCTTTATTTTCCTCTGGGACATGTTTCTAGGGATATGCTGCTATTATTTATTTCACCTGCTGTTTGGGTATGTTTCATTTGATATATTTTTCACTGTGGTGTTTTTCCTGAGCGCAGTACACATTTATTAATTTTTCATGCAAATTAACTACTTTCAAATGGAAATATGTAATTCGCATATCAGGCCACAAGGTAATGTCATATACAGGAGACGCAAGAGATGCTTTTAAAGCATACTTTTTCTCAAATAATGCTTATAATTCTGCTACCACAAAATTCAGATCGTTTTTTCCCCTCTACATTCACTGTACAAACAATGTTTATCTGACAGTGTCCCTTTAAGTCCTTCTGCTCTACCCCTAATTCTATGTGTAACTGAAACGTAGCGTTGTCTTCATTTCAGAAATCTGGGAAGCTTATGAGTTCCCCAGAGAATGGACATGTCATGATGCCAATGGGTTTGACACATTTTACAGCTGTGAAATGTATTAAATTCAAGCATAATGTAATCGAAACTAATGCCATCAGTGCAGACCAAAACTGTGAATAGAGTTCACGAGTCACTAGAAAAAGCAGAACAGTGAGATACTTACAATCCACTCCATAAAGCAAATTACCAACAAAGAGCAAGCAAACAGGGAAAGAAAAATAATAGGAAATATAATGACTGTTCATCGGCAGTTCAGAATATTCTAAACAGCAGATGCTCAGTAAGGTCAAAGCAGTATTTAATGTCTATTCTGTGATTTTCCTGTCCCTTTGCTATTTCTATGTCCACTCCATCTTGATCTAAATAAAAGCAATATGTTACCAGCTTTGGGGCTCACCCAAATTAAAAAGGATTTTCAGTGGGAGAAACTTTACCTCCCAGGCTGGGCTGATTCTCCTAGAGGATCGAGTCACCTCAATTATGATTAGGGTTGCCACCTGGCCAGTATTGTACGAGCAGGCCAGTAAAAAAATTGGCTTGAGGCCAATGTTAAGTCTATGGAGGCAGTAGCATGGCCGGTATTTTTTTTGTAGAAATGGTAGCAACCCTAATTATGATTCAATTCAAGATATGGACTCTCTCTCTCTTCCTTCCATGTAGTACAAACCATTCTGTAGAGATGGTAAGAGTGTCACACCACATGTTGAGAGAAAACTGTACTACAGAAAATTGCAACACCCACTGACGTATAAGAGCACTTAATAATGCGTCAGATAAAAAATAAATAAATGTATTAATGACATACTGGTCAAGAAGTAAAAAAATATAAGGCATGCCAGGTTCAAAGCTTCATCTCATGTGTTTCGCTCAGCCTTATTCATAGGTCATTTGTATTTTAACCTTGGGAGCAGAATATCATTGGATACAGATGGAGATTGTTTCCACATTATACAGTGTTGATTTCTCTCTCCCTTTAGTGACTAATCTTATGAAGGCAAAGCTGTATATCAGTCAGTGATACTTGTTGCATGGTCTATGTATGTACAAAACCTGGACTGTAAGCCATGGTGAGGTGGTCCACAAGCCTTGTAGTCAAGATGACATTGGTGGTGATCTGCTCCCCGCAAACCAAAAATGAGCACCTTTTAACTAGGAACATTTATATATATATATATATATATATATATATATATATATATATATATATATATACATATCAAGCATTTTATGAAATGTACATTTTGTACATGAGTCTGTGCTTAAAGTTTAGATCTTGTTAGACTATATTTGGTGAAATTTTTATTCAAGAGTGACTCATAGTAAAACTTAGATTAAATGTGGAGGAGCAGTAGAAACCAGACGGTTACACAGCTGAAAATCTAAACAAAAATGCATTAGCCACATGAATTTCACCATATTTGTGCAATTTGTTGGAAGGCAATGTTTGAAAGTGATCCTCAAGGCATGATGTAAGAAAAAGCCGGAGACCTATAGAGCTGTCGTTATCAAACTATAATGTGCTTATTGTACACCAACTCTTACTTATACTAAACTCTAATGTGTTGTTTTGTTTGATTGTTTTTTTAAATGGGGAATCAGCCATTCATCTTGAGCACCAAACTTTATTTTTATTGTCAAACACATTTTTGGGAAGCAAAGTATTATTTTGGGGGGAATATTATACTTTTTCTGTCCTAGGAAAACTCAGTCACATAAAAAGATTGCATTATTATTTTTAATATTCATGCTGTTTAGCAGGAATTACTGTAACGTTTATTGATCACTGCTTGCTTGTGTGGCTGTATGGTGTTCTCTATCAGTGTCTCTCTGTCATTATCTATGCCTGTAAATGTATGTGTATTTGACTGAACGTAACTAGATGTCAGCAACTGCATGTGAGGCTGTCAATAGATGTGTGGTTATCAGCAGTTGTGAATGGCTTTAAGTGTCACTGACTGGCTGTAACTTACTATCAGTGGACCCGATTACATTTGTGCTCTGTACTCTGCCATCTTTTAAGAGCAAACATTTCTCTCTAATAAATGTTAATAGCTAGAGGAATGTAGTGCCAACAACTAATGCCATGGTGGATACAGACGTTCAAGTGGTGAGAGAAATCAATACGTAGGTGAATCGTGCTTGTCAAGTTGCTACCATGAAGAAGTAGGAGACATAACAAACATAAGTTACCAGAATAGAGGTCACACATGTAGAGTGCATGTGGGGAGTTGTGATAGCTACAGGTAGGATATGAGGAGACTTTATGATGCGTTGTTGTTGAATGAGGTTAAGGAAGTGAGCTTTGAGGAAGTGAGCATTGAAGGTAGTTTTAAAGATATGGAGAAGTTTTATGAGTGTAAATGGATAGAGTTTATAAGGAAGGAGAAGGTTTAGAAGCTGTACATTTGTACATTGTGTCAATATTTTAGATTGCTCCTAGAATAAATGGGATGACAGTGTATGATTTTACATAATGAAGCAGCAGATGAGGTGTAGCGAATGAGGAAGATGGGTATGGCAGCAGCATTTTACCAAGTAAAATGAAGGCTAACCACAAGAGGGTTTCTGTAGTCAATATGAGAATGCTCTAGAGTGTTGTGGTGACTATGACCAGGAATGGCTTATGCCATCAGAAAGTTTTTGGGATGTAATGGGGGATTAAATAGAGGGATAAAGGAGAAGGCCAAGAACCAAAAACAGCATAAGTATAGTAATGATGTAGCAGAAGTAAAAATGAATTTGGTTCAGAGGAGGAGATTGAAGACATTAAGATTATTAGTTCTGTGTTACTAAAGAAAAATACATTTTAGTCACTGCAAAAATGGCCATTTAGCAATTGGAACAGGAAAGAGAGATATAGAACAGAAAAGGAAAAATTGTTTTGTTTGTCATCTGCATGTGGATGGTAGTGGAAGCTAAATTATTTAAGTAGAGTTCCTAGGGAAGACATATAAAACGAGAAGAGCAGAATACTGTCACTTATCAAACACCAACAGAGATTGAAAAGGTGAAGTTATTTCTGTGCAAAAATTAGTGCAATTGCATCAGAATTGTTGGACAAAGACAAGAAGAGGACGAGCCAAGACATTGAGATGGTATTACACTAGGAAGGAAGATGCGTGAATCTTGATGAGGTGAATGTAGTTAATGTTGAGAGGTAAAGCATGTCTGTGTCATTGGGCATTGAGAGATGATTGGGAACTGGAGGTAATGGAACAAACAAGTGAGTTTAACGTAGAAAAGAGAGCTCAGTAGATGTGACATAATGTGTTTTGTTAAAGAAATATGCTCTTTTCAGGATATGGATTGAAAGCAGGGAAGGTTTAAAATGAAGGAGTAAGATTTTGAAGGATGTAATTAGGTAAATACCTATATAGCCCCAGAAGAGACCAAATGTATCAGTTTCCAACGTGCTTTATTTAGAAAATAGAGAATCTAATACTCTTATACAAGATGGGGGAATTCTGCTACCGTCCAACTTTGGACATAGATTTTAATGAAATAGCACACAACAATATTACACAACAGATTAACACGCACACACACACAATCGTGTCATTTCCATTGATGAGCTTTGAGTTTCAGTAATGTAATTTAGCTACGTTTGTTTTATTATATGCAAATGCTGTTATATGCTGTCTAAAGAGGGGTAAAATAAGAAATCCGTGTTCTTTGAATCTCACCATGCACGTAAACAAAGACATATAGTGTATATCTCTTAATGTTCTGCCGTGTCATTTTTGCATAACAGATGTACTTTAAAGCAGATGCTCATGACTTGCTATACATTTGAAAAGCAAGCTGGGAGATCTCTATGAAACTCTGAAACATAAATAATGTTAAAATATAGAATTTTACATGCTGCATTTATGTCACGAGTCAACCTATATTCAGGCTCATCCAAGCTGTATCCAGGCTTTTTCAGTTTTCTTTATGCATTTGCTATTCTGTTCTGCTTCTTTGTTATTCTTGTTCCTGGGTTCTTTTCTGTTCTGTTTTCCTTGTGTTCTGATTGTCTTAGTCCCGGCCACATGGTGGTATATTTCTGCCCTGGCCACATGGTGGCAAATCCTAGTTTCAGGCCACAGTTGTGGCATTTCCTAAGTCCCTGTCCTTAGTGGCTCCTGCCTAGCCTGGCCCCATAGTGGCACCTGCCTTGGCCTAGCCATGACTGGCACCTGCCTAAGTCTGGCTATAGCGCTGCACCTCCCCAAACCTAGCAATAGTCCGGTACCTGCCAAGTCTAACCCCGACTGGCACCTACCTATGTCTAGCTAGTCCGGTACCTGCCAAAGCCTAGCCATAAACTGGTACCTGCCTGAGTCTAGCTATTGTCTGGCACATGCCCAGTTGGCCCCAGAGTGGCTTCTGCCTATGCTTTCTCTTAAGTTCCTTCAGTGGAATGTCCTGTCGTAGAGTCCCTTCAGTGGGATGACCTGCCCTGAGTCCCTTCAGTGGGATGACCTGCCCTGAGTCCCTTCAGTGGAATGAAGTGCCCTGAGTCCCTTCAGTGGGATGACCTGCCCTGTGTCCCTTCAGTGGGATGACCTGCCCTGAGTCCCTTCATTGGGATGACCTGCCCTGAGTCCCTTCAGTGGGGTGACCTGCCCTGAGTCTCTTCAGTGGGATGACCTGCCTTGAGTCCCTTCAGTGGGATGACCTGTCTTGAGTTCCTTCAGTGGAATGATCTGTCCTGCCCCTTTAAATGTTGTAGTTTGTCAGCTTCCAGTCTGTTCCAGTCTTTGTTTCTAGCCTTGTTCCCTGTCTAAGTTATACCTTGCTCTTGTACCCAGTTCCTATGTTTTCTCTGTTCTTTGCTCTGTTCCATTTCTGGTTTTCCTTTGTCTGTGATTATGTTCCATTACAGGTTTTCTGATTCCCTCTGCCTTGTCAGATAACTATTTAAACAACACCCGTTGCTGTTTAGTCCTTTGCAGCAGTCTACAGGTATTTCTTCTGTGTTTAAGTTCAATGCCATTTATGTGTCTTAGATTCTATTTATGCTTTGCTAATATTATGTTTTAGTTAGGGACTTGCCTATGTGGGGTACCTTGACTTGGTTGGCAAGCTAACATCTATGTTGGCCAATTTCTTTGAACCACACACCCACCCTTTCCATCTTTAGTATTAGGCTAGCTCCTGTATTTATATTTATTTCTATGTATGTGTCTCTTGTTTTCCTTAGTCCTGTTCCCTGCAGCAGAGGCACCACTAGGGTTGGTGTCACCCGGTGCGGTAACTCATGGTATCACCCCCCTGGATTTCCTCCAATACCATGCCAAACAGATTCCTTAGTAATGCCAGTCAGATGGCCCATTAAATATGCCACATACAGGAGCCCCACAAATTATGTCACACGCAGGAGCCCTTTAACTATGCCACACACAGTAGCCCATAACTATGCCACATACAGGAGCCCAATAACTTTGACACACAAGAGCCCCATAAATTATGCCACACCAAAGCCCCATAAATTATGCCTTACCTTGGAGCCCAATTAATTATGCCACACACATGCGCCCCATAATTATGCCACATAAAAGAGCTGCTTAATTATGCCACACATGGGGCCCAATAAATATGCCACATATGGGACAGCCATTAATTATGCGACACACAGGAGCCCCACAAGGTGACAATTGTACAATTCGAAAACAAAACATATCTATAAACACAGACATCTCTCTATAACTAGTTGCATTTATACTTATTTGAATTATTTAATATTCTATTTAATAAAAATGTTATTGAAAAATTGCATTCCTATTTTTTATTCCCTTCCTCTGCACCCACATTGCACCCAAAGGACTTAACACAGCACCATACAGTACTCACAGAACTTGCCATGCACCTATATTGCACCCACAGCACTTGGCTTGCACTCATATTGCACCTACACGATTTGGCATGCCACAGTGTCACTTTGCCCCACAGAACTAGCCAGTGTCACTTTCCACATAGTACATGTTATTTTGCCCCACAGACCATGCCACAGCATCACTTTGCCAATTAAAATATGCCAGTATTTAACCCCTCGATATGCCAGGATTTATCCATTCAATATGCCAGGATTATTTTGCCACTCAATATGCCATGATTTAGCCATTCAATATGCCAGTATTTTGCCCCCCCAATATGCCACTTAATATGCCAGTATTTTGCTCTCAATATGCCAAGATTTTGCCCCCAATATGCCATTTAATATGCCAGGAATTTGGCGCCTCCAATATGCCATTTAATGTGCCAGGATATTGCCCCCCAATATGCCATTTAATATGCCAGGATTTTGCCCCTCCAATATGCCACTTAATGTGCCAGGATATTTCCCCCCAATATGCCATTTAAGATGCCAGGATTTTGCCCCCCAAAATGCCATTAAATATGCCAGGATTTTGCCCCCCAATATGCCATTTAATATGCCAGAATTTTGCCCCCCAATATGCCAGGATTTTGCCCCTCAATATGCCAGGATTTTGCCCCCCAATATGCCATTTAATATGCCAGGATTTTGCCCCCCCCCCCCCAATATGCCATTTAATATGCCAGGATTTTGCCCCCAAAATGCCATTTAATATGCCAGGATTTTGCTCTCAATATGCCAGGATTTTGACCCCCAATATGCCAGGATTTTGCCCCTCAATATGCCAGGATTTTGCCCCCCAATATGCCATTTAATATGCCAGGATTTTGCCCCCCAATATGCCAGCATATTGCCAATTAATATGCCAGGATATTGCCCCTCAGTATGCTCGTTATGCCACCCTCCTCCCCCCTTCCCCAGCCAGTACTTACCTCCTTGCTGCTGTCTCCCGGTGCAGGTCCGTGGCTGTGAGGGAAGCGTTGTGCGCTCCCTTCCAGCCGCGCGGCTTCAATAAAGTTTGTTGAAAAAAATAAGTTTAAACAAACTTTATTGATCCGCGCGGCTGGAGGGGAGCGCACAACGCTTCCCTCACAGCCACGGACCTGCACCGGGACACAGCAGCAAGGAGGTAAGTATTTGATTTTTTGAATGCAGGGGGTGCCGGCAGCACGGGTGTCACCCCCGCTGGAGGTGTCACCCGGTTTGGCCCGCACCCCCGTACCCCCTCGTGACGCCACTGCCCTGCAGTATTCTCATGTTATTATTCTGCAATCCTATGCCTTGCCTTTACTTTTTTATTCTTAGTTGATTTCTGTTTTATCTTGCTCATGTCTTGCCTTTGTCCTGTAGCCCTGCATTCTTTATTTCTGTTCTGCTCTCCCTCAGTTCCTTTTCTGTTTTTAGCTCTGCTTGGCTATCATCTAGTTCATTTACTCTTAAGCCCTGGTACCTGGATACAGCAGCTGCTTCACAGGGCCTGATTGTGGCTGCAAAGGCTTGGGGTCCCAAACCTCCAGGCGATTGCAGTTACCCAGCACCCGTCCACCCTGCACTGTGGCTCCTGATCGCGGGCGCTCAGGGTCCCTTTACAATCCTGGACCCCGTGCATGACCGCAAATAAAGTGCCTCTTTTCATTTAATCCACCCTGTCTAGCATCTGGCTTATTACTTTAAGTGAATACATGTAATAACAGAATAGATAACCAAACATAAGTATGCAAAGGGCAGAACTACCATAATGCTTTGAGGCAAACAATGAGCTGGAAATAGAAACTCTCTAAAGGAACAGTGAGTAAAACAGGGAAGACTCTCAGCAATTGGTTTGAAGAAGTGAGTGATATTATGGTTTGCAAATATATCTTACATGTAGTTTGCTGTAAAACATGCAACTGTTACAGAACTTTAACCAGACAGACATACCTAAATTTGGAAAAAATACGAGGTAGGTAAGCAGGTATCTTTGTGGTATATCAAGATGATGAGAACATACTGTATTTTCTCGAATATAAGACTACCTCCCCACAATTTGGAAATTCTTTTAGGAAAAAAACTAAAAGCCTGCTTATAAGACTAACCCATAGGAAAAAGTTCAACTTGTTTATATTTAGATGCAAATTGCTTTTTCATATTTAATAACAATTATGATATTCAAAAATGCATTTCTTGTTTTTATTTGCTTTTATGTGCCAATGCTGCCCCTACCCCCCAACCTTACTCAATGCTGCCTCTCCACCCCTCCCTCCCCCAGACTTACCCAATGCTGGCTAAGCCCCCTCCCTCCCAATGCTGTCTCCCCCCCCCCCCCCCCCCCCACCAATGCGGGCTGACATCCACCGGCTGCCTTCGAGGGGATCCAGGTCCCCTGCAGCTTTGCGGGGGACCTGGATCCCAGTCTTATAGTCAGACCTCGTTTTGAGGTCAGATTATAAGACGACCTCAAATATAAGACAAAGGATCTTTTTCAGAGCATTTGCTCTGAAAAAAACCCCATGTCTTATATTTGAGCAAATATGGTACTTTTCATAACTATTCTACTTCCATTTAGTTGACTGTTAAATATAAGATATTTATTTTCTTCTATATTTGCATAAGAAGATATTATCAGTATATCTATATGGTCTCTTTACTTTAAATGCTTTCTACATGATGGTGCAATATCAAATGTTATTAATCTATATATTATAAAGACACAGAGGAATTCTGGATTATAATGGTCACATTGTTTATGAAAACACTTTCAATTGGTAGCCTGAACTGGCTAACTGGATGTATTAAAAATGATGTAATGATGTCCTTGAGAGTTCATAGGTGTAATATCGGTCTTGCAGGGTTGCCAAGGT
Organism: Pelodytes ibericus; assembly: GCA_036172795.1. Lineage (NCBI taxonomy): Eukaryota > Metazoa > Chordata > Amphibia > Anura > Pelodytidae > Pelodytes > Pelodytes ibericus. Next base: position 97,877,221 of record CM069860.1, read on the forward strand.
ACCGATCTCCCTTGCACAGTAGGGGATCTATGGAGAAACCTGCAATTAGCGATGTCACTAGCACCATACTTGCACCAACTTAGCTGTACCTTGGAAAGCGAACTACTGCTATTTTTCTGACTCCATTTCTAATGCCTGATTTTTGCAATTAATTGTATTTCCAGATTAAGACCCTCTTTTGTGTTTATATTAGCAACCTATCAACAGCAAAAAGGATAAAAATAAGTTTTGAGGGAAAAAGCAACAAATATCAGTATGATGGACTGTGGTCATCTGTTATATTTTTTCATCCTGATGTAATGGGAGTGTACCTTGTAAAGTGATTTGAAGATATTCATTGGCGCAAGGGGTCTTCCGAGGTTACGTGACTTGTAAGGCCCAGTTATAATGCAGGCATGGAACCCTGCAGACAGTGAAGGGCTAGGCCCTCCTTGGCAGGGGGTCCTTTATTGGAGTACCAACTGCACCTCCATGACAGTGACCCATAGTTGCCAACATCGGCCATGTTTCCAGGGACACATTTGTTCCACATGCTGCAGAAAGACCATGCAAAGTGCAGCCCGGCAGTATGTATAATGTATATACGCACAAACAGAATTAATTAATCAGGGTGGAGATCTCATAGCACCTACCATGATTAATTAATTGGATTGTGTCAGTGAGTATATGCATGCTACAGATCGGGCTGCACTTTGCATGGGATTTCTGCAGCATGTGTAACAAATGTGTGTCTCTGGAAACATGGCTGATGTTGGCAACTATGGTGACGCTGCTATACAGTACCCTGGATTGTATCATTACAAATGAAAATATAATTTTGATCATATAATGATTCACATATTTCATTTAATATTTGTTTACCTTTACTTTGGACTGGGATCTTTTTGATTGTATTTTCTTGACATGAATGGGTATCTGTCTGTTTGTGTTTCACTCTTTGTCCTCCTGCTGTTTGTTTTCTGCTGTCTTTATCTACTTATGTAGCTTTAATGCATTCTCTCTAGGATCCAGATCTTTTTATCAAGGGACCAGTCTTGTTTCTGTGAGCCATTTCTTCTTATCCATTGTGTAGCCATAATGATAGGACCTTTAAAAATAATGATTCTTGCCCTGATTGGACTGTGAGATGAACAATACAGTGGTGCTTTACTAGAGGTCTGAAGCAAAACAATTCAGGAAACCCATTTCTTATAAAATTTGAAGATCTTTACACAAAGATAAACACAATAGACACACATAAAACACATTCAGTATTTGATTTGCACAATTGATTACAATTCTGGTAAAAATCTGGAAATCATTATGTATGCTGTACACATTATAATTACTATTAAGATTATTTAGTCCATTAATTTCTTTCAGTTTGTGGTATCATTCAATTTAAGTTGAACTGTCACTTGTAGAAATTAGGCTGTGCATGTGGACTTCTATTACACATGCTTGTGTGCATGATATTATGTAAATAAACATGTCCTCAATTACCTACATGATGTCAATGTGATTGGTGGGGAAAATTGTTAAAAAAATAATCATAATGAGGCACTACATTTCTCTAGAAGCTCAGCCACCTAAAAATGTGGTTGAGTGAGCATTATGTACCACATGTGTGCAATACATTTCTTGTGATGCTCAGTAAACCATAATCTGGCTGTACATTATGGTACATGTAGTCAACAACCATGATACTCTGGGGTGGCTGAGCATCACGGGTAAAATCATCTAGAGTACTTGGATTGTATTTTATTCATCCTCTCCTGTCCAACCCTGTCCGAGGGAGGTAAAGAGATAATGTCTCCCTCGTGGTGGTCCAGCAGTGTTCATGGACACCTGAACTCCCTGAGGCTAACATATCCATGATACTGCTGCTTCTTCACAGTATTCTGGCTGAGCCCTAGGGAGTATCAGACTCCATTATATTTCAACTAGGGTTGCCATCTTTTCATCCAAAAATACTGGCAATCCTATTGCTTCTATGGCCTTAACATTGGGATCAAGCCAATATTTTACTTCCAATGATCCACCACTGTCCGAGAGTATATATCAAAGTGTTTGGTCTCAGATTTTAGCAGTATTTCAAAATTTACACGCACTCAAGAATGTTCTTATTACGGGCTTTATTCATGAAAGAGGGATTTGTAGGGAATCAAGAAGGGAAATGCAAACTTAAGAACACAATTTGAAGCCAGTGCTGGATTTGGAACAAACACCAGCCCTTGAAATAATTGTTTACCAGTCCCATAGTATATCATTATTTTTTGGTTCATAAAAGGGAAAACCATGAATTTTTAAAGCAGATTTGAAGAGTGTATTATTTACAGATAAGACTGATACACAATATATACCCCCAGTATGTACACAAGGTTATGTCTCACACATGCACTGATATATATCCCATGCACAGGGCAATACATAGGACCCAGTATGTACACAAGGTTATATGAATTGCCTTGTGCAGGGGTAGTGTGTGAATCATAACCTTGTGCACATACCGGGTCATATTTTGCACTGTGCAAGGGTGTATATTAGGGCAGTGTGTAAGCTATAACCTTGTGTACATATTGGTGGATGTATTGACATACACCAGAACTGAGACTGCACTCACAGGACTTGTCTCAGCACCCAGGACTTAGCCCAGAACTCAGATTGTACTCACAAGATTTACCCCAGCACACATATTGCACTCACAGGATTTGCCCCAGTACTCAGATTTCCCTCACTAGACTTGCCCCAGCACACCGATTTCATTCACAGGACTTGTCCAAGCACCAAGGTCTTACCCCAGCACTCAGATTGCACTCACAAGATTTACCCCAGCACACATATCGCACTCACAGGACTTATAGGACTTAAAGGATCTGCTGGTGACATCTTGGTGCCAGATACCACAGCACACCTTCAGAGGTCTAGTGGAGTCCATGCCTTGATATCAGGGCTATTTTTACGTCCAAAGGCAGGCCTACCCAACATGAAGATGTTTTGACTGATTGGTGTTTAGACTGACAAAGTACAGAGATTGACAGACAAACAAGACAATTAGATAGAAAGATTGGCTCACTGGGGCATTTAGAAGTGAAAAATGGTGCAACCCCAGCCCACTGAGTCAGGTTAGAGAGCATCGTGAGGGTCAATTGCCCTCGTCAGCTTTCCCCTCAGTATAGCTGAATGAGAGAATTTTTACAACTCTGCTACTTTGGCCTTAAGTTTGTAACTCCATTCTCAATACCCTCATGATTAAAGCCCTATGTATCAATTGCCAAAAATAGTTATAAAAAAAATTGCCATTCAATTACAGTGGGGCAAAAAAGCACTTCAACTATGAGAGAGAGAATGGGGGGAAAGAATCCAGGAAATCACATTGTAGGACTTTTAATGAATTAATTGGTAAATTCCTCGGTAAAATAAGTATTTGGTCACCTACAAACAAGCAAGATTTCTGGCTCTCACAGAGCTGTAACTTCTTCTTTTAAGAGGCTCCTCTGTCCTCCACTCGTTACCTGTATTAATAGCACTTGTTTGAACTTGTTATCAGTATAAAAGACACCTGTCCACAACCTCAAACAGTCACACTCCAAACTCCACTATGGCCAAGAGCAAAGAGCTGTCGAAGGACACCAGAAACAAAATTGGGAAGACTGAATCTGCAATAGGCAAGCAGCTTGGTGTGAAGAAATCAATGGTGGGAGCAATTATTAGAAAATGGAAGACATACAAGACCACTGATAATCTCCCTCGATCTGGAGCTCCACGCAAGATCTCACCCCGTGGGGTCAAAATGATAACACGAACGGTGAGCAAAAATCCCAGAACCACACGGGGGGACATAGTGAATGACCTGCAGAGCCAAAGTAACAAAGGCTACCATCAGTAACACTACGCCGCCAGGGACTCAAATCCTGCAGTGCCAGACGTGTCCCTCTGCTTTAGCCAGTACATGTCCGGGCCCGTCTGAAGTTTACTAGAGAGCATTTGGATGATCCAGAAGAGGTTTTGGAGAATGTCATATGGTCAGATGAAACCAAAGTAGAACTTTTTGTTATAAACTCAATTCGTCGTGTTTGGAGGAGAAAGAATGCTGAGTTGCATCCAAAGAACACCATACCTACTGTGAAGCATGGGAGTGGAAACATCATGTTTTGGGGCTGTTTTTCTGCAAAGGGACCAGGACTACTGATCCCTGCAGGGCCGGCGCTACCGTAAGGCAGCACAGGCGGCTGCCTTAGGGCGCCCCAATGGGGGGGGGCGGGAAAATCGCCCGCTCCCCCAGGCCCGTTTACTTACCTCCATGCTGCTGTTCAGGTCAGTGGCTGAGAGGGAAGCGCTGTGCGCTCCCCTCAGGCCGTGCGCATTCAATAAAGTGTGTTGAAACTTTTTTTTTCAACACACTTTATTGAATGCGCACGGCCTGAGGGGAGTGCACAGCGCTTCCCTCTCAGCCACGGACCTGAACAGCAGCATGGAGGTAAGTACTGGGGTCTGGGGAAGGGGGGAGGAGGGAGGTATAACGAGCATCTGACTGGCACAATATTCCTGGGCATCTGCCTGGCATAATATTCCTGGGCATCTGACTGGCACAATATTCCTGGGCTCTGACTGGCATAATATTCCTGGGCATCTGACTGGCACAATATTCCTGGGCTCTGACTGGCACAATATTACTGGGCATCTGAATGGCATAATATTCCTGGGCATTTGACTGGCATAATATTCCTGGGCATCTGACTGGCATAATATTCCTGGGCTCTGACTGGCATAATATTCCTGGGCATCTGAATGGCATAATATTCCTGGGCATTTGACTGGCATAATATTCCTGGGCTCTGACTGGCATAATATTCCTGGGCATCTGACTGGCATAATGTTCCTGGGCATCTGAATGGCATAATATTCCTGGGCATCTGAATGGCATAATATTCCTGGGTATCTGACTGGCATAATATTCCTGGGCATCTGAATGGCATAATATTCCTGGGCATCTGAATGGCATAATGTTCCTGGGCATCTGAATGGCATAATATTCCTGGGCATCTGAATGGCATAATATTCCTGGGCATCTGACTGGCATAATATTCCTTGGCTCTGACTGGCATAATATTCCTGGGCATCTGACTGGCATAATATTCCTGGGCTATGACTGGCATAATATTCCTGGGCATTTGACTGGCACAATATTCCTGGGCTCTGACTGGCATAATATTCCTGGGCATCTGACTGGCATAATATTCCTGGGCATCTGAATGGCATAATATTGCTGGGAATCTGACTGGCACACTATTCCTGGGCTCTGACTGGCATAATATTACTGGGATCTGAATGGCATAATATTCCTGGGCATCTGAATGGCATAATATTACTGGGCATCTGAATGGCATAATTTTCCTGGGCATCTGAATGGCATAATATTCCTGGGCATCTGAATAGCATAATATTCCTGGGCATCTGACTGGCATAATATTCCTGGGCTATGACTGGCATAATATTCCTGGGCATTTGACTGGCACAATATTCCTGGGCTCTGACTGGCATAATATTCCTGGGCATCTGACTGGCATAATATTCCTGGGCATCTGAATGGCATAATATTGCTGGGAATCTGACTGGCACACTATTCCTGGGCTCTGACTGGCATAATATTACTGGGCTCTGAATGGCATAATATTCCTGGGCATCTGAATGGCATAATATTACTGGGCATCTGAATGGCATAATATTACTGGGCATCTGACTGCATAATATTACTGGGCTCTGAATGGCATAATATTCCTGGGCATCTGAACGGCATAATATTACTGGGCATCTGAATGGCATAATATTACTGGGCATCTGAATGGCATAATTTTCCTGGGCATCTGAATGGCATAATATTCCTGGGCTCTGACTGGCATACTGTTCCTGGGCATCTGACTGGCATAATATTACTGGGCTCTGACTGGCATAATATTCACATTGAAATACTGGTAAGTTTGTTGATTTAACTTTACTTCATTTTAAATATTGTATTTGTTCCCGTTTTGTTTATTTACTGCAAAATAAGATATATGCAGTGTGCATAGGAATTCTTTCATAGCTTTTGTTTTTGATATAGTCCGGCCCTCCAACGGTCTGAGGGACAGTGAACTGGCCCCCTGTTTAAAAAGTTTGAGGACCCCTGGGCTAAATACTGGCATATTGAGTGGCAAAATAGTGTGTCTCAGGGTATGTGTGAATTGGTGTAACTGTGTGTGTGTGTTTGTGTGTGTGTGTAAGTGGTAAGGGTGTCTCTGTGTGTGACTGCAAGGGTGTCTTTGTGTTTCAATGTGTGACACATTTAGAGCATGCGAGTTGAATATTTAGATGTATTTATTTTCTACACTATACATTATTCATATATATATATATATATATATATATATATATATATATATATATATATATATAATGTAAGGAGGCTTAATGGTGTGGGAGGCGTGGCGGATCAGAGCAGGGGGGCACCAAAATGCACCTTCGCCTGTGTAGACGAAAATCCTTGCACCGGCCCTGGATCCATGTAAAGGAAAGAATGAATGGGGCCATGTATCGTGAGATTTTGAGTGAAAACCTCCTTCCATCAGCAAGGGCATTGAAGATGAAACGTGGCTGGGTCTTTCAGCATGACAATGATCCCAAACACACCACCCGGGCAACGAAGGAGTGACTTCGTAAGAAGCATTTCAAGGTCCTGCAGTGGCCTAGCCAGTCTCCAGATCTCAACCCCATAGAAAATCTTTGGAGGGAGATGAAAGTTCGTGTTGCCCAGCGACAGCCCCAAAACATCACTGCTCTAGAGGAGATCTGCATGGAGGAATGGGCTAAAATACCAGCAACAGTGTGCGAAAACCTTGTGAAGACTCACAGAAAACGTTTGACCTCTGTCATTGCCAACAAAGGGTATATAACAAAGTATTGATATGAACTTTTGTTATTGACCAAATACTTATTTTCCACCATAATTTGCAAATAAATTCTTTAAAAATCAGACAATGTGATTCTCTGGATTTTTTTTTCTCATTTTGTCTCTCATAGTTGAGGTATACCTATGATGAAAATTACAGGCCTCTCTCATCTTTTTAAGTGGGAGAACTTGCACAATTGGTGGCTGACTAAATACTTGTTTGCCCCACTGTATATACATTTTTGTTCTTTTGATGTCTAACGATTCTATTTTGAATTCATTTGTTTTCTAGATTGCAAAGAAATATGAATGGCATATGTGCAGATTCTGTGTTTTGCCTTCGGATGGGTGCGGCCATGCAAGTCACGCTACATGGTTATACTGCACAGGAATTGCATGGATGAAATATTCATAAATACTATACAAACATTCCACAGTATAAACTAGGAAAATTGTTATGTGTCAGGAATCAGGATAACATACTCCATGTGAGTATTTATGTAATGTGTATTGCACACTGTATCTGTGTTTAACGTAATAATTTATTGAGAAAATATCATAGTAATGTAGAAAAGAACCCTTAAATTAAATGTTATATATTTGGGAATAACTAAAAATAAAATTTCTCTGTGGATTAAGACTATATTTAATAGAGGAGAACTTGGTTAATTTGTCTGGAGGAGGATTATTTTTAAAGGTCAACTGTTGGCAAAAGAATATTTGTTGAATTGAAAGATTGCATAAAGTGTAGGTATTTTAAATAGAAATGATTTAATAAAAGAATACAAAACACAAATAAAGTACCTTATTGAGCCTGTTTTGCTCCATATAGCTCTATCAGGAGGCAGACATGTTGTTTAGAATCTTCCTAAATCTGACTGAAAATTCTAAACAACATGTCTTCCCCCAGATATTGCTGTCTGGAGCAAAGAGGGCTCAATAAGGAACATTATCTGAAGCATTTCCATTTAAAAATGGCTATTTCAATCTAACATAGCAAAATGTTATTATGTATAGAAATGATGTTGATGCAAAGGTCCATGACAAAGTAAGGCGCCCTAAGGCTGCAAAAGACCCAGAAAGGAATTTGTTAATTCTTGACAAAGGTATGGAGAATTAACGCACCCTCCCCCCAAGAAAAGACACGGACAACAAACTGGATATGAAGGTCACAGTATTTATTGAGAAATACTGCAACAAAGATTTTATATTTATATCAGTAACTTAGAAAACTTTAACGCATACTAAAAACGTATCAAAACCATTCAACACGTATAACATGTAAACCCATGTACAAAACACCATCTTGTTAAGCACAGGCATGTATATGCCACCAAGCGGTAGCATATCTAGGATTGGGTACCCGAGGATCGGACGTAGGCGTCACCAAAAATATCTGGCTACCGGCGTCGATGCCCCTGCACGATAGCCGCCTGATATTCACTCCCCAGGGACCAGCCCATGGGGAGCCTGTGCAGCTAGCTACCAGAGCTACTGCCTCCCGGGTTGGCCATACCCAAGAAGGCCAACCCCCTGCACTGACGCCAGACCTCGTGTACCCCCTGCCAACATGGCACCTGACATAGACAAAACAAAGAGGGATGGATGGGAGGGAACTGATTTCTTTTATTGTAGAAAGATGCTGGGCAAAACCTCTGCCAGGGTTTATAAAGTTTTTGCCCAGCCTCCAAAGGAGGAGGAACGCCCGCCCATGAAGGACAATTACTGGCCCAGGGCCTCTGACTGACAGGCTTGTGATGAGGCTGCATCACCAACCTGTTGTCATGCTGCCCTTTCATATATTTCAATATTACAGGCCATTTCTTGTCTGCAGATTTTCTTTGAAAAGGAAGCTGATTGCCCTTGCGTTTTGAGGTGATAAAGCGACAGTTTGCGGAGTGTGAGAACAGACATGGTGGGAAGCTCTCTCAGAAGAAGAAAAAGTTAAAATACAACAGTTGTCTGCCTGGTTCTGAGTGATTGCAGGATTACAATTGGCTATTGTACTGTATTTATCACTTCTGTGAGTTTGTGAGCCTTTTAAGAGAACTATAAGCATATCAACACACTCTCTTTCCCAGAGACATCACATGCGCCCATTCCCTTGGAAAAGCATACATAGAAACCTTCGATCCTCAGAAATATCATATGTTACACCACTGCTGTCTATTACAGATTTCTATTATAGTACAGTTTCCATGATACACAGTTGGAGATCTACTTTTCCCCCATCTGGGTGCAAGACAAATGCTTTGTATACTGGCTCAAACTAGTCCTCACATTTTAGAGCATAAAGGTATTTCCAAAAGAATCACCTGTATTTAAGTACGTATCTCAACTATGATTTAATAGGGTGCTGGTATCCTTAAAATCGGTCTACTGTAGGTTAGGGGGAAAGAGTAATTGGGACTATGACCAAAGATCCTAAGAATCTGCAAGTGGAAAGACCTTCCCTGAGAGTTCTACACGTAATTAATATATATGTGCGCATAACTTACTATGAATAACTTACATAATACTCAAAGTCCAACAGGTTCTGAAACAAACTCATTTAGTATATGGAAGCAGAATTACTGTATGAAACCCACATTCTGAAGTATGGTAAGCAAGTTCTGTGGTCTATTTCTTTGTTTTCACCTCTGCTCATGAAACCCGGTACTGGATGCAGAAATTGCTTACCTTTTGTTTAGCTGTGTTGCAATGCTATACCATGCTAAATATGCCATATGTCATATCTTAGATGTAGCAAGATTCAAACCCTTAAGGGATCAGTAGTTAAAAGGGTGGTAGAAATGGATAAAAGGCCATGGAAACAAAGATAAAATGAGAAGCGTTATCTTTATTTATTAACTGTGAATATGAGTGCCAGTACAGACAGGTTTATAGGAACACTCACTCCCACCAAAAAATAAAAAGGGTTTATTTATTTTTATTTCGCATTGTTGATTTCGAATATGTGATTTTATTTTATGAAATATTTTACTAAACAAAGAGTGACTGGGTGCCACCATTTTGTGAAATACAGTATTTTTGGGTGCCACCCCCCAGTGACTTTACAGCACTAGTATCTCACTTTGGGGCTGGGGACACAGAATGCAGTCTATAGGTCTCAATTCTGACCATAGACTTGCATTGACTGGGAGGGTAATGTAAATATTACATCACAAGGGGGCAGAGTTCTGTGTGTTGGAAAGCAAGTAAAAAAAAAGTTGGATACAGCCACCTAGTGCTGCCCACTAGTGATACACAGGAGCCAGTAAGAGAGCAGGGGTGTGTCTTATGACATCATCATGCAGGCTCTGGCCACAGTTGTAAAGTGAGACTTGCTGGAAGATTTTGGAGAATGTTGCATCATTGGTAAAATTCTCAAAATGGATGCTGGTGATAGACACCATTCTATAGACATAGAAAAATATGTATTATGTATGTACATAGATATATGTGTTTGTTTTAAATTCACAGGTAATCTAGTTACATGAATTCCTATGAGACACAATCACACAGTTAAAAAAAAAGAACAAAAGACACAACTAGCAGAGACTCTCATTTGCAAAGGGGATCAACAGAGGGGACCTAGTTAAGTCCTTCTCGGCTGATCCTCTGTTTTATATGATTGTGTCACAGGTGTAGTTATGGTATAGTTATCAGATATTAAAACTGTTTTTAAAAAAAAACATTCCTTGTTTTTGTATCCTTCCTCTGCCCGGCTTAACTCCTTATATCCTGCCCTCCTTTCATTATTGCCCCCATAGTTACAGCAAATGATTGCAACCACATAACTTGCCACAGCACCACCATTTCCAGTGACCATAGCACCTAGCTTTCACTCATAGGTCTTGCTAGAGCACCCACAGGTCTTGCCAAAGAACCAAATTTGCATTCACAGGTCTTGCAAGAACACCTAGATTGCACCCACTGGTTGCATCAAGATTGCACACCCAGGACATGCTCCAGCACCCAGATTGCACACCCAGGACTTACCCCAGCCAGCATCCAGATTTCGTCCTGATCTTCTCTGGTGTCTAGTGGTGGGCAGCTGGATATGTGTGCACTGTCCAAATGCACAGACATCCTCTCAGGCTGCCTCTCACATGCCCTGCATGTCTTTGGAGTCTGAGCACCTGGAAGGTCATGTGGGCACACTGCCTCCTGTACACATCCCAAATGCCAGCCCTGCTTTCTATGCACAAGCAGATAGATACGATTCCAGACACAACCATGCTGCCTGCTTCCCAGAGATCTCAGTCATAGGAAAAGCTGGCAAAAGTGCATGCCAGTTTATCCTCATACTCCAATATGTCCATTTTTGGAATCTCAGGTTTTTCTATGCAGCTTTTGAAAATTAATCATAGTCCACAGATTATTCCTTAATGCATTCATTATTTGTAGTTAAACTCTTTGCTCAAATGAATGTCAGGTAATAAATAAAGCACTGGTACTTTTTATTGTATTTTATTATAAAGCAGACGCAGGCCCAGAAGTTGTACAAGCAAGGACATAACAAGTAAAACATTTACTCAACACACTTAGAAGTACATACAGAGGGATCACAGTGAAATAATGGTGTGATATTAGAGAGTAGGTAAACGAATGTTACACTTCTGAACACACACAGTAACCTACAGAGATATTGCTTCAAACTTCCTATGTTTCGCAACACAGTAAAGTTAAGCTGATAAAAGATGTATTGTGCTGGGTTAGAGAGATAAGAAATGAAACTGAATCACATGGAGAAACTGATTGCAAATGCACTGGATACAAACAAACAAACATAAAAACAAATGAAAACAATGACAACATAAAAAAACGTGACCATAAATATACAATATACTAGTCATGGGATTTTGTCCATGACGGGGGACAAAATATCCTCCCAGCTTCCTCTGCCATCCACTTGCTTACCTACACTCCATAGGCTACTTTTGTTGGCTCAGTAAAGGTGTTTCCTGGCAGCAGGCAGATGCTAGTTACTCATTAGGAAAAGTTATATGACCACATAGTAGTAGCTAACAGACCAGCATGTACCTGCACAACATGGAAACTTTCCTTTTCAATAGCTGAGGTGGTAAAGATTAGCCACAACTGCCCTAGTCTACAATTCCTATGGTTTTCCGCCAGTAATGGCTGGCTGTATATCATGGGAGTAAAGAACAACAAAGTTAGTGTGTAATGTAGTTTAGACCACCACCACCCCACGATACGTGCAGATATCCTCCATGCTGCCCGACATTTCTGTCTATTATGACGGACAGCCGGTCACAAATAAACGGTGGCAAGGCCACCAGAACCTGCATATATGATATAGTGTAAATCTGGTGGCCAACATAGATACACAATATATAGGGAAGGAATTTCAGTAGCATACTATATTATATATGTAGGTTCTGGGTGTGCCTTGCCACCGTTTGTTTTGTTATTTTATATATTCTTTATTCAATAGACCTTTAAGAAAATATATCCTAAAGTACAGGGAAATAATGAAACCATTCTTTTTGTACCTGGCAAAATGAGGGATATATATATATATATATATATAAACATATACCATATATATATATATATTATAACTATATACCAAATGGATAAGAAAGTATTATTTGGAGAAATGTGATATCTAGCCAACTGTGTGGTTTACAAATCCCCATGGATTCTGCATTGGTGTAAATCAAACAGCACAATAAATTAATGTTTAACAAGAAATGTAGGATCGAATATCTCTTATTTGAATTGCTAACAAAAGGCCTTCTTAAACTTGCTTTGTAAGTTCTGAAAGAATTTTGTAAAGAATGTATGGGAATTTTCCACAAACAAATCTATTATAGAATGACTTAGCTGAAAGAAAATGCCTCTCTCTGTGTTTTTCTGTAGGGATTCAAAGAAGCCATTAAGTAAATCACAGGTTTGATATGTTAAGCGTTTCATTTTGTATTAGTTATACTATCACGTGGAAAGCAAAATAAAAGCACAGGTGTTCTAAATTACTATATTGCACCCTTTCACACATACATAGAACCTATTTTTAATTACAGGCTTTCCTTTTGACCAATTTATTTCCTTTATGGTAGTCTACAAAGAATTAGAAACACCCTCTTGAAAGTGAGCTTCTGTCAAGGGGTGGGTATTTGTTACTACGTGGTCAGAACGACCCACAAGGATGTTTAACCAAGTTGACTTCAGTGTTTTCCACAGGTAAGTCATGTCCACTGCTAATGAATCTATATACCAAATTCCATCTCACTTCACAAGGATGACTGGGATCTGATAACTATGCACTGCAGGTCACTGCATTAAGCTGAATTCACTGTGAAGTTTATGGAAGCATTTTTCGACAACCGATCCAAGTTGGATCAATAGTTAGCCGGCTAAAATCTAACAGATCATTACACTGATGTGTGAAAGAATATAAGTGAGAAAATAAAATAACCTTACATTTGAGAGTGGTCTGCAAGCAAGAGAACATTCTGGAGGATTGATTCAACTCTCTTAGGAAAGAGGCTAGTAAAAAACAAAACACCCAAACAAAAAAGGTTAATATCAGCCCCATACATTCAGTCCACACAGTTGCAGATAACTGGTAATCAAATGTGATTTGTTGTGATAACATAAAATGTACATTTTATTTCATAAGTGTTTGAATTTTTTTACACTAGCAGTACAAAAGATGTTTAGCTTGACAGAGTGCCTTTATGTACACAACTTCTATATTTCTAGAGTTCTCTTACGTTGACAGTCTGTATAATATATCTGACTCTGTGTCTGTATCAGTCTATATATTGGTCTAGATTGCGGTTATATCCTGGGTTTGGAGAGAGTTCTCTGGGTAGCGTTCTCTTCAAATAACCTTTCAATATCAGTGATATGCAGTTACGGATATGCCACCTTTTTTTGTATTTATTGGCAACAGAATTGTCACCTGAAGTTTTAGCTCAGTAAATGAAATATTTAACTAGCAATTCAGGAATCAGATCTTTTTTTCAGTAGACAGTCTACTCTAAAAATGCTCTGCAGGGAAAGTATCTGTCTGATCCAATAGCTGCAGCTATTATCCTTACTCATGATGACCTTTTCTTCTTAGGTCAGTTCTATAAAGATATTTTAATATGTTAGACATTATGCTTGGACATTTTTGGACTCCTTTAGGAGACCTCTCTTCTTTGTCTCTCCAGTAACGTGTTTTTAATAAGCAAATACATTTATCCCCAGAAAGAAAGGCTCCAGTCACCAGCTTATATTTAGCTTTTACCAACATGCAAACCCATAACAAGAACCCTAATAGATAAAGAAATGGATAGATTAATGAATCAAGTGATACCTCACTATATTCTTGATCTCCCAACAAGAAAAAACACCAGGACAGGGATGTAGACAGTGCCAATAGTTTTTAAACATTTTCAATGATATTCTGAATGCATCCATTTTTTAGGCTTGATCAAGTTTACATTCTTCATTAGACATCCCACCAAACCATAATGCTCTTTGGGCAGAGAATTCACTGTGTACTATCCTGTAAATACTGAAGACAATATTTTCAGCAATCCTCTATATAACTGGACAGGAACAGAAATAACTCTTAGTATTCAAGGTTGTCAAGTTAGCCCCTCGTGTAGACCATTATTATCTGTATTGCACCCAACAATGAGGATAACATTGTGTCACGGTGCCCTGTTCAAGAGCCTAATCCCTTGTACCCTTTCCCCAGGAATGTTGCTTCAGCAGCCACTTCAAAATAAAGGTTTATCCTGGCTGCTGAGCTTATTCTCTTCTTCAAAAGGTAGGCGGTTTTCCTATTGGTTGCTCAGACCAAGCCCCAGTGTAGGCACTGTTCTGATTGGTTGCTTAGTTAAATGCCTAATTTGCATATATTTGCTGATCTGTGGGGCACGCCCCCTGCTGGGGATTGGTTGCTACTAATCCTACCTTTCATCTGATTGGCTGCCAGGTACTGTCCTTTTGTGTAGGTGTGAAGAAGTTCTTTTGTTCAACTTTTGTTATCAAGATGTTTTCCTGTATATATGTCCTGTGTTTTGTGTCAATAAACAGTTCTTCTTGTTTTCCCAACACGACCAGTCTCGTCTGCTATGTTGGGGGAATTGCTTGCAGGGAAGCATTAATCATAGCCCCGTTTGGCTTTTGGATATTTACGGGACCTGAGGAGTGATTTTGTGGAACTGATTCCGGTAGGAGCTACCCATCTAGTAGCCCTCCCGGGACACTGGTGTCAAGAAGTGGGATCTCTCCTCCCAACACTGGTCCTTGGATTTATCAAGTGGATTATTGTTTCTTTTATTATGGCAGAAGCATACAAGTCCCTCACGGTGGCTGCGCTGCAAGACTTGCTTGCCCAAAAAGGCCAAGACACCGGAGGCTTGAAAAAGAACGAATTGGTGGCGGCTCTACTGGAACTTGAAAGGGAGGAGAGCCGCCCTCCCAGCTCGATTGTGGGGCAAGCAGCACACATCCCCTCCCGGTTCATGGAACCCCCTCATGCTGAGAGTGATGAGATCTCACGGAGGGTAACGGAAATT
Source organism: Pelodytes ibericus (assembly GCA_036172795.1). Taxonomy (NCBI): domain Eukaryota; kingdom Metazoa; phylum Chordata; class Amphibia; order Anura; family Pelodytidae; genus Pelodytes; species Pelodytes ibericus. The sequence continues at coordinate 97,892,653 of CM069860.1, forward strand.
GTTAATCGCATCATGGAAGTGGCAGAGCGGGAGAGAGAAGCTGAATTGGCGCACCGGAGAGCCACTATCTCTGGACCGGCCACAGAGGATTCACACTCAGTGCGCAGCACCACCTCTACGTGCCCGATCAAAGTTACCCACCAGTCCTTCAAACAGTTTCATGATGCTGTCGGGGATATCGATGGATTCCTACAAGACTTTGAACGACAGTGCCAGCTCCACAATGTGGACACCCAGGACTGGGTACCTATACTGGTGGGCAAGTTATCTGGGCGAGCTGCAGAAACGTACAGAGCGATCCCTGATGAATGGGCTAGAGATTACCCCGAAGTAAAGACCCGTCTGCTGGCCCAATATGCCATCACCCCTGATACATACCGTAGGAAATTCCGAGAGGCGAGGATGGGTCCAAGAGACACGTACACTGAGTGGGCACATCGCATGACCCGAGCCGCTACCAGCTGGATACAAGGGAGGCAAGTCACCACTTGGCAAGAATGCCTCCAACAGTTTTTACTGGAGCAATTCTTTCTTCATACGAGCACAGAGGTACGAGACTGGGTAAGAGACCAAGACCCCATAAACCTGGAAGAAGCGGCAAAGCTAGCGGACAAATTTGTGGATGTCCGCCGCCCAGTCTCAAGACACCCTACCCCCTACCACAGCAGACCTCAGCCGCTAATGCACCGCCCCATGCCCCCAGCCTCCCCACCTACCCGACCCATGGGGTCTTATCCGAATAGGTCATACGCACCGAATGCTAGACCTAGTGGGGCTTCTACGGGATGTTTTCACTGTCGTCAACCTGGCCACATTCAGAAATATTGTCCCCAGCTACAGCCCAGGGCTCAACCCCATGGTCCTCGAAGGAACCAGTCCCCAGGCCCTTGGATGGCGCGCCAGGCTCAGTGCGTGAGCCGGACCCAGGATTCTGGTCCAGCTAACTCAGACCCAACTGTGGATTACAATTACTGTTCCCTTTTGCCATACATGAGAGTTACTCAGATGAGGTCTATCTGGCTCAGCATCCTCGGAAGGACAACCGAGAGCACCACTACCAGCCCGTCACCATTAATGGGCAGCCAGCCGAGGGACTAAGGGATTCTGGAGCTACCCTCACACTGGTCCAGCCCCGTACTTTACCCCCTAACCAGCCAGTTAACTGCAAAGTGGATGTGCGCGTGGCTGGGGGGCAGGTACATCAGCTACCCATGACCAGGGTATACCTGAAGTGGGGCACTGGGGAGGGCTACAGAGATGTGGGCATCATGGAGGGCTTACCCACGGATGTACTGCTGGGAAATGATTTGGGCTATTTGGAGAGCCGGTATGTGCCTGAGATGGATTGTACAGTGGATCCTGCTTGCTTGGCTGTCACCCGTTCTCAGGCTAACCAACCTTCTGATTCTGGGACGCAGGTAAGCACTAACCCCGACGACCTACTCACAACTGACTCCCTACCATGGCTCCCCCCTGACGGTTTCCGTGCCCAACTGCTATCTGACCTCAGCCTTAGCCGCTATCGCAGCCGGGCAGAGACGGGAGAGAAAGGTACCTTCTCTGACCAGATTATATGGAGGAAAGACCTCTTATATAGGGCTTCCCCAGGCAACACTAATGGTATTACCGAGGTTCCTCGGCTCCAATTGATAGTCCCCGCTATCCACCGCCCCGCTCTCCTCACCCTAGCCCACGAAGCCCCTCTATCCGGTCACCTCGGCCCCAGGCGGACAGAGTACAGACTCACCCGCACATTCTTTTGGCCAGGGATCTCCCGGGATGTTAAGCACCCTTGCCACACCTGCGAGCTGTGCCAGCGGGTAGGGAAGCGACCTGAAGCATCACGAGTCCCCTTGCAGCCTCTACCCCTTATTGGGGAACCTTTCAGTAGGGTCGCCATAGATCTTATCGGCCCTCTTGCCCATCCTAGCAAGACGGGGAAAAGGTACATCCTCACAGTAGTAGACTTTGCCACCCGCTACCCTGAAGCCACGGCCCTGCCAAATATTTCTGCTGAGACAGTGGCGAATGCCCTTCTGGCTATATTCTCACGGGTAGGATTTCCCAAAGAAGTACTCTCCGATCAGGGCACACAATTTACCTCTGAGTTGCTCCAGCAGGTATGGACCCTCTGTGGGGTTAAGTCCCTGCGCACGTCCCCCTATCATCCACAAACGAATGGACTTTGTGAAAGGTTCAATGGAACCTTGAAACAGATGATCCGGACGTTCATAGCAGATCATGTTGACTGGGAAAAATTTATGCCCCATTTTTTGTTTGCTTACCGGGAGGTCCCACAGGAGTCCACAGGATATTCACCATTCGAACTACTCTATGGGCGAAGGGTAAGGGGTCCCCTAGATATTCTGCGGGAATACTGGGAAGGGAAATGCGAGTAAGAGGAGACTCCACTTATCACTTATGTAGTTGAGCTCCGGGAAAAATTAGACCGGCTCATGTCCCTAGCCCACGGGAACCTAAGGGCAGCCCAAGCCCGCCACAAGACCTTGTATGACCGCAACACTAAGCCCCGAGAGCTTCTAGTGGGTCAGCGGGTCCTGATGCTACGTCCTACCCGCCAAAATAAATTACAGGCTGCCTGGATAGGACCATACGAGGTTGTAGAGCGCAGGGGAGAGACAACCTATGTTGTCGCCCGAGGAGCCAGGGGTCAGACCCGGCGACTCTGCCACGTAAATGCGCTCAAACCATACCTAGAACGTACAGAAGAGGTGTCCGCTATCTGTACCCCCTCGCACACGGAGGCAGGAGACCGGGCTATCCCAGACCTCCTTGCTGAGTCCGTCCACCCCGGGGATATTACACAAGTCAAGCTCGGAGAACAGCTGAGCCCCATGGAAAAAGCCCAAGTATTCCCGCTGCTAAAGCAGCACCTCCAGCTGTTCTCCGCTCTACCCGGCATCACATCATTAGCCCAGCATGGAGTAGAGACTCCCGGTCAGAGCCCTCTCAGGCAACCCGCTTACCGGGTCCCTGAAGCAGTCAAGGGACACATTAGGAAGGAGCTTGAAGAGATGAGGACCTTGGGAGTTATAGAACCCTCCCACAGCCCCTGGGCTTCTCCAGTTGTTCTAGTGCCTAAGAAGGACGGGACGACCCGCTTCTGTGTGGACTATCGTCGGCTAAATGAAAAGACGACCACTGATGCCTACCCTATGCCCCGAGTAGATGACCTGTTAGACCAGTTAGCGGGGGCGACCTGGGTTTCGACACTAGACCTTAGCCGGGGTTATTGGCAGATCCCGTTGACGGCAGATGCTGTCCCCAAGTCGGCATTCATCACCCCATTCGGCCTGTACCAATCTCGGGTCATGCCGTTTGTGATGAAGAATGCCCCAGCTACATTTCAGCGGCTGGTAGATCAGCTACTCGAGGGTCTGCAGGGCTATACCTGCGCCTATCTCGACAATATAGCGATCTTCAGTGACTCTTGGGACGAGCACCTCCAGCATCTGGATGTGGTATTGGGCAGAATACAGGCAGCAGGGATGACTATCCGCCCCGACAAATGCCAAATAGGTATGGGCAAGGTCCAGTACTTGGGACACCGGGTGGGAAATGGGAAACAGCGACCTGAACCCGCCAAAATTGAGGCTATTGTCAACTGGCCTGTACCGCTCAATAAGAAGCAGGTCCTAGCTTTCTTAGGTACCGCAGGGTATTACAGAAAATTTGTACCCAATTACAGTTCTTTGGCCAAACCCCTGACTGACCTTACCAAGAAAACCCTGCCCCGGACAGTCCTGTGGTCCCCAGAATGTGGTGCTGCCTTTGTAGCCTTAAAAACAGCCCTAGGAAATTCTCCGGTCTTGGCCGCTCCTAACTTTAATCAACGCTTTTTGGTCCACACAGACGCTTCCATGTTTGGGCTCGGGGCCGTGTTGAGCCAGGTCAACAGCCAAGGAGAGGAGCACCCAGTAGCATACCAAAGTTGCAAGCTACTGGAACGGGAGGTGGGCTATGCTGCTATTGAAAAAGAGTGCCTGGCTCTTGTGTGGGCACTAAAGCGGTTCCAACCGTACTTGTATGGCCGGGAATTCACTGTCTTAACTGACCACAACCCCCTTGTGTGGCTGAACAGAGTGTCCGGGGACAATGGTAGACAATGGTAGACTATTGGGGTGGAGCCTATCCCTTCAACCCTTTAATTTTACAGTGCAATACTGTCCGGGAAAGGACAATAAAAACGCAGATGGCTTATCACGGCAAGAAGACGTGTGAGTCAACACCACACCCAGTGTTTTCCTCGCCACCTTCAGACTTATCCGTGTGGACAACCCCGAGCTGGCTCTCTTTGAAAGGGGGAGAAAAGTGTCACGGGAGGGCTACTAGATGGGTAGCTCCTACCGGAATCAGTTAAAATATCCAAAAGCCAAACAGGGCTTCCCTGCATGCAATTCCCCCAACATAGCATACGAGACTGGTCGTGTTGGGAAAACAAGAAGAACTGTTTATTGACACAAAACACAGGACATGTATACAGGAAAACATCTTGATAACAAAAGTTGAACAAAAGAACTTCTTCACACCTACACAAAAGGACAGTACCTGGCAGCCAATCAGATGAAAGGTAGGATTAGTAGCAACCAATCCCCAGCAGGGGGCGTGCCCCACAGATCAGCAAATATATGCAAATTGGGCATTTAACTAAGCAACCAATCAGAACAGTGCCTACACTGGGGCTTGGTCTGAGCAACCAATAGGAAAACCGCCTACCTTTTGAAGAAGAGAATGAGCTCAGCAGCCAGGATAAACCTTTATTTTGAAGTGGCTGCTGAAGCTACATTCCTGGGGAAAGGGTACAAGGGATTAGGCTCTTGAACAGGGCACCATACATGTAAAACACACAGTTAGAACAGGGGAAAATAACTCAGCCGGAACATGGGCACTGAGGAACGGAAAAACATGGTTGTCTGGAGGGGTGCTACCGTGACACATTGATTGCATGGGAGCAGAAGATCATATCACTACTTCTGAACATTGCTGTGTGCCGTGATAACTAAATTCCACATTGTGTTCTATGCCTCAATAAACCTACACAAGAGGAGCTGCACGAAAGGTCTAAGTTTGAAGAAGTGCATATAGTTGCTTGAATCCACAGCTGGTGGTGTAAAGAGATTGTGTCTCCAGTTTCTACAGATGTCACTTTTTATGATTAAGCGCCTGGAGCGCGAAACGCGTCAAGCTTTTTCTTACCTGTACACCTGCACTACCGCTGTGGATTTATAACCTATTCATGGAATAAACGAATACTTTTTTTCACTTTTAAACTGGCTCCAGGAGTGCTGTTTTTCCTGCATACTTTCTCTTTGTCACTTTTTATAGGGTTAACTCTGGGGTTATTTAATTATCTGCAACTCTATTTCGATGATAGCTCCATTTTTTTATGTGGACTCAAGCTTGCAGTTCTCCCTGAGTTTGAGAGTATCCTAGTGATACTTTAAAGGGACACTACCACTTACATAAGATGTAACTAGATATCCTGATAATTGGAAAACAAAAAATTGGCTTGACCCCAATGTTCAGTCTATGGAGGCAGTAGCAAAGCCGGTATTTTTTTGAAAATTACTGGGAGAGGGCTTGAGTCAAATATAAAAAATGTGATTTATGCAGAATCCCTGCAATAAATCACACTAGAAAAAACCCCTGTGCACTATACAAGTAATCTTCATCTTGCACCAATGTGAGTTTGGGGACTAGATGTCACTTAAAAATTATAATTGTATATAAATATTAGTGTGTTTAAAATAGGTGTATTTTTACACTTCTATTTTCAATTCTCCAACAAAAATCAGAATAATTGCAATGGGTGAATTTCCTGAATTCAGAGCGTGCTTGGGGGTGATGGGCACATATTGGGTAGCCGATTCGGACATGAATTCAGGGATAGTGAGTAGTTGCATTTCGGTGTTTTGTGAAATTCAACTAAAGTTCACGACCCAAATCCAATTCGGGACATATCAGTGTATACTGAATCGACCATATTATATGTGTAGGGTCTTTTGCAAACCTAGCAACGCTCCTGTGTGAACTGCATTTCCCATAATGCACAGCCTGCCAATAGCTGACAGAGCTTCATGGGAAATTTAGCCCACAACAGCTGCAGTGCCATCACTGTTCTATACTCTCTGCTCTAAGAAAAATAAAACCAAATACATTGTCTCATTTTGCTTCAAATACTCCAGGTCTGAGTAATATATGAAAATCATGCAATTAGATTTGTGGGATATCACATGCATGTCTTCACTTCTAGTCTTGATGAAACAGTGAATATTAAAAAACATTGACATGTGATGTTATTTTACTTCTGTGAAATGCAGATTTCAGTGCTGCAGGGGTTCTACCCAAACTGATTTAAGTAATTGCTAGCAGTTTCAAACTCTCAAATACTTCTTGATGCCTAAATTACCAAATAGGAAATCTGACCCCAGTTCCAATCCTGGTCTCCTTCTCTTCTGCTCTGTGTGGGATGCCCAATCTCTAATATTTACATGTAAGTAGCACGCAGTGCCTGCACTGACCAAAGTGCATTGTGGTTGTGTCATTTAAGATGAAAGCAGAGAACTGAAATGTTATTGTTTAGCCTGGGTGATAAAAACATATTAAACATACGAGGTTGGGTGCTGAATGAAATTTGAATGCAGGATTTAATATAGCTGGCTTGTTCAAGTAACAGCCACACTCTATATCAAGAAAGTCAAACTCAATGGGGCTGATGGCTGGTTTGGATGACACCTATGAAGGGTCGCACAGTGCATGAAAAGCTTACCTTTCCAACATCATCATTTCAGCATTGCATTTCTCATGATCGCTGTACTTCACTGCAGACCTCCAATCATCTATGCACCCCACTTCTGCTCTCTCATGTTCTCTGCACCCCACTACTACCCTACTTGCACTACAATCTGCATGCCACTTTTCCGTCCCATTATTTCAACCCCCCCGCAATTCCTTTATTTCCAGTTAAATGCTGAACATATGTTGTGCAGGAGATACGTGACCTTGTGCTTATTCTGTGCAACAAACTCACTCCTATTTGTTGTTATCAGATGTTATACAGCATGGATGGAGATGGCTTGGCATAAGGTAACCAGATTTTTAAAATTAAATCCAGGGACATATTTGTGCATATACAGCAGTAAAACATGCATTTTATGAGTATATTTTCAACAAATGTTTAACACACTGCATTTGGTTTCTGTTTATGGAGTAAATTCATCATCCTAAATATATTGCATCCCTTCTCCCATTACCTTTTGATATTACAGGACACTGCTTACTTTGGTGACATTGTACTGTGTTTTGGGCAAACAAAGATTGTACACAACGAATAGCAAAGCCCTCAATACTTATTTTTGGCCCAGGAAAATGGGCCATCCACAAAAAAAAGAAAATCCAGTTATTAAAAGTAAAATCCTGACACAGCTATGCACGTCTGTCCTCAGCAGAGAACGGACACATACTAAAATCTCATCAACATAGGGCTGGGATTTCAAATTCCTAATAGAGTCAGTCACCCAGAGGCCTCCTGCATTTAACCGCTGAGGATGGAAATGTGCAGCTACGTCAATTTTCATTTTTCAAAAAAAATGTTATACTATTTTTTGGGGGATTACCACTTTACCTGGGCCGAAGATGATGACAAAGGGATTTGTGGATGGTCATGGGACATTAATCTAAGGTATGTTTTTTTTTTACAGCTCACCCTTTGTTTGCCAGGAGGGTGGTCAGTGAAAATTTGTTTTGTTTTTTACAGCTTTTTAAAAATCTTATTTTAGGATTTCAGACCTTGGCAACTTAGAATTAGGGGGGCAGGTTGGGTTATGTATTTATTTTACTCTTAGGGGGTCAGGGGTCGGGGGCATCTTTCAGTATTTAAAGGGGGAGATGCGGACACTTTTTAGGCTTTTTGTAATGGGTAATTTTACCACACCCTTTAAAGAATGCTCCTTATTTTACCACATTATATGTTGTTTCTATTTACTGGGTGTTATGATGATTTTACCAAACCTGTTAAATAATAGAGGCCATTTATCTCATTCCAGTTTTTTAAGATTTAGTCCAACTCGACAGCCTGAAAACCAGTTTATTTTTTCCCCAACTGAAATGAATGGGAGGTGAGTTTAACCTATGTGAGTTTCACATAAATTCCCCACATCTCGAACTTACTGAATGCTTACTGAATAGCATTTTGCAAGGTTAATCCTAAACTTGGACTTTAGTGATTAGACCCACAAGGTTTTAAACAAGTTCGACTTGGTGTAAAACTCTTAATATCAATGAGCGAAGAAATGACAGTAGTAGGTTTTTGAGACTAAGTCCAAATTGAACCTCCAAACTTGACCTCATTGGCACACCTCACTTAACCTCCATCTAGCATGCCTTCACCATACCTTGACATTGAAAATATGCTTTGCAGTTCATGATCAAAATTAAGGTATGTGGGAGAGGGTGAATAACTCTGAGTTTGAGCTCTCATGTCAAATACCAAACTCAGATTAGTGAAAAGCCCCCCATATCTCCATTTTTCGCTGAATTGGAGTACTAAATGCAGTTGTGATTGTAAGGACCAGGTGGTAGTAAATATGCAATGCAATTATATAATGGCTGCTTATCAAAATGATGAACCTTGCTGCTACAGGAAAGCATTGGGAGCATATTCAAGAAAGTTCCTGAGGATAGAGTAAAAACACCAGTAACAATACACAAGACCAAAGAACTGTCATGGAAGCTCTGTTTAGAATGCAAAAGATTCTGGCCAGTGAAGCAAACCATTATTTGCAAAACATTTTTTTTTTAAATTCACATGAAAATTCCTCTGTGGAGTCTTAAAAATTTAAATACAGCTTTTGATTTTGATACATATATATATATATATATATATATATATATATATATATATATGTGTGTGTGTGTATATATATATATATATATATATATATATATATATATATATATATAATTTAATTAAATGCAGATTGCTAAGAAAAGAAGAATATACATAGAGTGTGATAACATTGAAAACGCAGTGTATAAAATTTGGCACACTCTGGACATGGTGACAGTAATGGAAATACAGGAGTATTAATTGAATAAGACAAAAAAGTTTTAAATATGCAGGGATGATGAGAGAAGGGCCTTATACAGTGCTGACTGTGTGAGACCAGTAGCCACCAAGCTCTTCTCAAATACATCTTTTTTTCATGTTAGAGGGCCTATGCATTCTTTTTGCTGTCAGCTGCAACACACCACTAGGCAGCTGTTAACATATGTATGACTAGTGTGACGGAGTTTGAATGATTCACACATTGAGCAAGTCTAAGCACAAAGAACTAAGGATTAAGAATGACATGGGAATTGTGGTCACATATATTAGACCCTAAATGTTGCAACTGAGTGCTCTTTTTGATTATGTCAAGATTTAGGTTGACTACATCTTCAAGGCCTTTTCAGCACCGTCCTTAGAAGACCCTGACAGGCCTGCTTTTCATACCAAACCTGGTGATTTAAAGTCTCCCAACTAATGTTTTGAAGTAATGTTCAGTTTTTAAATTTATTTCATATTCAATTTCTTATTTTAAAACAGTACCGTGTGGAAGAAGTATTGCAAGAATACTTGTTGCTGCCCTCTGCCAACTACTTTATACCTGTGGATGGACCAGACCTGGGCCGGTTACAATCAAGTTGTTACAATCAAAACAAAGAAGCGGGCAGCTCAAAATGTTATGAACAAAAATATAAAAAATGCTTTATTTAAAAAAGTCAAAAACGATTCAAGTAGATCACCAGCCCTGTATAAGGCACAAAATCACCTGATGCGTTTTATACTGCAAGGGTACTTAGTCATGGCTGGACTCCTTTGCATGAGGAACATAGCAAACCACAGACGTATCTTTCAGCCTACACTGGCCTCTTCAGTGTAGTATGGCTAATGATCCTCTAGGTGCAGCAAACCACGGACACATGGCCGTGGGCCTACCCTTTTACTTTTGGAGACAAAAAATAGGAGTAGGAGCACAAACTCGCCAAGAACAGACAGCACCATTTAGCTATACAGTTAGGGCATCGCCAATGTTTGCGTGCTTACACCATTGCAGTGAAAACCACTCCATTAGTATATCAGGCTAATCCCACCCATAAGGGCAGTGCAGACCCGAAATGCATGGCTAATCTCCACCGCATGAGGAGAACAGCAAACCACAGACGTACATTTAGACTAAAGTAACCAGTGCACCTGCTAAGAATATTATTTCTGAATATTCAAATAGCAAATGTTAATTCAAATATTATTTCACTTTTTAAGAAAAAAAATCACATCTGTATGATGTGACCATAGAGCTATAAATGCTAAGGTATTAGTTTCTAGGTTGTAGTGGGAATGCATGACACTATCTGTTAAATTGTATAAAAAATAACACAGCCTCATTTAAAGGACCTTCTAGTCCCCATACTCACTTTGGTGCAAGTTGAAGGTTACTGATTGTATAGTGCACATTCTTTTTTCCATTGTGATTTGATGCAGGCATTTTGCAAAAATCACATTTTTAATATTTGACTCAAGCCCTTGAATTATGCAGTGTCCAAAACCAAGGACGAGAATAAAGAACTGAAAAAATGGATAAAAAGAGTCTGAACCAAAATTACTATAATTAATACAATACTGGCAAGCAAATTCGTCTTCATTGTAAATCGACAGGAAATTACGTGATCATATTTTGCATCCTGTAATATTTTTATATTTTCCTATGAATTTACAATAAAGAAAAGTTTGCTTTGCAAGACGGTTGCCAATACTGAATTTATTATACTGTCAAGTACCATTCAGAAGCTGTGCTCTTTATTCATGAAAGTGTGAATTGCAGGGGATTGAGAAGGGAAAAGGCAAACTTGAGGTAACTTTAGTAAGGGTTTGAAGTATAGCTATTTTGGCATTTGCAACTCCTTTCTCATTTCCCTCTTTCAAAAATGAAGTCTTAAATAAAACAGGGAAACGGCCTTTATCTATAAAAAGAAAATACATTTTGGGGTTTAGTGTGTTATATGCTTATGTTGAGTGCTTTTAGTGTCTTAATATGCTTTAAGTATATTCCATTTTGTAAATTGCTTCAGAAGAAATGTATTACCAAAGTATGGTTTTCTCAGTTGTTCAGTCTAATTGGTAAGATGCCAATGTTGTCCTCCACACTATTAACATCTGTTAGTATACATTATTAGAATGTTATTCTACACCAGCCTTAGCTTAGCACAGTTAAACATTAAGTCCTTGGAATCTACTGGCAATTTCATGCTCAATGGTATATTCACAGATTGAATATGTTTACTCATTTCCAACATGATTTTATTATACTAACAGCCATTAATCAATCTTTGTCTGCCAATGTACCAGTTAGATTGTGGTACTGTAGTCAGCATTGCCAGTACATTACCATTAGTTAGTGATGATGCGATAAAAACAGAGTTATGTATACAAATCAACAGGACATGAGGAGTAAATATTAACTACTGTATCATGTTTTTCTACTTTCAGTAACTGTACAATGCAGTTTATGTCCCATGGTATTACTAATATAAATATATGTGTAGTAATGATTTCTAATAAACTTTTTTTTTGATTGTTGCCTCATGAGTATTTTTATATTATTCAATCAAGGATTTTTAGATGTGAGCATGGACCACTATTTTCTTGTCGTATTCCATACATTGCTTTTGCTTACCATACTCTCCTACCACGAGTAAGCTTGAGACCATACACAGAATCTAATTAAGGGTGATTCTGCTCCATACGTGTAAGGCTGTTAGGTCTTATGTCTGCCTTGCTGTCTAAGTGATAATTTATTATACATCTTTGCAGCTCTCAAGGCTCGTTCCAACTTGTTTTGTGTTTAAGCTTTTTTTGTTGTTTTTAGCTATCACTACTTTCTCATTATAGTTACAAAAATAGAAGAGTTGTGCATTCAATATAGCTATGCAATCTCCATTAACTAACACAAAGTCACTTGCCTCAGTTGTGCATTCAATTTAGCTATATAATCTCCATTAACTAACACAAAGTCACATGCCTTTGTAATGCGTTAAGATTTTCCCTGCTTATAGCAGCCACATGTTCAAGAACCTGACTGAAAATACTTTAGTGAAGTAACTGAAAACCAAGCCAAAGCCCTTTGTGAGCTGCCACCTGCACTACTTTACACTCTACTCTCTTTCCTCCCCATATTAGTTTTACCTGCCTTTATCCTCTCCCTATAAACAATTGATTTGTGGTCATTGCTAAATCTCTGGAGGCAAAAGTATGTCCGGTACCATATCACACTCAACACCCTTGACCGGTTGTGCTGTTCTCTTTATCACATCATGGACAGCGCTAAATGAAATGAGCAAAACAAAAAAAATCACACAATTATATGAATATATAATAAAAATATATATTTTATTTTAAAAGATAATTGATTCAATAAATTAAACAAACATACACCGAACACCCATAACATTATAACTGGGATGGGACAGTATTATAAATGTTTAATAGCGGTTAATTTTAGTATTAGGGTTTGGGAGGGTTAGGTATTAGGGTTTGGGGGATTGGGTATTAGGGTTTGGGGGGTTCATTTTAGCATTATGGTTCAGGGAGGTTAGGTATTAGGGTAAGGGGGATTAATTTTAGTATTAGGGTTCAGGGGGGTAATTTTAGTATTGGTTCGGGGGGGTCCATTTTAGTATAAGGGGGGTTCATATATTGGGGGGTTTACATTTGTAAGTGCTGACAGTTCAGCGCTGAACTGGCAGCACTTACATTGTCACGATGAAGCGGCCATGTTCATCTTCGCAGCTGACAGTTCAGTGTTCAAACTGCTGTGCTGAACTGCCAGTGGTGAAGCAGCTGCGAACAGGTGTCCAAGACCCCATTATGACCACCTGCCTAATATCGTGTAGGATTACACATGGGAAGAAGGCAAGCCAGTGGAGGCAGTCTGATACTTTGGGTACGATCTGCTGGGAAACCTGTGGTCTTGCCATCCAATCGAGCATCTTTGGTGTGTGCTGGACAAACAAGTCCGATGCATGGAGGCCCCACCTAATAACTTACAGGACTTAAAGGATCTGCTGCTAACATCTTGGTGCCAGAAACCACAGCACACCTTCATGGATCTAGTGGAGTCCATCCCTTGATCGGTCAGGGCATGGTGGTCATATTGTTATGGCTGATAATAATATATATATGTATATATATTCATTACATAAGGGTCTACTCATTCAGCTCCATTGGAAAAATTTTCCCGCCCGGCTACATTGGCCTAAAGTTTGAAATTCTCTGTAAGTCTCTCTTTATTGAGTAGAACCTATAATTTTTTCATAAATCCTATTTTTTATGGGAAACGTATTTATTAATTTAGTGTTTTTTTTTGTTTTTTTTTAATGAATACCCAGAATTGTAAGTAAAGATTTGACATCTTCCATATTCCATCTACTGAAATTAACAGTTCTCTCACAGTGGTTTCACTTCCGAGAATGTATTTCTGTGGATTACTAAGTGATTGTTGAATTTCTCTTTTAGAAGATAATTAAGAAGTGAGTTCACTTTCAATTCACCTGTTTTACATTACTCTTCTGCTTCTTCCTTATCCATTAATGAGTAAGAAACCACACAACACTATCAGTAGGCCTTGTGCTTTACAGTCATTTAAAGAAACAGTCAATACTAAAAAATGTTTCTTTTGCTGCATGAATCAAAATGAGATATTGGTCATGCTCTTTAATGGCAGGCTACTATCTGTATTTAAAGGACAGATTATCACTGTCTCTGCCCAAGCTATGACAGGCCGCAGCCTGTCTAAGGTAAATCTATGCAGCATTTATATGTGCAATGTGGGAAAAGAGTAGTTTACATTTAAATTGCAGTGCTAAATGTAATTTATATCCACTGTCCTCTTCAGTGCACAGAGGTCATTAGATTTCTATACTCATGGTTATTCACAATAAACTTGTCAAGCTGTTTTTCTGATTGACTTATAATTTTTGTTGGCACCATAAATGTAATATTTCTTAATGGAAGGTGCTATTTATTAACCTAATAGGTATGCTGGCAATTTACTGTACAGTTTGGATGTAGCACAAGCAGCTCATTTGAAACAAAGTGGGATTGTGGATTTGATTAATTCATTTGAAAATGTTCCTCAAAATTAAACTGAAGATGCATTTTGCATCAAGCCTGACAAGGATCAAGTTGTTGAGGGACTGAAAATAGTGTAGCAGTCAAAAGAGGGAAAAGCAGCTTAGTGTATACAGTAATTAATAACACCTATCATGATCAAATTTCAGCCCACTTGGTCTAACTAACTCACATTGAATGCAATGGCTTATATCTTGACAGCTTTTGTTTTTAGCTTGACAGTCAGATTTTACAAAGGAAAAGCTGATACATTCTGCTGGAAAATAACTACCATATTTGCTTGAATATAAGACGACCCTGATTATAAGATGACCCCCCAAACTTTGGATATTCCTTTAGGAAAAAAATGTAAAAGCCTGAATATAAGACTACCCTATAGGAAAAAAGTTTAACTTGTTATATTCACATGTAAATTGCTTTTTCATATTTAATACAATTTATGTTAAATGTATTTCTTGTTTTCATTCCCTTTTATTTGCCCATCTGCCACCTAGACGTAGCCAATTCATCTCCCCCATAGCCATCTGCCCATCAGACTTAGCCAATGCTGCCCCTACCCCCCTAGACTTAACCAGTGCTGCCTCCCACTCCCTACCCAGCCTTAGCCAATGCTGCTCCCCCTCCCTCCCACAGACTTGACCAATGCTGCCTCTCCCCCCCCAGACTTGCTCAATGGTGCCTCTCCCCCTCCCCCAGACTTGCCAATGCTGCCTCCCCCCAAGACTTGCGAAAACTGCATCTTCCCCCCTCTCCCAGATTTGCCAATGCTGCCTCTTCTCCCTACCTCACTCCCCCAGACTTCCAATGCTGCCTCTTCCTCCTACCTCCCTCTCTCAGACTTGCCAATGCTGCCTCTTCCTCCCCTCCCTCCCCCAAAGACTTGCCAATGCTGCCTCCCCCCCCAGACTTGCCAATGCTGCCTCTTCCCCCCCCCAAGACTTGCGAAAGCTGCCTCTTCCCCCCTCCCCCAGACTTGCCAATGCTGCTTCTTCCTCCCTCCCCCCCCAGACTTGCCAATGCTGCCTCTTCCCCCCCAAGACATGCGAAATCTGCCTCTTCCCCCCTCCACCAGACTTGCCAATACTGCCTCTTCCCCCACACTTGCCAATCTCCTTGGTGGTAAGTGGGGGCAGCAGGAAGGCTTCCGTTATAGAAGTCCCGATGGATGTGTCGGGCAGCAGTGGAGGATGTCTGCGTGTTTCGTGCAAACATCCACCACCTGCTTATGAGAGGGATCCAGGTCCCCTGCAGAGCATTTGCTCTGAAAAAAACTTGTCTTATATTCAAGCAAATATGGTACTTCTTAGTTATAACACCCTTTACAGAGGACATATTTAGTCAGTTAGTGACAATTTAATGCACATTAGCACCAAATACCACAATTACTTCCTTTACAAATAATTAAAATAAAGATGTTTGTATCTAATTTAGGAATATTTTACAAGAAACTGAGGCAAGTGGTGTCTGTCTACCAAATATATACATAGATACACAAAACTGAAACATTGTGGTATTTAACCACATGGAAACCAATAGAAAGGTGTCAAGATACATCTTAATTATAAATTACCCTAACATATAGAAGCAGGAAGTACTAGAACACTGAAAAGTATTTTATACTATTACAATACTATTCAATTATAAATTATTCTTAATTCAAATGTTCTAGTCCTCAAACAGGTGAACATGAGGCTCTATGCCAGAGGCGTCCAACGTGCGGCCCGCCTGAGCTCTGCTCCGGTAGGCGCACCTCGAACTGCACACCACACGAGAAGCTGTGTCTGGGAACGAAGTTCCCTACACGCTCTGTGTAGGGAACTTCGTTCCCCGATACAGCTTCCCGTGCGGTGTGCAGTGCACAAAATCCCCTCCTCTACCCTGCGCAAGGGTCAGAGGGAGAGAAGAAGCGCACCGGGAGTCCACAGCCACGTGTTTGGGGTAAGTGTATGTATGTATGTGAGTGGGTGTATCAATGTGTGTGTGGGTTAAGTGTATGTATGTATGTGAGTGTGTGTATCAATGTGTGTGTGGGTTAAGTGTATGTATGTATGTATGTATGTGAGTGTGTGTATCAATGTGTGTGTGTGGGTTAAGTGTATGTATGTATGTATGTATGTGAGTGTGTATAAATGTGTATTAGTGTGTGGGGTAAGTGTATGTGAGTGTGTGTGTGGGGTAAGTGTATGTATGTGTGTGTGTGGGGTAACTGTATGTATGTGAGTGTGTGTGTATAAATGTGTGTGACTGGGGTAAGTGTATGTATGTGAGTGTGTGTATAAATGTGGATGTGTGTGGGGGTTAAGTGTATGTATGTTTGTGAGTGTCTGTATAAATGTGTATGTGTGTGGGGGTTAGTGCATGTATGTATGTGAGTGTGTGTATCAATGTGTGTGTGGGGTAAGTCTATGTATGTATGTGAGTGTGTGTATCAATGTGTGTGTGGGTTAAGTGTATGTATGTATGTGAGTGTGTGTATCAATGTGTGTGTGGGTTAAGTGTATATATGTATGTATGTATGTATGTATGTGAGTGTGTATAAATGTGTATTAGTGTGTGGGGTAAGTGTATGTGAGTGTGTGTGTGGGGTAAGTGTATGTGTGTGTGGGGGGTAACTGTATGTATGCGAGTGTGTGTGTATAAATGTGTATGTGTGTGAGTGGGGTATGTGTATGTATGTGAGTGTGTGTATAAATGTGGATGTGTGTGGGGGTTAAGTGTATGTATGTTTGTGAGTGTCTGTATAAATGTGTATGTGTGTGAGTGGGGTAAGTGTATGTATGTGAGTGTGTGTATAAATGTGGATGTGTGTGGGGGTTAAGTGTATGTATGTTTGTGAGTGTCTGTATAAATGTGTATGTGTGGGGGGGTAAGTGTATGTATGTTTGTGAGTGTCTGTATAAATGTGTATGTGTGTGGGGGTAAGTGTATGTTTGTATTGAGTGTGTGTATCAATGTGTGTGTGGGTTAAGTGTATGTATGTATTTGAGTGTGTGTATGTGTATTAGTGTGTGGGGTAAGTGTATGTGAGTGTGTGTGTGGGGTAAGTGTATGTATGTGAGTGTGTGGGGTAACTGTATGTATTTATGTATGTGAGTGTGTTTGTGTATAAATGTGTATGTGTGTGAGTGGGGTAAGTGTATGTATGCGAGTATGTGTATAAATGTGTATCTATGTGAGTGCATGTTAAGTGGGTGTGGGGTAAGTGTATGTATGTATGTGAGTGTGTGTGTATAAATGTGTATGTGTGTGGGGTAAGTGTATGTATGTGAGTATGTGTGTATAAATGTGTATGTGTGTGTGGGGTAATTGTGACTGTGTGTGTGGGAAGGGGGGGGGGGGGTAAGTGTGACTGTGAATGCATGTGTGTGTTTGTAGTTAATGTGACCACTACACATTAGTGTAAAATATATATATATTTACATACACACATGTATATAATTATAAATATTATTCTCTGAATGAATGAAAAATGAATGCGGCCCACGCACGCATACATTTCTAGCAAAGTGGCCCTTTGCAGAATAAACTTGGACACCCCTGCTCTATGCAATAAAGAGAGAATTGCAGGGAACAGAGATTAGAATTTTTCCATCACAGCTAATTTGCCCTTAAGTTTGAAATTCCTATCTCAGTTCTCTGCAATTCTCTCTTTATTGAGTAGACCCTAAAACAGGGGGGTCCAAGTTCTTTCTGTGGTGGGTCACTTCATAAAAAATGTATGTGTGCATGCGCCGCATTCATTTTTCATTCATAGAAAAGTATGTATATGTATATATATACATATATATATATATATACACACACACACACACATATATATATACATATACATATACACAGTAATGTGCAGCATGTGAGTCACACTGACACACAGACACAATTACATACAGAGTCACACTGACACACACACACGCTTTCATACAGTCCCACTGACACACACACACACACACACACACACACATACAGGCACACTGACACACTTACATATAGAGTCACTTTGACACACATTTACATACAGAGTCACACTGACACACACACGTTTACATTAGGGTTGCCACCTTTTCCTCCAAAAAATACCGGCCATGTGTGGGCAGAGCTACAAGAGGGAGGGGCCATGAGGGGTGGGGCCACAAAGGGGGCGGATTATCACTGAAATTATATATATTATTTGTATATCATGCCAATGAGAAGCGTGTGTGTACATTATATATATATATATATAAATATTTATATATCATATACACACACATAAGCTGTCTCTCACACTCTTAAACAAGCTTTCTCGCACACACACACACACACACACACATGCTGTCTATCACACACAAAGACTGTCAGGGTTGGGACCTGGGAGCGTAGCGCAGGGGTGTTGGCACTAGGTGGTGCGCACACTAGAGAAGTCCGGAGTGGCAGCAGTACCAAGGGGTAAGGCAGAACAGTGTTCGAGGTAGGTAATGGGTAATCCGGGGTCAGGAGTGGAGAGGTAAACGTAGTTGAATGGAGAATCCGAAGTCAGGAGTGGAGAGGTAAACGTAGTCGATAAACAGTCCAAGGGTTCGGTAGCCGGGAGATCAATAAACACAGGGAAACGAGGAACAAAGGTATGGGTAGGAATCACTGTAGAGGGAGTATCCACACTACAAGCTTGGAAAACGAGCAAGCACTGAATGAACACCTGGCAGGTGCATGAACCCCATTCTCTGGTTCCCATGTCTTCTCTTCAGGGCCATATCCTTTCCATTTGACTAAATATTCCAAACGCCCTCTGCGGATCCTGGAGTCGAGTATCTTCTCCACTTCATACTCCTCTGTACCATCTACGGTGACAGGAGGTGAGCGAGGTTGATTCCTCCCTACAAATGGATTATGGAGATACCTTCAGAAGGGAGACGTGAAAAGTGGGATGGATGCGCCATGAAACTG
Organism: Pelodytes ibericus; assembly: GCA_036172795.1. Classification (NCBI taxonomy): domain Eukaryota; kingdom Metazoa; phylum Chordata; class Amphibia; order Anura; family Pelodytidae; genus Pelodytes; species Pelodytes ibericus. The sequence continues at coordinate 97,911,764 of CM069860.1, forward strand.
GTAGTTGAAGACAAACAGCAGCAGGACCGATCAAGGTGGTAATTTCAAATGGACCTAGGAATTTTGGGCCGAGCTTTCTGGCCGGGCCTGCTGTTTTGATGTGAGCAGATGAGAGCCAAACTTTGTCTCCAACTTGGTATTGGGGAGCCGGGGTTCGGCGACGATCAGCCTGTTTTTTGTAATCTTGTTGTGCTTTGGTGAGAGTTGTTCGCAGAGTAGAGAAGCTCTGTTGCAGAACACGAAGACGATCAGTAGCTAGAGGCACCATGGAGGTACGAGGAAGATCAAAAGGAAAGCCTGGGTCAAAACCGTAGTTGGCCTTGAAGGGTGACATGCCCGTGGAACGTTGGATTCGGTTGTTGTAGGCATACTCGGCTAGAGGTAAGAGATTGAACCAGTTGTCTTGTAGATGGTTAGTATAGCATCGAAGGTACTGTTCCAGAATTTGGTTCACTCTCTCGGTTTGTCCATTTGTACTGGGATGATAGGCCGATGACAGAAGGCGTTGGAGACGAAGACCTTGACAGAATGCTTTCCAGAACCGAGAAGTGAATTGGACGCCTCGATCAGATAGGATGGTGCGAGGAACCCCGTGTAGTTTGAATACATGTTGTATGAATAAATCGGCTGTCTCTGCTGCTGTGGGAACTTTGTGTGTTGGGATAAAATGGGCCATCTTCGTGAGGCGGTCTACCACGACCATGATTGTGGTATGTTGTTTTGAAGGTGGAAGATCGACTATAAAGTCTACTGAGATCTCTTCCCAAGGTTGAGTAGGGATGGCCAATGGTTGTAGTAACTTTTGGTGTTGACTTTTGGATCGGGCACACGTTTCACAGGTGTTGATGTAGCGGTGGATGTCTTGGGCCATTTGAGGCCACCAGAAGGTTTTACGGGCATGGTGGAGTGTTTTTTGAAGACCTCCATGTCCTGCCAAAGGATGGTCATGGATAGCTTGTAAGATGGTCATACGGACTGGTTTTGGGACAAAAACACGGTGATCTTTGTATAGCAGTCCCTGTTCGGTTCTTAAGGTAGGAAATTGGTTAGATACAGAGGGGTCCTGGGTATGTTTTCGGATCTCCTGTACGAGTGAGGTTTGAAGAGCTAGGAAATGGTCGGGTTGGAGGATAGTGTCTTTGGTGAAGGAGTCTTTAGTGGAGGTGTCAAAAACACGGGACAGAGCATCGGCTTTAGTGTTCTGAGTTCCTGGCCGATAGGTGATGTGTAGTCTGAAGCGTGTGAAGAATAGTGCCCATCGAGCTTGACGAGGACATAAGCGTTTTGCGGTGCGTAGATATTCAAGATTACGGTGGTCCGTAAATACCGTGATGGGATGATGTGCTCCCTCTAGGAGATGTCTCCATTCTTGAAGAGCCAATTTTATGGCCAGAAGTTCTCGGTCTCCAACATTATAGTTCATCTCTGCAGGGGAAAGACGTTGCGAATAAAAAGACACCGGGTGTAGGTCCTCTTTTATCCCATATCGTTGTGATAGTATGGCCCCCACAGCTGTTTCAGAGGCATCTACCTCCAGAAAGTATGCTTTCTCTGGGTTTGGTAAGATGAGGATGGGAGCAGAGGTGAATCTCCGTTTTAGTTGGTCAAACGCTTGTTGTGCCTTGGAGGACCAAAGGAAGGGAGTGTCTTTCTTGGTAAGGTGGGTAAGGGGTTGTACGACCCTGGAAAAGCCGTTAATAAATAGTCTGTAAAAATTGGCGAAGCCCACGAAACGTTGCACCGCCTTAACGGATGTAGGGGCCGGCCATTGAAGAATTGCGGAGACCTTTTTGGGGTCCATCTTGATAGACCCTGGTTTGATCACGAAACCCAGAAATTCCACAGATGTTGTTTCAAAGTAGCATTTCTTTAATTTGGCATAGAGTTGGTTGTCCTGTAACCGTTGGAGAACTTGACATACATGTTTTCTATGTTCAGGTAGAGAGGAGGAATACACGAGGATGTCGTCCAGATAAACGACCACATAAGAGTCCAACATATCACGGAACACATCATTCAGGAAGTGTTGAAAGGTTGCGGGAGAGTTGCAAAGTCCAAAAGGCATGACCCGATATTCATAGTGGCCGTACCTGGTTCGGAAAGCCGTCTTCCACTCATCCCCATGACGAATGCGGACCAGGTTGTATGCCCCTAGGAGATCGAGCTTCGTGTAAATGCGTGCTCCTCGTAACCGATCCATCAGTTCAGGTATCAAAGGAAGTGGATACTTATTTTTGATGGTGATGTTATTAAGTTCTCGGTAGTCGACACAGGGCCGAACCCCTCCATCTTTCTTTCCTACAAAAAAGATGCCTGCTCCTGCGGGTGAGGTGGAGGGACGTATAAAGCCCTTGCGTAGATTGGTAGTGATGTAGTCTTTGAGCACAGCGAGTTCGGGTTCTGATAGTGGAAAGATACGGCCAAAGGGGATAGCGGCCCCTGGGAGTAGGTCAATCGGACAGTCGTAGGGTCGGTGTGGTGGTAACTGTTCGGCCTCTTTTTTGTCGGTAGCAGGGAGATCAATAAACACAGGGAAACGAGGAACAAAGGTATGGGTAGGAATCACTGTAGAGGGAGTATCCACACTACAAGCTTGGAAAACGAGCAAGCACTGAATGAACAGTGCTTGCTGTTTAAATAGGGTGCCAGGACCTTTGCTCCGCCCACCATCCTGCAGGTCACCGCCCCCCTCTGGCTTTAGCCAGATAGTGAAGTCAGGAGTAGGACCTGCCCCCTCTCCACACCTCCCTTGCATCCTCCAATGGGAGCACACCACCGGGCCGCAGGCCACGCCCCCCTGCCATCAGAATGACACCTGTGCTTGTGTTACACAAGGCAGGTTGTACTACAGGCCGGGGATGCGACCTACACCGTGATCGCGTGCCCCCCCGGCGGGGTGCACGGTACCTGGAGTCTGCTGGACCAGGTAGGGGATCCCTGCAGGAGGCATGGGATGGAACTGGGGTCTGACAGACAAGCAGTTTCTCACACACAGACTGTCTCTATTGCTCACACACAGACTTTTACTAACTCTCTCACAGACTGTCACTCTCACTCTCTCTCACAAACTCCCCCTACCTCTCTGACAATATCTCCCACCCGCCCCACCTACCCTCACAAGCATGTTATCCCGGTCTAATGTAATATGAAGGGCGGTTGGGAGCAGTTAGTCAATATGCCAGTATTATTTTGCCACTCAATATGCCAGTAATATTTTGCCACTCAATAAGTCAGTATTTTGCCACTCAGTATGCCAGTATTTAGCCATTCAATATGCCATTCTTTTGCAATGTAATATGCCAGTATTTTGCCCCTCAGTATGCCATACTTTTGCCAATATGCCAATATTTTGCCCTCAATATGCCAGGATTTAGCCCCTTAATATGCCAGGATTTTGCCCCTCAATAGCGTTTAATAGCCATTTAATATGCCAGGATTTTGCCAATTAATATGCCAGGATTTTGCCAATTAATATGCCAGGGTTATGCCAATTATTATGCCAGGATTTTACCAATTAATATGACAGAGTTATGCCAGTTAATATGCCAGGATTTTTCCAATTAATATGCCAGGGTTATGCCAATAAATATGCCAGGATTTTCCCAATATGCCAAGGCTATGCCAATTAATATGCCAGGGTTATGCCAATTAATATTCCAGGATTTTCTCAATATGCCAGGGTTATGCCAATTAATATGCCAGGGTTATGCCACTCAATATGCCAGGGTTATGCCACTCAATATGCCAGGGTTATGTCAAGGTTATGCCAATTAATATGCCAGGGTTATGCCACTCAATATTCCAGGGCTATGCCACTCAGTATGCCAGGGTTATGCCAATTAATATGGCAAGGTTATGCCAATTAATATGCCAGAGTTATGCCAATTAATATGCCAGGGTTATGCCAATTACAATGCCAAGGTTATGCCAATTAATATGCCAGGGTTATGCCACTCAATATTCCAGGGTTATGCAAATTAATATGCCACGGTTATGCCAATATGCCAAGGTTATGCCCATCAATATGCCAGTATTTAGCCACTCAATATGCTCATTATGCCACCCTCCTCCCCCAGACCCCAGTACTTACCTCTTTGCTGCTGTCTCCCGGTGCAGGTCCGTGGCTGTGAGGGAAGCGTTGTGTGCTCCCCTCCAGCCGCACGGATCAATAAAGTTTGTTGAAAAAAAAAGTTTAAACAAACTTTATTGAATCCGCATCGGCTGGAGGAGAGCGCACAACGCTTCCCTTACAGCCACGGACCTTCAGAGCACCGGGAGACAGCAGCAAAGAGGATAAGTACTGGGGTCTGGGGAAGTACAAATACAGCGCTTATCTAATATACCGGCCCCGGCCTGAAGACCCTAAATACCAGCTGTGCCGGTAAATTACCGGCCGGGTGGCAACCCTAGCTTACATACAGTCACACTGACACACACACACACATATAGTCACACTGACACACATGCTTACATACAGAGTCACGCTAACACACACACACATGCTTACATACTGAGTCACACTGACACACACACACATGCTTACATACAGAGTCACACTGACAAACACTTAGATACAATCACACTTGCACACACACACACACACACACACTTACATACAGTCCCACTTGCACACACTTAGATACAATCACACTTGCACACATTCACTTAATACAGAAACACTTGCGCACACACACACACTTGCATACACACAGTACCTGACCAATCACAGTTTTCTTTTTTTTATTTATGAACAGGGCTGACTCTGAGAGCTTCAGATACCTCCTCCCCAATTCCCTGCGTGATATTCATAGAAACATAGAAACATAGAAACATAGAATGTGTCGGCAGATAAGAACCATTCGGTCCATCTAGTCTGCCCAATTTCTTTTGAATACTTTTATTAGTCCCCCGTTCACGGTCTTATAGCTAGGATAGCCTTGTGTCTATCCCACGCATGCTTAAAATCCTTGACTGTGTTTACCTCTACCACTTCTGCTGGAAGGCTATTCCATACATCCACTACCCTCTCAGTAATTCACGCTGCTGTTACACTTCTCCCCTCCCTTTGAACCTTGCACTGACCTGACATGATCAAGTTGTTGAGGGACTGAAAATAGTGTAGCAGTCAAAAGAGGGAAAGCAGCTTAGTGTATACAGTAATTAAAAACACCTATCATGATCAAATTTCGGCCCACTTGGTCTAACTAACTCACATTGAATGCAATGGCTTATAGCTTGACAGCTTTTGTTTTTAGCTTGACAGTCAGATTTTGCAAAGGAAAAGCTGATACATTCTGCTGGAAAACAACTACCATATTTGCTTGAATATAAGACGACCCTGATTATAAGAGGACCCCCCAAACTTTGGACTACCCTATAGGAAAAAAGTGTAACTTGTATATATTCGCATGTAAATTGCTTTTTCATATTTAATACAATTTAGAAAAAAATGTATTTCTTGTTTTCATTCCCTTTTATTTGCCCACCTGCCCCCCAGACGTAGCCAATGCATCTCCCCCACAGCCATCTGCCCACCAGACTTAGCCAATGCTGCCCCTACCCCCTAGACATAACCAGTGCTGCCTCCCAGTCCCTACCCAGCCTTAGCCAATGCTGCTCCCCCTCCCTCCCACAGACTTGACCAATGCTGCCTCTCCTCCCCAGACTTGCTCAATGGTGCCTCTCCCCCAGACTTGCCAATGCTGCCTCTGTCCCTCCCCCAGACTTGCCAATGCTGCCTCCCCCAAGACTTGCGAAAACTGCATCTTCCCCCCTCACCCATACTTGCCAATGCTGCCTCTTCCCCCTACCTCCCTCCCTCAGAATTGCCAATGCTGCCTCTTCCTCCCCTCCCTCCCCCCCAGACTTGCCAATGCTGCCTCTTCCCCTAGACTTGCCAATCTCCCTGGTGGTTAGTGGGGGCAGCCAGAAGGCTTCCGTTATAGAAGTACCGAAGGATGTGTCGGGCAGCAGAGGAGGATGTCTGCGTGTTTCGTGCAAACATCCACCGCCTGCTTACGAGAGGGATCCAGGTCCCCTGCAGCTCTGCTAAGGACCTGGATCCCAGACTTATAGTCAGACATGTATCTGAGGTCTAATTATAAGACGAACCTCAAAAATAAGACGAGTGGACTTTTTTAGAGCATTTGCTCTGAAATAAACTTGTCTTATATTCAAGCAAATATGGTACTTCTTAGTTATTACACCCTTTACAGGACATATTTAGTCAGCTAGTGACAGTTTCATGCACATTAGCACCAAATACCACAATTACTTCCTTTACAAATAATTAAAATAAAGATGTTTGTATCTAATTTAGGAATATTTAACAAGAAATTGAGGCAAGTGGTGTCTGTCTACCAAATATATACATAGATACACAAAACTGAAACATTGTGGTATTTAACCACATGGAAACCAATAGAAAGGTGTCAAGATACATCTTAATTATAAATTACCCTAACATGTAGAAGCAGGAAGTACTAGAACACTGAAAAGTATTTTATACTATTACAATACTATTCAATTATAAATTATTCTTAATTCAAATGTTCTAGTCCTCAAACAGGTGAACATGAGGCTATATGCAACAAAGAGAGAATTGCAGGGAACAGAGATTATAATTTTTCCATCACAGCTAATTTTCCCTTAAATTTGAAATTCCTATCTCAGTTCTATGTAATTCTCTCTTTATTGAGTAGACCCTATAACAGGGGGGTTCTTTCTGTGGTGGGCCACTTCATAAAAAATGCATGTGTGCATGCGCCGCATTCATTTTTCATTCATAGAAAATTATATATATGTATACATATACATATATATATATATACACACACACGCATATATATATATACATATACACAGTAATGTGCAGCATGTGAGTCACACTGACACACAGACTCAATTACATACAGAGTCACACTGACAAACACACACGCTTTCATACAGTCATACTGACACACACACACACATACAGGCACACTGACACACTTACATATAGAGTCACTTTGACACACACTTACATACAGTCACACTGACACACACACACATGCTTACATACAGAGTCACACTAACACACACACATGCTTACATACAGAGTCACACTGACACACACACGCGCTTACATACAGAGTCACACTGACACACACTTAACTACAATCACACTTGCACACATACACTTAATATATTCCCACTTGCGCGCACACACACACTTGCATACACACAGTACCTGCCCAATCACACAGTTTCCTTTTTTTTGTTTTTGAACAGGGCTGACTCTGAGAGCTTCAGATACCTCCTCCCCAATTCCCTGCGTGATATTCACGCTGCGGTTACACTTCTCCACTCCCTTTGAACCTTGCACTGACCTGACGTGCAGGGTAGAGGAGGGGTTGTGCACACTAGACTGAGGAGCTATGTATATAATTAGGTGGATTCCCGTGCGGGCAGCATTTGGCTCATGGGAGGCATGTTGGACTCACCGTACTCACTGATTTAATAAATGAGCTGCTTTAGTGATCCAAATGACATGAGACTTCTCCAGTGGTAGACATACATACATATGTAGAAAGATGCAGAGTTAGAG